>OZ038486.1:133791518-133895443 GCA_964036315.1 Acanthosepion esculentum | reverse complement strand
TGACCAAAACAATACGTTGAACCGGGCGACACAAGATTTATTTGCACAAAAAGTACAAATTGTGGCACAAGGCCGAAAAAGGGGAGGGGTAAAGGCTGGTCATTACTTACTATCCTATACCTAGCTAATCAGATTCGCGACCCATTCATACATTACAATTATCTCATTCACCACAAGAACTCATCCGTCGCCATTCAAACCTTCATCCACCATAATACCACATCCACACCAGGGGAACCTACAAAAAACGCGCCCCACACCATAAAAATTTGGATGATAATAAAATACATTAAAATTCTAATAATGAAAAGATGAAAGTGGGGAGGGAGATGAACCCAATAACAAACTAAAAATTCAACAAATATTTAAACTAAACATAATTCGTGTTAGTAGGGACCGTCCAACCCTCAAAATAGAGAGGCCGCTGTATTCTGCCGATAAGGCAAAATCAAGAAGCACTCTCGCTAAGGGAGTGGGAAGGAGAAAAATAACACGGGCGTGGGGAAATAAAAGGCTGAGCCAGTCGAGATAAAAATGGGGGGTTAAAAACAAACTGGGGAGGTTGGGAATCTCGACTTGGATCATAACTGAAAAGATAGCCGGGAAACAGGCCGGGAACAACACTTACTCACATTAACTAGGTACACTTAAGCTTGTCTAACCTAACCAAGGGGAGGGTTCCACAGGAAACCACCCCGATGTAACTTTGGTTGACCTAGAAAAGAAAATCAAGGCTAGCCCCGTTCAAACGAACCAAGCTCGCCGCTTTTACCCACCTTTCGCTAAAGACTGTCGAATGCAATCGTTTTCTATCAGTTCTAATCTTCATCTTGAGCTGGTGCTCAAAGAATCGGATCAGATCCTGATAAGAAAGCTGATTGCCTCGCAAGACTTCCTCCTTGCGCGTCGTCCATATCACCATTCGGGCCGTGGCTAGCAGCATCAGAAACACCATTCGTTTCACCCCGGAATACGGGGGCGACACATTGTCACACGCGTATGCACGATCAATGGACACGACGAGCCGTCAGCTCGCCGACATGGTCCCATAAGGGGCGGACCCGGGGGCAATGGTAGAAGGCGTGCGAAGCCGTTTCTTCTAACCCAAGGCCACACCGTTCACAGTCTGGCAAGTCCGCCAAGCCCCATATGAAAGCCTTGTCGTTGAGAGGCAGCCGATTCCGAGCCAATCGCCAGGTAAGCGAAAACTCAGTGTTACTGAGATAATCCGCCGCTGGCGCCCAAGACCAGTAGGAGCGATACTCCTCCTCCGAACAGTCGAGCGTATCACGTAGAAGATCCTTCGCGCGACCCTCCACTAATCCCCAATAGAAGACCTTCCTAGGCCGTGAAAGGTCACTGGACCGCGGAATAGCCCTCAAGGCTGACCGACACTCGCTGAGGAAAAGCGATTCATCTCGAGACCTACAATGGCGCTCGGCCTTCGAGATGGGGGGATTGATTGTAAGGCGAGGGAAGGCGTCCCTAACAATCCCCTCCAGAATCGGATCTCCTCCAGTCAATGCGCGGCGTAGGAAAGACAACCGAGAGGCACGGATGTGACTCTGCAAGTGTGGCATTCCCAGCCCCCCATGACACGGACGTTTGGTGCAGACTCGTCTGTCGACCCTGTTCGCGCGTCCCCCCCATAAAATGGAGGATAGCGCTTGCTCGAGCGCCTTTCTCTGGGCCTTACAGAGAGGAAGTACTGACAAGCGATAAAGAATCAGGGGGAAAATGTATGTAACACACACCTCCGCCCTGCCCTTTACGGACAACCTCCGTCGATTCCAAGTCTTACCGGCAGAAACGACCTTTGCTAGTACTTCAGACCAATTTTTCTTCAGCTGGAGGTCGGGTCCAAACCACACCCCAAGAATGCGGACAGGACCGTCCGTCCAACCGAAGCGGCCTGGAAGATCACGCCCCTTCCAGGCACCTAACCGCAAGCCGGAAGACTTGTCGCGGTTTATCTTGGACCCTGTCACCTTCTCGTACCGATCAAGCGCCTTCTGCACCGCCTCAATATCGCTAAGGGACGACACGAAAGCGGATACGTCATCGGCGTACGCGGAAACCCTGGCTCGAGACCCTCCAGGAACGGCGATCCCGCGTAGGGCCGGACTGCACGCCTCGTCCTTCAGCCGGCGCAGGAGAGGCTCCAACGCCAAAGCATAAAGGAGAGGCGACAGCGGACAACCCTGACGAACCGACCTCGACAGAACAAAAGCGCCCGACAACTTTCCGTTCACCTGTACCACAGCACTGGGGGAGCGATACAGGAGGCTAATCCAGCGGCAGAAGTCGGGTGCGAATCCGGCGGCCTGCAGGACAGTAGCAAGGTAGCGATGGTCGACCCTATCAAATGCCTTGGACTGATCCAAATTGATCAGCGCGGCTTCTTCGTCGTCTTTTACGCCCTCTAGGATCGTGCGGATCAAATGCAGGTTGCTCTGAATTGTTCGGCCCCTCACAGAACAAGTCTGCTCAGGTCCCAACAGAGACTCGGCAACTGACTGCAAACGCTCCTGCAGGATCTTGGCCATAATCTTTAACTCTGTGTTTAGCAGAGTTATGGGCCTATAATCATCTAGTTTCCCCCCAACACCCTTGCCCTTTTTCAACAGAGTGATCACACCCCTGGAAATGCGATTGGGGATGGACCCCGACCGAAACCAGTTGTTGAACACTGCTGTCAAAATCGGAACAAAGATGTGCGACAGCCTCAAGTACAATTCGTAAGGCAAACCATCCAGACCGGGCGACTTGCCTCTGCCGACCTTCTTCAGTGCCTCGTAGACTTCGCCCTCCGTGATCTCTCCCTCGCAGCTAGCTGCTTCAGTCGGCTCAAGCCGAGGAAAGTCAGCCAAATAGCTGCGAAACTCCTCCTCACGGAGACCAGGCTCCTTGGTAAAGCGGCTCTCGAAATGCCGCCGAAACGCCTCGCACATGTCGTCAGTCGACCGCAGAGTACGCCCCTCCGGGGTTTCGACTTGACGAATGCAACGATCACCACCTCGACGGACTTCTTCCCGACGCAGATCTGCGCCCAGGTTCACAGCTTCGTTAGACATCTTACTTAACTTATGCCTAATTACCTGACCCATGTAGCGATCGCTATTCGAACGCTGCAGGGCCTCCCTAGCTACGGCTATCTCTAGGGGATCCCCCCCAGCCTCCGCCCGGGAAAAATTAGACTTAAGTGTCTTCACCTTGTCAGCTTTATCTAGAGCGAGCCGTTTGCTGAAATCAGTGGTGAAAGACCTAATTCTATCCTTAAGTTTCTCCCACCACCTATTCCCGATAACCGCCCCCACTAGCTCCCGCTGCACGAATTTAATTAGCTGCTCCTGGAAGTCCCGCCTGTCCAGTAAAGACAGATTGAACTTCCAGTAACCAGCCATTCTAGGCCTATGTTCTAACGCCACACGGGCACAAACGAGTTTGTGATCCGTGTAGCCTACCCAGTGGAACGTGGGACAATCTAACAAGTCTATGTCGGCTCTACGAACTAACATTCTGTCAATGTAGCTAACTACTTTGTCAGACGGCCAGCTAAGAGCCCACGTCCACATTTTCCCGCTGGGATGATCGACCCGGTATCTATCGACGAGACCATAATCGCCAATCAGATCGACCAGGCAACGATCGCCCCTACTCCCGCTAGCGCCCCACCCCCTGTCTAACTTGGGGTCCAGGACGGCATTCCAGTCCCCCATTAGAACTAGGCGTGAAGAATCGACTAGGAACGGCCCCAACCGCCGAAAAAAGGAACCCCGCTCCTCCCAGTCGTTGGGCGCATAAACCGCAACGACCCGAAACGAACCACTTTTCACGGCAATATCGGCCACGATCAACCGGCCCTCGGCATCTGTATGCACAAGGTCCACCTTCGCATCGAGAGTCCGTCTAACTAGCAAAGAAACTCCTCTGGCAAGCCGGTCCCCATATGCTGAATAGATGACAAAGTCATCCTCCAGCACACAAGCATCGGACGAGCAAACAAAGTGGGTCTCTTCAATCGCGGCAACATCCACGCTGAAGGACAGGAGATCCCGAAGCAGGCGGGCAGCCTTGCTCCGACCTCTCAAGCCCTTCACATTCAAACTGGCTATCTTAATAGACATTTGCTAGGCCTGCAAAAAGAAAAATTACAGCAAATAACCTAAGTACATACAGGGCGGAAATCTGCAGCTGACAGGACCCCGACGGATTGTCCCAGGCTTCCTGTACCCAATTCCGTCGTCATCCTCCCGCCCGAGACAATCCCGCCGACGTCCGTGGGATAAATTAATTTTACAGCCCTGTATAAGGAGGGATGGAGCAATACCGGGACCCTCCCAGAGCAAAATTGTCGCAATTTTTTTTAATTTACATTTTCCAGTTCCAAAATTCTCATGTTAGGGAAAGCTGCCTTAGCTTCGTATAGATGGTTCCACACTTCTAGTTGGCCCCCAGTTTCCCTTATACAGGTTATAACTCCTGGGGCCTCGGGGAAGTTTCGGGGATCTTCTACGCTTTTCCCGTCAATTTGCTCCATCTTATATAGGGACCCTAACAGGGCCTTCCTCTGCTTAGCAAGGCCCTTCTTATATTCGTCCCTATCCACTTTGCAGACCTGCTCCGGGCCTGAAAACGCCTTTTTCTTCTTTTTCTTCTTCTCCCTTGATGGATGAGGGGGGGAAGAAGTGGATGTCTGAGGGGGGGTGGAAAGTGGGCTGATGGGAGAAGTGAAGGGGGAGGGGGAAATAATGCGGGTGGGAGAGGAAGAGTGACGTCTGGATCTATGGGGTTGCTTTATATCTTCAAAAGAGGCGGGGACGGAGATTGCCCTGGTTCTATCCCTGACTCTCTCTGCCCTACCCCGGTCAGAGTGGCCCTGCGACTGTTCGTCGTCACTTTCCTCCCTTGCTCTTTTGAGGGATGTCTGCCGAGGGGGAGGAATTTCTTCCACCTCCATCTCTATCTCCTGCTGCTTTTTGGGCTGTTTTCGCTGCTGTGGCTGCTGCCTTTCTGGCTGTTGGGGTTTTTGCTGCTGCTGCTTCTTTGGAGATTTTGGGGATTTCTCCGGTCCCTTCTTGTGAGGTTGCACCTCCTTCTCTTGGCTCTTCTTGGATGGAGGAGTCTCCTGAGTGGCCTGGACATTAGGGGACTTCTTACCCCTCACTACCACCTTCCAGGGTTCCTCCGCCGACTTTGCTGATGATCCCTCGTCTGGGGTCTTCTCCACTGTTTTAGCTGTTACTTCTTTTGTTGCCGCTGTTGTTGTTGCTGCAGATGTTGGTACTATTGGACTCGGTTTTTTGCTTTTTGCAGGGCACTCCTTGGCCATGTGGCCCAAAGTGTCGCAAAACCAACAAAAGGGTCGTCTGCCTTCCACTACTACCAGCATCTTCCTCTGCCTGCACATCAGAGTATTCGGCAGGTTTCTATAATTTTCCTGGTTCACGGTGATCTGTATCTCAAGGTCTCCAGTGGCAATACCAATTTTGCTTGTGAGGGCCTTCACTTCATGTACTTCGCCATATAAGGCAAAGAAGGCCCCCATTCTATCCTCTGATACGTCCGCTGGAACGCCGTGAACCGTCACCTTGGTCCTGCGAGTACCCATATACTCAGTCTGCAGGCGCAGGTTTTTCGTCAAAAGAACACTTCCTGCCAGCTCCTTTGCCTGTTGCTCCGTAGCTAGCAAGATGTCCCACAAGGCATTAGTTCTCCTTGCGAGAAGCTTGGGGTTTAATTTTAAAGCCTTTAAGGCTTCTTCCATACTGTCCCTGCTGACTCCAATCAACTTCCGCGTTTTAACGTCCGAAGTCAGCAGAGATATTGTCCTTGTCCGGATGTCCTTGAACGCCTCCTCAATGGTCAGAAATTCAGTCCCCTTGAAGGAGTCTTCAAAAAACTTCCTTTGCTCTTTGTAAAAATTGGCATCTTTCGTCATCGGCCTATTTTGTGACCAGGCCGTTTTACTAGGTGACACCGGGTCGTCAACCGGTGTTTTGTTGTTAATATCCGCCATGGTAGGATTTTAAAGTCCTACCACGGCGAACGAAGATAAGGAAATATTCAAAAACAAATAAAACTGGAAAATAAAACGGGGCAAACAAGGACAATATATAATTCAACAAAAGAGAAAAATGCAAATAAAAGCGGGGAGGGTAGCAAACAGAAAAGAAATAAACGGAAACTGTCAAAACTTAAAATATACGCTAAAACAAAAAATTAAAAAATAAAATTCAAAAGAGTTTTGAAACTGAAAAAGTAAAAACTTAACTTTCACTCTTCAATGCTAAATCACAAACGTCTGGGCAACTGGTTCCGCTCGCGACCAGCTGACAGACAAAAATAAAACAGGTTGTAACTTAATACAAACCCTGCAAACTGTGACCAAAACAATACGGTGAACCGGTAAACACAAGATTTATTTGCACAAAAAGTACAAATTGTGGCACAAGGCCGAAAAAGGGGAGGGGTAAAGGCTGGTCATTACTTACTATCCTATACCTAGCTAATCAGATTCGCGACCCATTCATACATTACAATTATCTCATTCACCACAAGAACTCATCCGTCGCCATTCAAACCTTCATCCACCATAATACCACATCCACACCAGGGGAACCTACAAAAAACGCGCCCCACACCATAAAAATTTGGATGATAATAAAATACATTAAAATTCTAATAATGAAAAGATGAAAGTGGGGAGGGAGATGAACCCAATAACAAACTAAAAATTCAACAAATATTTAAACTAAACATAATTCGTGTTAGTAGGGACCGTCCAACCCTCAAAATAGAGAGGCCGCTGTATTCTGCCGATAAGGCAAAATCAAGAAGCACTCTCGCTAAGGGAGTGGGAAGGAGAAAAATAACACGGGCGTGGGGAAATAAAAGGCTGAGCCAGTCGAGATAAAATTGGGGGGTTAAAAACAAACTGGGGAGGTTGGGAATCTCGACTTGGATCATAACTGAAAAGATAGCCGGAAACAGGCCGGGAACAACACTTACTCACATTAACTAGGTACACTTAAGCTTGTCTAACCTAACCAAGGGGAGGGTTCCACAGGAAACCACCCCGATGTAACTTTGGTTGACCTAGAAAAGAAAATCAAGGCTAGCCCCGTTCAAACGAACCAAGCTCGCCGCTTTTACCCACCTTTCGCTAAAGACTGTCGAATGCAATCGTTTTCTATCAGTTCTAATCTTCATCTTGAGCTGGTGCTCAAAGAATCGGATCAGATCCTGATAAGAAAGCTGATTCCCTCGCAAGACTTCCTCCATGCGCGTCGTCCAAATCACCATTCGGGCCGTGGCTAGCAGCATCAGAAACACCATTCGTTTCACCCCGGAATACGGGGGCGACACATTGTCACACGCGTATGCACGATCAATGGACACGAGTTCTTCGGGAGCGAGACGAGCCGTCAGCTCGCCGACATGGTCCCATAAGGGGCGGACCCGGGGGCAATGGTAGAAGGCGTGCGAAGCCGTTTCTTCTAACCCAAGGCCACACCGTTCACAGTCTGGCAAGTCCGCCAAGCCCCATATGAAAGCCTTGTCGTTGAGAGGCAGCCGATTCCGAGCCAATCGCCAGGTAAGCGAAAACTCAGTGTTACTGAGATAATCCGCCGCTGGCGCCCAAGACCAGTAGGAGCGATACTCCTCCTCCGAACAGTCGAGCGTATCACGTAGAAGATCCTTCGCGCGACCCTCCACTAATCCCCAATAGAAGACCTTCCTAGGCCGTGAAAGGTCACTGGACCGCGGAATAGCCCTCAAGGCTGACCGACACTCGCTGAGGAAAAGCGATTCATCTCGAGACCTACAATGGCGCTCGGCCTTCGAGATGGGGGGATTGATTGTAAGGCGAGGGAAGGCGTCCCTAACAATCCCCTCCAGAATCGGATCTCCTCCAGTCAATGCGCGGCGTAGGAAAGACAACCGAGAGGCACGGATGTGACTCTGCAAGTGTGGCATTCCCAGCCCCCCATGACACGGACGTTTGGTGCAGACTCGTCTGTCGACCCTGTTCGCGCGTCCCCCCCATAAAATGGAGGATAGCGCTTGCTCGAGCGCCTTTCTCTGGGCCTTACAGAGAGGAAGTACTGACAAGCGATAAAGAATCAGGGGGAAAATGTATGTAACACACACCTCCGCCCTGCCCTTTACGGACAACCTCCGTCGATTCCAAGTCTTACCGGCAGAAACGACCTTTGCTAGTACTTCAGACCAATTTTTCTTCAGCTGGAGGTCGGGTCCAAACCACACCCCAAGAATGCGGACAGGACCGTCCGTCCAACCGAAGCGGCCTGGAAGATCACGCCCCTTCCAGGCACCTAACCGCAAGCCGGAAGACTTGTCGCGGTTTATCTTGGCCCCTGTCACCTTCTCGTACCGATCAAGCGCCTTCTGCACCGCCTCAATATCGCTAAGGGACGACACGAAAGCGGATACGTCATCGGCGTACGCGGAAACCCTGGCTCGAGACCCTCCAGGAACGGCGATCCCGCGTAGGGCCGGACTGCACGCCTCGTCCTTCAGCCGGCGCAGGAGAGGCTCCAACGCCAAAGCATAAAGGAGAGGCGACAGCGGACAACCCTGACGAACCGACCTCGACAGAACAAAAGCGCCCGACAACTTTCCGTTCACCTGTACCACAGCACTGGGGGAGCGATACAGGAGGCTAATCCAGCGGCAGAAGTCGGGTGCGAATCCGGCGGCCTGCAGGACAGTAGCAAGGTAGCGATGGTCGACCCTATCAAATGCCTTGGACTGATCCAAATTGATCAGCGCGGCTTCTTCGTCGTCTTTTACGCCCTCTAGGATCGTGCGGATCAAATGCAGGTTGCTCTGAATTGTTCGGCCCCTCACAGAACAAGTCTGCTCAGGTCCCAACAGAGACTCGGCAACTGACTGCAAACGCTCCTGCAGGATCTTGGCCATAATCTTTAACTCTGTGTTTAGCAGAGTTATGGGCCTATAATCATCTAGTTTCCCCCCAACACCCTTGCCCTTTTTCAACAGAGTGATCACACCCCTGGAAATGCGATTGGGGATGGACCCCGACCGAAACCAGTTGTTGAACACTGCTGTCAAAATCGGAACAAAGATGTGCGACAGCCTCAAGTACAATTCGTAAGGCAAACCATCCAGACCGGGCGACTTGCCTCTGCCGACCTTCTTCAGTGCCTCGTAGTCTTCGCCCTCTGTGATCTCTCCCTCGCAGCTAGCTGCTTCAGTCGGCTCAAGCCGAGGAAAGTCAGCCAAATAGCTGCGAAACTCCTCCTCACGGAGACCAGGCTCCTTGGTAAAGCGGCTCTCGAAATGCCGCCGAAACGCCTCGCACATTTCGTCAGTCGACCGCAGAGTACGCCCCTCCGGGGTTTCGACTTGACGAATGCAACGATCACCACCTCGACGGACTTCTTCCCGACGCAGATCTGCGCCCAGGTTCACAGCTTCGTTAGACATCTTACTTAACTTATGCCTAATTACCTGACCCATGTAGCGATCGCTATTCGAACGCTGCAGGGCCTCCCTAGCTAGGGCTATCTCTAGGGGATCCCCCCCAGCCTCCGCCCGGGAAAAATTAGACTTAAGTGTCTTCACCTTGTCAGCTTTATCTAGAGAGAGCCGTTTGCTGAAATCAGTGGTGAAAGACCTAATTCTATCCTTAAGTTTCTCCCACCACCTATTCCCGATAACCGCCCCCACTAGCTCCCGCTGCACGAATTTAATTAGCTGCTCCTGGAAGTCCCGCCTGTCCAGTAAAGACAGATTGAACTTCCAGTAACCAGCCATTCTAGGCCTATGTTCTAACGCCACACGGGCACAAACGAGTTTGTGATCCGTGTAGCCTACCCAGTGGAACGTGGGACAATCTAAAAAGTCTATGTCGGCTCTACGAACTAACATTCTGTCAATGTAGCTAACTACTTTGTCAGACGGCCAGCTAAGAGCCCACGTCCACATTTTCCCGCTGGGATGATCGACCCGGTATCTATCGACGAGACCATAATCGCCAATCAGATCGACCAGGCCACGATCGCCCCTACTCCCGCTAGCGCCCCACCCCCTGTCTAACTTGGGGTCCAGGACGGCATTCCAGTCCCCCATTAGAACTAGGCGTGAAGAATCGACTAGGAACGGCCCCAACCGCCGAAAAAAGGAATCCCGCTCCTCCCAGTCGTTGGGCGCATAAACCGCAACGACCCGAAACGAACCACTTTTCACGGCAATATCGGCCACGATTAACCGGCCCTCGGCATCTGTATGCACAAGGTCCACCTTCGCATCGAGAGTCCGTCTAACTAGCAAAGAAACTCCTCTGGCAAGCCGGTCCCCATATGCTGAATAGACGACAAAGTCGTTAGACAGCACACAGGCATCGGTCGAGCAAACAAAGTGGGTCTCTTCAATCGCGGCAACATCCACGCTGAAGGACAGGAGATCCCGAAGCAGGCGGGCAGCCTTGCTCCGACCTCTCAAGCCCTTCACATTCAAACTGGCTATCTTAATAGACATTTGCTAGGCCTGCAAAAAAGAAAAATTACAGCAAATAACCTAAGTACATACAGGGCGGAAATCTGCAGCTGACAGGACCCCGACGGATTGTCCCAGGCTTCCTGTACCCAATTCCGTCGTCATCCTCACGCCCGAGACAATCCCGCCGACGTCCGTGGGATAAATTAATTTTACAGCCCTATATAAGGAGGGATGGAGCAATACCGGGACCCTCCCAGAGCAAAATTGTCGCAATTTTTTTAAATTTACATTTTCTAGTTCCAAAATCCTCATGTTAGGGAAAGCTGCCTTAGCTTCGTATA
Organism: Acanthosepion esculentum; assembly: GCA_964036315.1. Classification (NCBI taxonomy): domain Eukaryota; kingdom Metazoa; phylum Mollusca; class Cephalopoda; order Sepiida; family Sepiidae; genus Acanthosepion; species Acanthosepion esculentum. The sequence goes on along the minus strand of OZ038486.1, from coordinate 133,884,614 downwards.
GATGGTTCCACACTTCTAGTTGGCCCCCAGTTTCCCTTATACAGGTTATAACTCCTGGGGCCTCGGGGAAGTTTCGGGGATCTTCTACGCTTTTGCCGTCAACTTGCTCCATCTTATATAGGGACCCTAACAGGGCCTTCCTCTGCTTAGCAAGGCCCTTCTTATATTCGTCCCTATCCACCTTGCAGACCTGCTCCGGGCCTGAAAACGCCTTTTTCTTCTTTTTCTTCTTCTCCCTTGATGGATGAGGGGGGGAAGAAGTGGATGTCTGAGGGGGGGTGGAAAGTGGGCTGATGGGAGAAGTGAAGGGGGAGGGGGAAATAATGCGGATGGGAGAGGAAGAGTGACGTCTGGATCTTTGGGGTTGCTTTATATCTTCAAAAGAGGCGGGGACGGAGATTGCCCTGGTTCTATTCCTCTCTGCCCTACCCCGGTCAGAGTGGCCCTGCGACTGTTCGTCGTCACTTTCCTCCCTTGCTCTTTTGAGGGATGTCTGCCGAGGGGGAGGAATTTCTTCCACCTCCATCTCTATCTCCTGCTGCTTTTTGGGCTGTTTTCGCTGCTGCTGCTGCTGCCTTTCTGGCTGTTGGGGTTTTTGCTGCTGCTGCTTCTTTGGAGATTTTGGGGATTTCTCCGCTCCCTTCTTGTGAGGTTGCACCTCCTTCTCTTGGCTCTTTTTGGATGGAGGAGTCTCCTGAGTGGCCTGGACATTAGGGGACTTCTTACCCCTCGCTACCACCTTCCAGGGTTCCTCCGCCGACTTTGCTGATGATCCCTCATCTGGGGTCTTCTCCACTGTTGTAGCTGTTACTTCTTTTGTTGCCGCTGTTGTTGTTGCTGCAGATGTTGGTACTATTGGACTCGGTTTTTTGCTTTTTGCAGGGCACTCCTTGGCCATGTGGCCCAAAGTGTCGCAAAACCAACAAAAGGGTCGTCTGCCTTCCACTACTACCAGCATCTTCCTCTGTCTGCACATCAGAGTATTCGGCAGGTTTCTATAATTTTCCTGGTTCACGGTGATCTGTATCTCAAGGTCTCCAGTGGCAATACCAATTTTGCTTGTGAGGGCCTTCACTTCATGTACTTCGCCATATAAGGCAAAGAAGGCCCCCATTCTGTCCTCTGATACGTCCGCTGGAACCCCGTGAACCGTCACCTTGGTCCTGCGAGTACCCATATACTCAGTCTGCAGGCGCAGGTTTTTCGTCAAAAGAACACTTCCTGCCAGCTCCTTCGCTTGTTGCTCCGTAGCCAGCAAGATGTCCCACAAGGCGTTAGTTCTCCTTGCGAGAAGCTTGGGGTTTAATTTTAAAGCCTTTAAGGCTTCTTCCATACTGTCCCTGCTGACTCCAATCAACTTCCGCGTTTTAACGTCCGAAGTCAGCAGAGATATTGTCCTTGTCCGGATGTCCTTGAACGCCTCCTCAATGGTCAGAAATTCAGTCCCCTTGAAGGAGTCTTCAAAAAACTTCCTTTGCTCTTTGTAAAAATTGGCATCTTTCGTCATCGGCCTATTTTGTGACCAGGCCGTTTTACTAGGTGACACCGAGTCGTCAACCGGTGTTTTGTTGTTAATATCCGCCATGGTAGGATTTTAAAGTCCTACCACGGCGAACGAAGATAAGGAAATATTCAAAAACAAATAAAACTGGTAAATAAAACGGGGCAAACAAGGACAATATATAATTCAACAAAAGAGAAAAATGCAAATAAAAGCGGGGAGGGTAGCAAACAGAAAAGAAATAAACGGAAACTGTCAAAACTTAAAATATACGCTAAAACAAAAAATTAAAAAATAAAATTCAAAAGAGTTTTGAAACTGAAAAAGTAAAAACTTAACTTTCACTCTTCAATGCTAAATCACAAACGTCTGGGCAACTGGTTCCGCTCGCGACCAGCTGACAGACAAAAATAAAACAGGTTGTAACTTAATACAAACCCTGCAAACTGTGACCAAAACAATACGGTGAACCGGTAAACACAAGATTTATTTGCACAAAAAGTACAAATTGTGGCACAAGGCCGAAAAAGGGGAGGGGTAAAGGCTGGTCATTACTTACTATCCTATACCTAGCTAATCAGATTCGCGACCCATTCATACATTACAATTATCTCATTCACCACAAGAACTCGTCCGTCGCCATTCAAACCTTCATCCACCATAATACCACATCCACACCAGGAGAACCTACAAAAAACGCGCCCCACACCGTAAAAATTTTGATGATAATAAAATACATTAAAATTCTAATAATGAAAAGATGAAAGTGGGGAGGGAGATGAACCCAATAACAAACTAAAAATTCAACAAATATTTAAACTAAACATAATTCGTGTTAGTAGGGACCGTCCAACCCTCAAAATAGAGAGGCCGCTGTATTCTGCCGATAAGGCAAAACCAAGAAGCACTCTCGCTAAGGGAGTGGGAAGGAGAAAAATAACACGGGCGTGGGGAAATAAAAGGCTGAGCCAGTCGAGATAAAATTGGGGGGTTAAAAACAAACTGGGGAGGTTGGGAATCTCGACTGGATCATAACATAAGAGATCACCGGGAGCAGGTTAGGAACACATTTACTCACATTAACTAGGTACACTTAAGCTTGTCTAACCTAACCAAGGGGAGGGTTCCACAGGAAACCACCCCGATGTAACTTTGGTTGACCTAGAAAAGAAAATCAAGGCTAGCCCCGTTCAAACGAACCAAGCTCGCCGCTTTTACCCACCTTTCGCTAAAGACTGTCGAATGCAATCGTTTTCTATCAGATCTAATCTTCATCTTGAGCTGGTGCTCAAAGAATCGGATCAGATCCTGATAAGAAAGCTGATTGCCTCGCAAGACTTCCTCCTTGCGCGTCGTCCATATCACCATTCGGGCCGTGGCTAGCAGCATCAGAAACACCATTCGTTTCACCCCGGAATACGGGGGCGACACATTGTCACACGCGTATGCACGATCAATGGACACGAGTTCTTCGGGAGCGAGACGAGCCGTCAGCTCGCCGACATGGTCCCATAAGGGGCGGACCCGGGGGCAATGGTAGAAGGCGTGCGAAGCCGTTTCTTCTAATCCAAGGCCACACCGTTCACAGTCTGGCAAGTCCGCCAAGCCCCATATGAAAGCCTTGTCGTTGAGAGGCAGCCGATTCCGAGCCAATCGCCAGGTAAGCGAAAACTCAGTGTTACTGAGATAATCCGCCGCTGGCGCCCAAGACCAGTAGGAGCGATACTCCTCCTCCGAACAGTCGAGCGTATCACGTAGAAGATCCTTCGCGCGACCCTCCACTAATCCCAGATAGAAGACCTTCCTAGGCCGTGAAAGGTCACTGGACCGCGGAATAGCCCTCAAGGCTGACCAACACTCGCTGAGGAAAAGCGATTCATCTCGAGACCTACAATGGCGCTCGGACTTCGAGATGGGGGGATTGATTGTAAGGCGAGGGAAGGCGTCCATAACAATCCCCTCCAGAATCGGATCTCCTCCAGTCAATGCGCGGCGTAGGAAAGACAACCGAGAGGCACGGATGTGACTCTGCAAGTGTGGCATTCCCAGCCCCCCATGACACGGACGTTTGGTGCAGACTCGTCTGTCGACCCTGTTCGCGCGTCCCCCCCATAAAATGGAGGATAGCGCTTGCTCGAGCGCCTTTCTCTGGGCCTTACAGAGAGGAAGTACTGACAAGCGATAAAGAATCAGGGGGAAAATGTATGTAACACACACCTCCGCCCTGCCCTTTACGGACAACCTCCGTCGATTCCAAGTCTTACCGGCAGAAACGACCTTTGCTAGTACTTCAGACCAATTTTTCTTCAGCTGGAGGTCGGGTCCAAACCACACTCCAAGAATGCGGACAGGACCGTCCGTCCAACCGAAGCGGCCTGGAAGATCACGCCCCTTCCAGGCACCTAACCGCAAGCCGGAAGACTTGTCGCGGTTTATCTTGGCCCCTGTCACCTTCTCGTACCGATCAAGCGCCTTCTGCACCGCCTCAATATCGCTAAGGGACGACACGAAAGCGGATACGTCATCGGCGTACGCGGAAACCCTGGCTCGAGACCCTCCAGGAACGGCGATCCCGCGTAGGGCCGGACTGCACGCCTCGTCCTTCAGCCGGCGCAGGAGAGGCTCCAACGCCAAAGCATAAAGGAGAGGCGACAGCGGACAACCCTGACGAACCGACCTCGACAGAACAAAAGCGCCCGACAACTTTCCGTTCACCTGTACCACAGCACTGGGGGAGCGATACAGGAGGCTAATCCAGCGGCAGAAGTCGGGCGCGAATCCGGCGGCCTGCAGGACAGTAGCAAGGTAGCGATGGTCGACCCTATCAAATGCCTTGGACTGATCCAAATTGATCAGCGCGGCTTCTTCGTCGTCTTTTACGCCCTCTAGGATCGTGCGGATCAAATGCAGGTTGCTCTGAATTGTTCGGCCCCTCACAGAAAAAGTCTGCTCAGGTCCCAACAGAGACTCGGCAACTGACTGCAAACGCTCCTGCAGGATCTTGGCCATAATCTTTAACTCTGTGTTTAGCAGAGTTATGGGCCTATAATCATCTAGTTTCCCCCCAACACCCTTGCCCTTTTTCAACAGAGTGATCACACCCCTGGAAATGCGATTGGGGATGGACCCCGACCGAAACCAGTTGTTGAACACTGCTGTCAAAATCGGAACAAAGATGTGCGACAGCCTCAAGTACAATTCGTAAGGCAAACCATCCAGACCGGGCGACTTGCCTCTGCCGACCTTCTTCAGTGCCTCGTAGACTTCGCCCTCCGTGATCTCTCCCTCGCAGCTAGCTGCTTCAGTCGGCTCAAGCCGAGGAAAGTCAGCCAAATAGCTGCGAAACTCCTCCTCACGGAGACCAGGCTCCTTGGTAAAGCGGCTCTCGAAATGCCGCCGAAACGCCTCGCACATGTCGTCAGTCGACCGCAGAGTACGCCCCTCCGGGGTTTCGACTTGACGAATGCAACGATCACCACCTCGACGGACTTCTTCCCGACGCAGATCTGCGCCCAGGTTCACAGCTTCGTTAGACATCTTACTTAACTTATGCCTAATTACCTGACCCATGTAGCGATCGCTATTCGAACGCTGCAGGGCCTCCCTAGCTACGGCTATCTCTAGGGGATCCCCCCCAGCCTCCGCCCGGGAAAAATTAGACTTAAGTGTCTTCACCTTGTCAGCTTTATCTAGAGCGAGCCGTTTGCTGAAATCAGTGGTGAAAGACCTAATTCTATCCTTAAGTTTCTCCCACCACCTATTCCCGATAACCGCCCCCACTAGCTCCCGCTGCACGAATTTAATTAGCTGCTCCTGGAAGTCCCGCCTGTCCAGTAAAGACAGATTGAACTTCCAGTAACCAGCCATTCTAGGCCTATGTTCTAACGCCACACGGGCACAAACGAGTTTGTGATCCGTGTAGCCTACCCAGTGGAACGTGGGACAATCTAACAAGTCTATGTCGGCTCTACGAACTAACATTCTGTCAATGTAGCTAACTACTTTGTCAGACGGCCAGCTAAGAGCCCACGTCCACATTTTCCCGCTGGGATGATCGACCCGGTATCTATCGACGAGACCATAATCGCCAATCAGATCGACCAGGCAACGATCGCCCCTACTCCCGCTAGCGCCCCACCCCCTGTCTAACTTGGGGTCCAGGACGGCATTCCAGTCCCCCATTAGAACTAGGCGTGAAGAATCGACTAGGAACGGCCCCAACCGCCGAAAAAAGGAATCCCGCTCCTCCCAGTCGTTGGGCGCATAAACCGCAACGACCCGAAACGAACCACTTTTCACGGCAATATCGGCCACGATTAACCGGCCCTCGGCATCTGTATGCACAAGGTCCACCTTCGCATCGAGAGTCCGTCTAACTAGCAAAGAAACTCCTCTGGCAAGCCGGTCCCCATATGCTGAATAGATGACAAAGTCATCCTCCAGCACACAAGCATCGGACGAGCAAACAAAGTGGGTCTCTTCAATCGCGGCAACATCCACGCTGAAGGACAGGAGATCCCGAAGCAGGCGGGCAGCCTTGCTCCGACCTCTCAAGCCCTTCACATTCAAACTGGCTATCTTAATAGACATTTGCTAGGCCTGCAAAAAAGAAAAATTACAGCAAATAACCTAAGTACATACAGGGCGGAAATCTGCAGCTGACAGGACCCCGACGGATTGTCCCAGGCTTCCTGTACCCAATTCCGTCGTCATCCTCACGCCCGAGACAATCCCGCCGACGTCCGTGGGATAAATTAATTTTACAGCCCTATATAAGGAGGGATGGAGCAATACCGGGACCCTCCCAGAGCAAAATTGTCGCAATTTTTTTAAATTTACATTTTCTAGTTCCAAAATCCTCATGTTAGGGAAAGCTGCCTTAGCTTCGTATAGATGGTTCCACACTTCTAGTTGGCCCCCAGTTTCCCTTATACAGGTTATAACTCCTGGGGCCTCGGGGAAGTTTCGGGGATCTTCTACGCTTTTGCCGTCAACTTGCTCCATCTTATATAGGGACCCTAACAGGGCCTTCCTCTGCTTAGCAAGGCCCTTCTTATATTCGTCCCTATCCACCTTGCAGACCTGCTCCGGGCCTGAAAACGCCTTTTTCTTCTTTTTCTTCTTCTCCCTTGATGGATGAGGGGGGGAAGAAGTGGATGTCTGAGGGGGGGTGGAAAGTGGGCTGATGGGAGAAGTGAAGGGGGAGGGGGAAATAATGCGGATGGGAGAGGAAGAGTGACGTCTGGATCTTTGGGGTTGCTTTATATCTTCAAAAGAGGCGGGGACGGAGATTGCCCTGGTTCTATTCCTCTCTGCCCTACCCCGGTCAGAGTGGCCCTGCGACTGTTCGTCGTCACTTTCTTCCCTTGCTCTTTTGAGTGATGTCTGCCGAGGGGGAGGAATTTCTTCCACCTCCATCTCTATCTCCTGCTGCTTTTTGGGCTGTTTTCGCTGCTGCTGCTGCTGCCTTTCTGGCTGTTGGGGTTTTTGCTGCTGCTGCTTCTTTGGAGATTTTGGGGATTTCTCCGGTCCCTTCTTGTGAGGTTGCACCTCCTTCTCTTGGCTCTTCTTGGATGGAGGAGTCTCCTGAGTGGCCTGGACATTAGGGGACTTCTTACCCCTCGCTACCACCTTCCAGGGTTCCTCCGCCGACTTTGCTGATGATCCCTCGTCTGGGGTCTTCTCCACTGTTGTAGCTGCTACTTCTTTTGTTGCCGCTGTTGTTGTTGCTGCAGATGTTGGTACTATTGGACTCGGTTTTTTGCTTTTTGCAGGGCACTCCTTGGCCATGTGGCCCAAAGTGTCGCAAAACCAACAAAAGGGTCGTCTGCCTTCCACTACTACCAGCATCTTCCTCTGCCTGCACATCAGAGTATTCGGCAGGTTTCTATAATTTTCCTGGTTCACGGTGATCTGTATCTCAAGGTCTCCAGTGGCAATACCAATTTTGCTTGTGAGGGCCTTCACTTCATGTACTTCGCCATATAAGGCAAAGAAGGCCCCCATTCTATCCTCTGATACGTCCGCTGGAACTCCGTGAACCGTCACCTTGGTCCTGCGAGTACCCATATACTCAGTCTGCAGGCGCAGGTTTTTCGTCAAAAGTACACTTCCTGCCAGCTCCTTCGCTTGTTGCTCCGTAGCCAGCAAGATGTCCCACAAGGCGTTAGTTCTCCTTGCGAGAAGCTTGGGGTTTAATTTTAAAGCCTTTAAGGCTTCTTCCATACTGTCCCTGCTGACTCCAATCAACTTCCGCGTTTTAACGTCCGAAGTCAGCAGAGATATAGTCCTTGTCCGGATGTCCTTGAACGCCTCCTCAATGGTCAGAAATTCAGTCCCCTTGAAGGAGTCTTCAAAAAACTTCCTTTGCTCTTTGTAAAAATTGGCATCTTTTGTCATCGGCCTATTTTGTGACCAGGCTGTTTTACTAGGTGACACCGGGTCGTCAACCGGTGTTTTGTTGTTAATATCCACCATGGTAGGATTTTAAAGTCCTACCACGGCGAACGAAGATAAGGAAATATTCAAAAACAAATAAAACTGGAAAAACGGGGCAAACGAGGATAATATATAATTCAACAAAAGAAAAAAATGCAAAATAAAAAGCGGGGAGGGTAGCAAACAGAAAAGAAATAAACGGAAACTGTCAAAACTTAAAATATACGCTAAAACAAAAAATTAAAAAATAAAATTCAAAAGAGTTTTGAAACTGAAAAAGTAAAAACTTAACTTTCACTCTTCAATGCTAAAACGTCTGGGCAACTGGTTCAGCTCTCGACCAGCTGACAGACAAAAATAAAACAGGTTGTAACTTAATACAAACCCTGCAAACTGTGACCAAAACAATACGGTGAAGCGGTCGACACAAGATTTATTTGCACAAAAAGTACAAATTGTGGCACAAGGCCGAAAAAGGGGAGGGGTAAAGGCTGGTCATTACTTACTATCCTATACCTAGTTAATCAGATTCGCGACCCATTCATACCTTACAATTATCTCATTCACCACAAGAACTCGTCCGTCGCCATTCAAACCTTCATCCACCATAATACCACATCCACACCAGGGGAACCTACAAAAAACGCGCCCCACACCGTAAAAATTTTGATGATAATAAAAATACATTAAAATTCTAATAATGAAAAGATGAAAGTGGGGAGGGAGATGAACCCAATAACAAACTAAAAATTCAACAAATATTTAAACTAAACATAATTCGTGTTAGTAGGGACCGTCCAACCCTCAAAATAGAGAGGCCGCTGTATTCTGCCGATAAGGCAAAATCAAGAAGCACTCTCGCTAAGGGAGTGGGAAGGAGAAAAATAACACGGGCGTGGGGAAATAAAAGGCTGAGCCAGTCGAGATAAAATTGGGGGGTTAAAAACAAACTGGGGAGGTTGGGAATCTCGACTGGATCATAACATAAGAGATCACCGGGAACAGGTTAGGAACACATTTACTCACATTAACTAGGTACACTTAAGCTTGTCTAACCTAACCAAGGGGAGGGTTCCACAGGAAACCACCCCGATGTAACTTTGGTTGACCTAGAAAAGAAAATCAAGGCTAGCCCCGTTCAAACGAACCAAGCTCGCCGCTTTTACCCACCTTTCGCTAAAGACTGTCGAATGCAATCGTTTTCTATCAGTTCTAATCTTCATCTTGAGCTGGTGCTCAAAGAATCGGATCAGATCCTGATAAGAAAGCTGATTGCCTCGCAAGACTTCCTCCTTGCGCGTCGTCCAAATCACCATTCGGGCCGTGGCTAGCAGCATCAGAAACACCATCCGTTTCACCCCGGAATACGGGGGCGACACATTGTCACACGCGTATGCACGATCAATGGACACGAGTTCTTCGGGAGCGAGACGAGCCGTCAGCTCGCCGACATGGTCCCATAAGGGGCGGACCCGGGGGCAATGGTAGAAGGCGTGCGAAGCCGTTTCCTCTAATCCAAGGCCACACCGTTCACAGTCTGGCAAGTCCGCCAAGCCCCATATGAAAGCCTTGTCGTTGAGAGGCAGCCGATTCCGAGCCAATCGCCAGGTAAGCGAAAACTCAGTGTTACTGAGATAATCCGCCGCTGGCGCCCAAGACCAGTAGGAGCGATACTCCTCCTCCGAACAGTCGAGCGTATCACGTAGAAGATCCTTCGCGCGACCCTCCACTAATCCCCGATAGAAGACCTTCCTAGGCCTTGAAAGGTCACTGGACCGCGGAATAGCCCTCAAGGCTGACCGACACTCGCTGAGGAAAAGCGATTCATCTCGAGACCTACAATGGCGCTCGGACTTCGAGATGGGGGGATTGATTGTAAGGCGAGGGAAGGCGTCCCTAACAATCCCCTCCAGAATCGGATCTCCTCCAGTCAATGCGCGGCGTAGGAAAGACAACCGAGAGGCACGGATGTGACTCTGCAAGTGTGGCATTCCCAGCCCCCCATGACACGGACGTTTGGTGCAGACTCGTCTGTCGACCCTGTTCGCGCGTCCCCCCCATAAAATGGAGGATAGCGCTTGCTCGAGCGCCTTTCTCTGGGCCTTACAGAGAGGAAGTACTGACAAGCGATAAAGAATCAGGGGGAAAATGTATGTAACACACACCTCCGCCCTGCCCTTTACGGACAACCTCCGTCGATTCCAAGTCTTACCGGCAGAAACGACCTTTGCTAGTACTTCAGACCAATTTTTCTTCAGCTGGAGGTCGGGTCCAAACCACACCCCAAGAATGCGGACAGGACCGTCCGTCCAACCGAAGCGGCCTGGAAGATCACGCCCCTTCCAGGCACCTAACCGCAAGCCGGAAGACTTGTCGCGGTTTATCTTGGCCCCTGTCACCTTCTCGTACCGATCAAGCGCCTTCTGCACCGCCTCAATATCGCTAAGGGACGACACGAAAGCGGATACGTCATCGGCGTACGCGGAAACCCTGGCTCGAGACCCTCCAGGAACGGCGATCCCGCGTAGGGCCGGACTGCACGCCTCGTCCTTCAGCCGGCGCAGGAGAGGCTCCAACGCCAAAGCATAAAGGAGAGGCGACAGCGGACAACCCTGACGAACCGACCTCGACAGAACAAAAGCGCCCGACAACTTTCCGTTCACCTGTACCACAGCACTGGGGGAGCGATACAGGAGGCTAATCCAGCGGCAGAAGTCGGGTGCGAATCCGGCGGCCTGCAGGACAGTAGCAAGGTAGCGATGGTCGACCCTATCAAATGCCTTGGACTGATCCAAATTGATCAGCGCGGCTTCTTCGTCGTCTTTTACGCCCTCTAGGATCGTGCGGATCAAATGCAGGTTGCTCTGAATTGTTCGGCCCCTCACAGAAAAAGTCTGCTCAGGTCCCAACAGAGACTCGGCAACTGACTGCAAACGCTCCTGCAGGATCTTGGCCATAATCTTTAACTCTGTGTTTAGCAGAGTTATGGGCCTATAATCATCTAGTTTCCCCCCAACACCCTTGCCCTTTTTCAACAGAGTGATCACACCCCTGGAAATGCGATTGGGGATGGACCCCGACCGAAACCAGTTGTTGAACACTGCTGTCAAAATCGGAACAAAGATGTGCGACAGCCTCAAGTACAATTCGTAAGGCAAACCATCCAGACCGGGCGACTTGCCTCTGCCGACCTTCTTCAGTGCCTCGTAGACTTCGCCCTCCGTGATCTCTCCCTCGCAGCTAGCTGCTTCAGTCGGCTCAAGCCGAGGAAAGTCAGCCAAATAGCTGCGAAACTCCTCCTCACGGAGACCAGGCTCCTTGGTAAAGCGGCTCTCGAAATGCCGCCGAAACGCCTCGCACATGTCGTCAGTCGACCGCAGAGTACGCCCCTCCGGGGTTTCGACTTGACGAATGCAACGATCACCACCTCGACGGACTTCTTCCCGACGCAGATCTGCGCCCAGGTTCACAGCTTCGTTAGACATCTTACTTAACTTATGCCTAATTACCTGACCCATGTAGCGATCGCTATTCGAACGCTGCAGGGCCTCCCTAGCTACGGCTATCTCTAGGGAATCCCCCCCAGCCTCCGCCCGGGAAAAATTAGACTTAAGTGTCTTCACCTTGTCAGCTTTATCTAGAGCGAGCCGTTTGCTGAACTCAGTGGTGAAAGACCTAATTCTATCCTTAAGTTTCTCCCACCACCTATTCCCGATAACCGCCCCCACTAGCTCCCGCTGCACGAATTTAATTAGCTGCTCCTGGAAGTCCCGCCTGTCCAGTAAAGACAGATTGAACTTCCAGTAACCAGCCATTCTAGGCCTATGTTCTAACGCCACACGGGCACAAACGAGTTTGTGATCCGTGTAGCCTACCCAGTGGAACGTGGGACAATCTAACAAGTCTATGTCGGCTCTACGAACTAACATTCTGTCAATGTAGCTAACTACCTTGTCAGACGGCCAGCTAAGAGCCCACGTCCACATTTTCCCGCTGGGATGATCGACCCGGTATCTATCGACGAGACCATAATCGCCAATCAGATCGACCAGGCAACGATCGCCCCTACTCCCGCTAGCGCCCCACCCCCTGTCTAACTTGGGGTCCAGGACGGCATTCCAGTCCCCCATTAGAACTAGGCGTGAAGAATCGACCAGGAACGGCCCCAACCGCCGAAAAAAGGAATCCCGCTCCTCCCAGTCGTTGGGCGCATAAACCGCAACGACCCGAAACGAACCACTTTTCACGGCAATATCGGCCACGATTAACCGGCCCTCGGCATCTGTATGCACAAGGTCCACCTTCGCATCGAGAGTCCGTCTAACTAGCAAAGAAACTCCTCTGGCAAGCCGGTCCCCATATGCTGAATAGATGACAAAGTCATCCTCCAGCACACAAGCATCGGACGAGCAAACAAAGTGGGTCTCTTCAATCGCGGCAACATCCACGCTGAAGGACAGGAGATCCCGAAGCAGGCGGGCAGCCTTGCTCCGACCTCTCAAGCCCTTCACATTCAAACTGGCTATCTTAATAGACATTTGCTAGGCCTGCAAAAAAGAAAAGTTACAGCAAATAACCTAAGTACATACAGGACGGAAATCTGCAGCTGACAGGACCCCGACGGATTGTCCCAGGCTTCCTGTACCCAATTCCGTCGTCATCCTCCCGCCCGAGACAATCCCGCCGACGTCCGTGGGATAAATTAATTTTACAGCCCTATATAAGGAGGGATGGAGCAATACCGGGACCCTCCCAGAGCAAAATTGTCGCAATTTTTTTAAATTTATATTCTCTAGTTCCAAAATCCTCATGTTAGGGAAAGCTGCCTTAGCTTCGTATAGATGGTTCCACACTTCTAGTTGGCCCCCAGTTTCCCTTATACAGGTTATAACTCCTGGGGCCTCGGGGAAGTTTCGGGGATCTTCTACGCTTTTGCCGTCAACTTGCTCCATCTTATATAGGGACCCTAACAGGGCCTTCCTCTGCTTAGCAAGGCCCTTCTTATATTCGTCCCTATCCACCTTGCAGACCTGCTCCGGGCCTGAAAACGCCTTTTTCTTCTTTTTCTTCTTCTCCCTTGATGGATGAGGGGGGGAAGAAGTGGATGTCTGAGGGGGGGTGGAAAGTGGGCTGATGGGAGAAGTGAAGGGGGAGGGGGAAATAATGCGGATGGGAGAGGAAGAGTGACGTCTGGATCTTTGGGGTTGCTTTATATCTTCAAAAGAGGCGGGGACGGAGATTGCCCTGGTTCTATTCCTCTCTGCCCTACCCCGGTCAGAGTGGCCCTGCGACTGTTCGTCGTCACTTTCTTCCCTTGCTCTTTTGAGGGATGTCTGCCGAGGGGGAGGAATTTCTTCCACCTCCATCTCTATCTCCTGCTGCTTTTTGGGCTGTTTTCGCTGCTGCTGCTGCTGCTGCCTTTCTGGCTGTTGGGGTTTTTGCTGCTTCTTTGGAGATTTTGGGGATTTCTCCGCTCCCTTCTTGTGAGGTTGCCCCTCCTTCTCTTGGCTCTTTTTGGATGGAGGAGTCTCCTGAGTGGCCTGGACATTAGGGGACTTCTTACCCCTCGCTACCACCTTCCAGGGTTCCTCCGCCGACTTTGCTGATGATCCCTCGTCTGGGGTCTTCTCCACTGTTGTAGCTGCTACTTCTTTTGTTGCCGCTGTTGTTGTTGCTGCAGATGTTGGTACTATTGGACTCGGTTTTTTGCTTTTTGCAGGGCACTCCTTGGCCATGTGGCCCAAAGTGTCGCAAAACCAACAAAAGGGTCGTCTGCCTTCCACTACTACCAGCATCTTCCTCTGTCTGCACATCAGAGTATTCGGCAGGTTTCTATAATTTTCCTGGTTCACGGTGATCTGTATCTCAAGGTCTCCAGTGGCAATACCAATTTTGCTTGTGAGGGCCTTCACTTCATGTACTTCGCCATATAAGGCAAAGAAGGCCCCCATTCTATCCTCTGATACATCCGCTGGAACGCCGTGAACCGTCACCTTGGTCCTGCGAGTACCCATATACTCAGTCTGCAGGCGCAGGTTTTTCGTCAAAAGAACACTTCCTGCCAGCTCCTTCGCTTGTTGCTCCGTAGCCAGCAAGATGTCCCACAAGGCGTTAGTTCTCCTTGCGAGAAGCTTGGGGTTTAATTTTAAAGCCTTTAAGGCTTCTTCCATACTGTCCCTGCTGACTCCAATCAACTTCCGCGTTTTAACGTCCGAAGTCAGCAGAGATATAGTCCTTGTCCGGATGTCCTTGAACGCCTCCTCAATGGTCAGAAATTCAGTCCCCTTGAAGGAGTCTTCAAAAAACTTCCTTTGCTCTTTGTAAAAATTGGCATCTTTTGTCATCGGCCTATTTTGTGACCAGGCCGTTTTACTAGGTGACACCGGGTCGTCAACCGGTGTTTTGTTGTTAATATCCGCCATGGTAGGATTTTAAAGTCCTACCACGGCGAACGAAGATAAGGAAATATTCAAAAACAAATAAAACTGGAAAATAAAACGGGGCAAACAAGGATAATATATAATTCAACAAAAGAGAAAAATGAAAATAAAAGCGGGGAGGGTAGCAAACAGAAAAGAAATAAACGGAAACTGTAAAAACTTAAAATATACGCTAAAACAAAAAATTAAAAAATAAAATTCAAAAGAGTTTTGAAACTGAAAAAGTAAAAACTTAACTTTCACTCTTCAATGCTAAAACGTCTGGGCAACTGGTTCAGCTCTCGACCAGCTGACAGACAAAAATAAAACAGGTTGTAACTTAATACAAACCCTGCAAACTGTGACCAAAACAATACGGTGAACCGGTCGACACAAGATTTATTTGCACAAACAGTACAAATTGTGGCACAAGGCCGAAAAAGGGGAGGGGTAAAGGCTGGTCATTACTTACTATCCTATACCTAGCTAATCAGATTCGCGACCCATTCATACATTACAATTATCTCATTCACCACAAGAACTCATCCGTCGCCATTCAAACCTTCATCCACCATAATACCACATCCACACCAGGGGAACCTACAAAAAACGCGCCCCACACCATAAAAATTTGGATGATAATAAAATACATTAAAATTCTAATAATGAAAAGATGAAAGTGGGGAGGGAGATGAACCCAATAACAAACTAAAAATTCAACAAATATTTAAACTAAACATAATTCGTGTTAGTAGGGACCGTCCAACCCTCAAAATAGAGAGGCCGCTGTATTCTGCCGATAAGGCAAAATCAAGAAGCACTCTCGCTAAGGGAGTGGGAAGGAGAAAAATAACACGGGCGTGGGGAAATAAAAGGCTGAGCCAGTCGAGATAAAATTGGGGGGTTAAAAACAAACTGGGGAGGTTGGGAATCTCGACTTGGATCATAACTGAAAAGATAGCCGGGAAACAGGCCGGGAACAACACTTACTCACATTAACTAGGTACACTTAAGCTTGTCTAACCTAACCAAGGGGAGGGTTCCACAGGAAACCACCCCGATGTAACTTTGGTTGACCTAGAAAAGAAAATCAAGGCTAGCCCCGTTCAAACGAACCAAGCTCGCCGCTTTTACCCACCTTTCGCTAAAGACTGTCGAATGCAATCGTTTTCTATCAGTTCTAATCTTCATCTTGAGCTGGTGCTCAAAGAATCGGATCAGATCCTGATAAGAAAGCTGATTGCCTCGCAAGACTTCCTCCTTGCGCGTCGTCCAAATCACCATTCGGGCCGTGGCTAGCAGCATCAGAAACACCATCCGTTTCACCCCGGAATACGGGGGCGACACATTGTCACACGCGTATGCACGATCAATGGACACGAGTTCTTCGGGAGCGAGACGAGCCGTCAGCTCGCCGACATGGTCCCATAAGGGGCGGACCCGGGGGCAATGGTAGAAGGCGTGCGAAGCCGTTTCTTCTAATCCATCTAATCCAAGGCCACACCGTTCACAGTCTGGCAAGTCCGCCAAGCCCCATATGAAAGCCTTGTCGTTGAGAGGCAGCCGATTCCGAGCCAATCGCCAGGTAAGCGAAAACTCAGTGTTACTGAGATAATCCGCCGCTGGCGCCCAAGACCAGTAGGAGCGATACTCCTCCTCCGAACAGTCGAGCGTATCACGTAGAAGATCCTTCGCGCGACCCTCCACTAATCCCCGATAGAAGACCTTCCTAGGCCGTGAAAGGTCACTGGACCGCGGAATAGCCCTCAAGGCTGACCGACACTCGCTGAGGAAAAGCGATTCATCTCGAGACCTACAATGGCGCTCGGACTTCGAGATGGGGGGATTGATTGTAAGGCGAGGGAAGGCGTCCCTAACAATCCCCTCCAGAATCGGATCTCCTCCAGTCTATGCGCGGCGTAGGAAAGACAACCGAGAGGCACGGATGTGACTCTGCAAGTGTGGCATTCCCAGCCCCCCATGACACGGACGTTTGGTGCAGACTCGTCTGTCGACCCTGTTCGCACGTCCCCCCCATAAAATGGAGGATAGCGCTTGCTCGAGCGCCTTTCTCTGGGCCTTACAGAGAGGAAGTACTGACAAGCGGTAAAGAATCAGGGGGAAAATGTATGTAACACACACCTCCGCCCTGCCCTTTACGGACAACCTCCGTCGATTCCAAGTCTTACCGGCAGAAACGACCTTTGCTAGTACTTCAGACCAATTTTTCTTCAGCTGGAGGTCGGGTCCAAACCACACCCCAAGAATGCGGACAGGACCGTCCGTCCAACCGAAGCGGCCTGGAAGATCACGCCCCTTCCAGGCACCTAACCGCAAGCCGGAAGACTTGTCGCGGTTTATCTTGGCCCCTGTCACCTTCTCGTACCGATCAAGCGCCTTCTGCACCGCCTCAATATCGCTAAGGGACGACACGAAAGCGGATACGTCATCGGCGTACGCGGAAACCCCGGCTCGAGACCCTCCAGGAACGGCGATCCCGCGTAGGGCCGGACTGCACGCCTCGTCCTTCAGCCGGCGCAGGAGAGGCTCCAACGCCAAAGCATAAAGGAGAGGCGACAGCGGACAACCCTGACGAACCGACCTCGACAGAACAAAAGCGCCCGACAATTTTCCGTTCACCTGTACCACAGCACTGGGGGAGCGATACAGGAGGCTAATCCAGCGGCAGAAGTCGGGTGCGAATCCGGCGGCCTGCAGGACAGTAGCAAGGTAGCGATGGTCGACCCTATCAAATGCCTTGGACTGATCCAAATTGATCAGCGCGGCTTCTTCGTCGTCTTTTACGCCCTCTAGGATCGTGCGGATCAAATGCAGGTTGCTCTGAATTGTTCGGCCCCTCACAGAAAAAGTCTGCTCAGGTCCCAACAGAGACTCGGCAACTGACTGCAAACGCTCCTGCAGGATCTTGGCCATAATCTTTAACTCTGTGTTTAGCAGAGTTATGGGCCTATAATCATCTAGTTTCCCCCCAACACCCTTGCCCTTTTTCAACAGAGTGATCACACCCCTGGAAATGCGATTGGGGATGGACCCCGACCGAAACCAGTTGTTGAACACTGCTGTCAAAATCGGAACAAAGATGTGCGACAGCCTCAAGTACAATTCGTAAGGCAGACCATCCAGACCGGGCGACTTGCCTCTGCCGACCTTCTTCAGTGCCTCGTAGACTTCGCCCTCCGTGATCTCTCCCTCGCAGCTAGCTGCTTCAGTCGGCTCAAGCCGAGGAAAGTCAGCTAAATAGCTGCGAAACTCCTCCTCACGGAGACCAGGCTCCTTGGTAAAGCGGCTCTCGAAATGCCGCCGAAACGCCTCGCACATGTCGTCAGTCGACCGCAGAGTACGCCCCTCCGGGGTTTCGACTTGACGAATGCAACGATCACCACCTCGACGGACTTCTTCCCGACGCAGATCTGCGCCCAGGTTCACAGCTTCGTTAGACATCTTACTTAACTTATGCCTAATTACCTGACCCATGTAGCGATCGCTATTCGAACGCTGCAGGGCCTCCCTAGCTACGGCTATCTCTAGGGGATCCCCCCCAGCCTCCGCCCGGGAAAAATTAGACTTAAGTGTCTTCACCTTGTCAGCTTTATCTAGAGCGAGCCGTTTGCTGAACTCAGTGGTGAAAGACCTAATTCTATCCTTAAGTTTCTCCCACCACCTATTCCCGATAACCGCCCCCACTAGCTCCCGCTGCACGAATTTAATTAGCTGCTCCTGGAAGTCCCGCCTGTCCAGTAAAGACAGATTGAACTTCCAGTAACCAGCCATTCTAGGCCTATGTTCTAACGCCACACGGGCACAAACGAGTTTGTGATCCGTGTAGCCTACCCAGTGGAACGTGGGACAATCTAACAAGTCTATGTCGGCTCTACGAACTAACATTCTGTCAATGTAGCTAACTACTTTGTCAGACGGCCAGCTAAGAGCCCACGTCCACATTTTCCCGCTGGGATGATCGACCCGGTATCTATCGACGAGACCATAATCGCCAATCAGATCGACCAGGCCACGATCGCCCCTACTCCCGCTAGCGCCCCACCCCCTGTCTAACTTGGGGTCCAGGACGGCATTCCAGTCCCCCATTAGAACTAGGCGTGAAGAATCGACTAGGAACGGCCCCAACCGCCGAAAAAAGGAATCCCGCTCCTCCCAGTCGTTGGGCGCATAAACCGCAACGACCCGAAACGAACCACTTTTCACGGCAATATCGGCCACGATTAACCGGCCCTCGGCATCTGTATGCACAAGGTCCACCTTCGCATCGAGAGTCCGTCTAACTAGCAAAGAAACTCCTCTGGCAAGCCGGTTCCCATATGCTGAATAGATGACAAAGTCATCCTCCAGCACACAAGCATCGGACGAGCAAACAAAGTGGGTCTCTTCAATCGCGGCAACATCCACGCTGAAGGACAGGAGATCCCGAAGCAGGCGGGCAGCCTTGCTCCGACCTCTCAAGCCCTTCACATTCAAACTGGCTATCTTAATAGACATTTGCTAGGCCTGCAAAAAAGAAAATTTACAGCAAATAACCTAAGTACATACAGGGCGGAAATCTGCAGCTGACAGGACCCCGACGGATTGTCCCAGGCTTCCTGTACCCAATTCCGTCGTCATCCTCCCGCCCGAGACAATCCCGCCGACGTCCGTGGGATAAATTAATTTTACAGCCCTATATAAGGAGGGATGGAGCAATACCGGGACCCTCCCAGAGCAAAATTGTCGCAATTTTTTTAAATTTACATTTTCCAGTTCCAAAATTCTCATGTTAGGGAAAGCTGCCTTAGCTTCGTATAGATGGTTCCACACTTCTAGTTGGCCCCCAGTTTCCCTTATACAGGTTATAACTCCTGGGGCCTCGGGGAAGTTTCGAGGATCTTCTACGCTTTTGCCGTCAACTTGCTCCATCTTATATAGGGACCCTAACAGGGCCTTCCTCTGCTTAGCAAGGCCCTTCTTATATTCGTCCCTATCCACCTTGCAGACCTGCTCCGGGCCTGAAAACGCCTTTTTCTTCTTTTTCTTCTTCTCCCTTGATGGATGAGGGGGGGAAGAAGTGGATGTCTGAGGGGGGGTGGAAAGTGGGCTGATGGGAGAAGTGAAGGGGGAGGGGGAAATAATGCGGATGGGAGAGGAAGAGTGACGTCTGGATCTTTGGGGTTGCTTTATATCTTCAAAAGAGGCGGGGACGGAGATTGCCCTGGTTCTATTCCTCTCTGCCCTACCCCGGTCAGAGTGGCCCTGCGACTGTTCGTCGTCACTTTCTTCCCTTGCTCTTTTGAGGGATGTCTGCCGAGGGGGAGGAATTTCTTCCACCTCCATCTCTATCTCCTGCTGCTTTTTGGGCTGTTTTCGCTGCTGCTGCTGCTGCCTTTCTGGCTGTTGGGGTTTTTGCTGCTGCTGCTTCTTTGGAGATTTTGGGGATTTCTCCGGTCCCTTCTTGTGAGGTTGCACCTCCTTCTCTTGGCTCTTTTTGGATGTAGGAGTCTCCTGAGTGGCCTGGACATTAGGGGACTTCTTACCCCTCGCTACCACCTTCCAGGGTTCCTCCGCCGACTTTGCTGATGATCCCTCGTCTGGGGTCTTCTCCACTGTTGTAGCTGCTACTTCTTTTGTTGCCGCTGTTGTTGTTGCTGCAGATGTTGGTACTATTGGACTCGGTTTTTTGCTTTTTGCAGGGCACTCCTTGGCCATGTGGCCCAAAGTGTCGCAAAACCAACAAAAGGGTCGTCTGCCTTCCACTACTACCAGCATCTTCCTCTGCCTGCACATCAGAGTATTCGGCAGGTTTCTATAATTTTCCTGGTTCACGGTGATCTGTATCTCAAGGTCTCCAGTGGCAATACCAATTTTGCTTGTGAGGGCCTTCACTTCATGTACTTCGCCATATAAGGCAAAGAAGGCCCCCATTCTATCCTCTGATACGTCCGCTGGAACTCCGTGAACCGTCACCTTGGTCCTGCGAGTACCCATATACTCAGTCTGCAGGCGCAGGTTTTTCGTCAAAAGAACACTTCCTGCCAGCTCCTTCGCTTGTTGCTCCGTAGCCAGCAAGATGTCCCACAAGGCGTTAGTTCTCCTTGCGAGAAGCTTGGGGTTTAATTTTAAAGCCTTTAAGGCTTCTTCCATACTGTCCCTGCTGACTCCAATCAACTTCCGCGTTTTAACGTCCGAAGTCAGCAGAGATATAGTCCTTGTCCGGATGTCCTTGAACGCCTCCTCAATGGTCAGAAATTCAGTCCCCTTGAAGGAGTCTTCAAAAAACTTCCTTTGCTCTTTGTAAAAATTGGCATCTTTTGTCATCGGCCTATTTTGTGACCAGGCCGTTTTACTAGGTGACACCGGGTCGTCAACCGGTGTTTTGTTGTTAATATCCGCCATGGTAGGATTTTAAAGTCCTACCACGGCGAACGAAGATAAGGAAATATTCAAAAACAAATAAAACTGGAAAATAAAACGGGGCAAACAAGGATAATATATAATTCAACAAAAGAGAAAAATGAAAATAAAAGCGGGGAGGGTAGCAAACAGAAAAGAAATAAACGGAAACTGTAAAAACTTAAAATATACGCTAAAACAAAAAATTAAAAAATAAAATTCAAAAGAGTTTTGAAACTGAAAAAGTAAAAACTTAATTTTCACTCTTCAATGCTAAAACGTCTGGGCAACTGGTTCAGCTCTCGACCAGCTGACAGACAAAAATAAAACAGGTTGTAACTTAATACAAACCCTGCAAACTGTGACCAAAACAATACGGTGAACCGGTCGACACAAGATTTATTTGCACAAAAAGTACAAATTGTGGCACAAGGCCGAAAAAGGGGAGGGGTAAAGGCTGGTCATTACTTACTATCCTATACCTAGCTAATCAGATTCGCGACCCATTCATACATTACAATTATCTCATTCACCACAAGAACTCGTCCGTCGCCATTCAAACCTTCATCCACCATAATACCACATCCACACCAGGGGAACCTACAAAAAACGCGCCCCACACCGTAAAAATTTTGATGATAATAAAATACATTAAAATTCTAATAATGAAAAGATGAAAGTGGGGAGGGAGATGAACCCAATAACAAACTAAAAATTCAACAAATATTTAAACTAAACATAATTCGTGTTAGTAGGGACCGTCCAACCCTCAAAATAGAGAGGCCGCTGTATTCTGCCGATAAGGCAAAATCAAGAAGCACTCTCGCTAAGGGAGTGGGAAGGAGAAAAAATAACACGGGCGTGGGGAAATAAAAGGCTGAGCCAGTCGAGATAAAATTGGGGGGTTAAAAACAAACTGGGGAGGTTGGGAATCTCGACTGGATCATAACATAAGAGATCACCGGGAGCAGGTTAGGAACACATTTACTCACATTAACTAGGTACACTTAAGCTTGTCTAACCTAACCAAGGGGAGGGTTCCACAGGAAACCACCCCGATGTAACTTTGGTTGACCTAGAAAAGAAAATCAAGGCTAGCCCCGTTCAAACGAACCAAGCTCGCCGCTTTTACCCACCTTTCGCTAAAGACTGTCGAATGCAATCGTTTTCTATCAGTTCTAATCTTCATCTTGAGCTGGTGCTCAAAGAATCGGATCAGATCCTGATAAGAAAGCTGATTGCCTCGCAAGACTTCCTCCTTGCGCGTCGTCCATATCACCATTCGGGCCGTGGCTAGCAGCATCAGAAACACCATTCGTTTCACCCCGGAATACGGGGGCGACACATTGTCACACGCGTATGCACGATCAATGGACACGAGTTCTTCGGGAGCGAGACGAGCCGTCAGCTCGCCGACATGGTCCCATAAGGGGCGGACCCGGGGGCAATGGTAGAAGGCGTGCGAAGCCGTTTCTTCTAATCCAAGGCCACACCGTTCACAGTCTGGCAAGTCCGCCAAGCCCCATATGAAAGCCTTGTCGTTGAGAGGCAGCCGATTCCGAGCCAATCGCCAGGTAAGCGAAAACTCAGTGTTACTGAGATAATCCGCCGCTGGCGCCCAAGACCAGTAGGAGCGATACTCCTCCTCCGAACAGTCGAGCGTATCACGTAGAAGATCCTTCGCGCGACCCTCCACTAATCCCCGATAGAAGACCTTCCTAGGCCGTGAAAGGTCACTGGACCGCGGAATCGCCCTCAAGGCTGACCGACACTCGCTGAGGAAAAGCGATTCATCTCGAGACCTACAATGGCGCTCGGACTTCGAGATGGGGGGATTGATTGTAAGGCGAGGGAAGGCGTCCCTAACAATCCCCTCCAGAATCGGATCTCCTCCAGTCAATGCGCGGCGTAGGAAAGACAACCGAGAGGCACGGATGTGACTCTGCAAGTGTGGCATTCCCAGCCCCCCATGACACGGACGTTTGGTGCAGACTCGTCTGTCGACCCTGTTCGCGCGTCCCCCCCATAAAATGGAGGATAGCGCTTGCTCGAGCGCCTTTCTCTGGGCCTTACAGAGAGGAAGTACTGACAAGCGATAAAGAATCAGGGGGAAAATGTATGTAACACACACCTCCGCCCTGCCCTTTACGGATAACCTCCGTCGATTCCAAGTCTTACCGGCAGAAACGACCTTTGCTAGTACTTCAGACCAATTTTTCTTCAGCTGGAGGTCGGGTCCAAACCACACCCCAAGAATGCGGACAGGACCGTCCGTCCAACCAAAGCGGCCTGGAAGATCACGCCCCTTCCAGGCACCTAACCGCAAGCCGGAAGACTTGTCGCGGTTTATCTTGGCCCCTGTCACCTTCTCGTACCGATCAAGCGCCTTCTGCACCGCCTCAATATCGCTAAGGGACGACACGAAAGCGGATACGTCATCGGCGTACGCGGAAACCCTGGCTCGAGACCCTCCAGGAACGGCGATCCCGCGTAGGGCCGGACTGCACGCCTCGTCCTTCAGCCGGCGCAGGAGAGGCTCCAACGCCAAAGCATAAAGGAGAGGCGACAGCGGACAACCCTGACGAACCGACCTCGACAGAACAAAAGCGCCCGACAACTTTCCGTTCACCTGTACCACAGCACTGGGGGAGCGATACAGGAGGCTAATCCAGCGGCAGAAGTCGGGTGCGAATCCGGCGGCCTGCAGGACAGTAGCAAGGTAGCGATGGTCGACCCTATCAAATGCCTTGGACTGATCCAAATTGATCAGCGCGGCTTCTTCGTCGTCTTTTACGCCCTCTAGGATCGTGCGGATCAAATGCAGGTTGCTCTGAATTGTTCGGCCCCTCACAGAAAAAGTCTGCTCAGGTCCCAACAGAGACTCGGCAACTGACTGCAAACGCTCCTGCAGGATCTTGGCCATAATCTTTAACTCTGTGTTTAGCAGAGTTATGGGCCTATAATCATCTAGTTTCCCCCCAACACCCTTGCCCTTTTTCAACAGAGTGATCACACCCCTGGAAATGCGATTGGGGATGGACCCCGACCGAAACCAGTTGTTGAACACTGCTGTCAAAATCGGAACAAAGATGTGCGACAGCCTCAAGTACAATTCGTAAGGCAAACCATCCAGACCGGGCGACTTGCCTCTGCCGACCTTCTTCAGTGCCTCGTAGACTTCGCCCTCCGTGATCTCTCCCTCGCAGCTAGCTGCTTCAGTCGGCTCAAGCCGAGGAAAGTCAGCCAAATAGCTGCGAAACTCCTCCTCACGGAGACCAGGCTCCTTGGTAAAGCGGCTCTCGAAATGCCGCCGAAACGCCTCGCACATGTCGTCAGTCGACCGCAGAGTACGCCCCTCCGGGGTTTCGACTTGACGAATGCAACGATCACCACCTCGACGGACTTCTTCCCGACGCAGATCTGCGCCCAGGTTCACAGCTTCGTTAGACATCTTACTTAACTTATGCCTAATTACCTGACCCATGTAGCGATCGCTATTCGAACGCTGCAGGGCCTCCCTAGCTACGGCTATCTCTAGGGGATCCCCCCCAGCCTCCGCCCGGGAAAAATTAGACTTAAGTGTCTTCACCTTGTCAGCTTTATCTAGAGCGAGCCGTTTGCTGAAATCAGTGGTGAAAGACCTAATTCTATCCTTAAGTTTCTCCCACCACCTATTCCCGATAACCGCCCCCACTAGCTCCCGCTGCACGAATTTAATTAGCTGCTCCTGGAAGTCCCGCCTGTCCAGTAAAGACAGATTGAACTTCCAGTAACCAGCCATTCTAGGCCTATGTTCTAACGCCACACGGGCACAAACGAGTTTGTGATCCGTGTAGCCTACCCAGTGGAACGTGGGACAATCTAAAAAGTCTATGTCGGCTCTACGAACTAACATTCTGTCAATGTAGCTAACTACCTTGTCAGACGGCCAGCTAAGAGCCCACGTCCACATTTTCCCGCTGGGATGATCGACCCGGTATCTATCGACGAGACCATAATCGCCAATCAGATCGACCAGGCAACGATCGCCCCTACTCCCGCTAGCGCCCCACCCCCTGTCTAACTTGGGGTCCAGGACGGCATTCCAGTCCCCCATTAGAACTAGGCGTGAAGAATCGACTAGGAACGGCCCCAACCGCCGAAAAAAGGAATCCCGCTCCTCCCAGTCGTTGGGCGCATAAACCGCAACGACCCGAAACGAACCACTTTTCACGGCAATATCGGCCACGATTAACCGGCCCTCGGCATCTGTATGCACAAGGTCCACCTTCGCATCGAGAGTCCGTCTAACTAGCAAAGAAACTCCTCTGGCAAGCCGGTCCCCATATGCTGAATAGATGACAAAGTCATCCTCCAGCACACAAGCATCGGACGAGCAAACAAAGTGGGTCTCTTCAATCGCGGCAACATCCACGCTGAAGGACAGGAGATCCCGAAGCAGGCGGGCAGCCTTGCTCCGACCTCTCAAGCCCTTCACATTCAAACTGGCTATCTTAATAGACATTTGCTAGGCCTGCAAAAAAGAAAAATTACAGCAAATAACCTAAGTACATACAGGGCGGAAATCTGCAGCTGACAGGACCCCGACGGATTGTCCCAGGCTTCCTGTACCCAATTCCGTCGTCATCCTCCCGCCCGAGACAATCCCGCCGACGTCCGTGGGATAAATTAATTTTACAGCCCTATATAAGGAGGGATGGAGCAATACCGGGACCCTCCCAGAGCAAAATTGTCGCAATTTTTTTAAATTTACATTTTCCAGTTCCAAAATCCTCATGTTAGGGAAAGCTGCCTTAGCTTCGTATAGATGGTTCCACACTTCTAGTTGGCCCCCAGTTTCCCTTATACAGGTTATAACTCCTGGGGCCTCGGGGAAGTTTCGGGGATCTTCTACGCTTTTGCCGTCAACTTGCTCCATCTTATATAGGGACCCTAACAGGGCCTTCCTCTGCTTAGCAAGGCCCTTCTTATATTCGTCCCTATCCACCTTGCAGACCTGCTCCGGGCCTGAAAACGCCTTTTTCTTCTTTTTCTTCTTCTCCCTTGATGGATGAGGGGGGGAAGAAGTGGATGTCTGAGGGGGGGTGGAAAGTGGGCTGATGGGAGAAGTGAAGGGGGAGGGGGAAATAATGCGGATGGGAGAGGAAGAGTGACGTCTGGATCTTTGGGGTTGCTTTATATCTTCAAAAGAGGCGGGGACGGAGATTGCCCTGGTTCTATTCCTCTCTGCCCTACCCCGGTCAGAGTGGCCCTGCGACTGTTCGTCGTCACTTTCTTCCCTTGCTCTTTTGAGGGATGTCTGCCGAGGGGGAGGAATTTCTTCCACCTCCATCTCTATCTCCTGCTGCTTTTTGGGCTGTTTTCGCTGCTGCTGCCTTTCTGGCTGTTGGGGTTTTTGCTGCTGCTGCTTCTTTGGAGATTTTGGGGATTTCTCCGCTCCCTTCTTGGGAGGTTGCACCTCCTTCTCTTGGCTCTTCTTGGATGGAGGAGTCTCCTGAGTGGCCTGGACATTAGGGGACTTCTTACCCCTCACTACCACCTTCCAGGGTTCCTCCGCCGACTTTGCTGATGATCCCTCGTCTGGGGTCTTCTCCACTGTTTTAGCTGTTACTTCTTTTGTTGCCGCTGTTGTTGTTGCTGCAGATGTTGGTACTATTGGACTCGGTTTTTTGCTTTTTGCAGGGCACTCCTTGGCCATGTGGCCCAAAGTGTCGCAAAACCAACAAAAGGGTCGTCTGCCTTCCACTACTACCAGCATCTTCCTCTGCCTGCACATCAGAGTATTCGGCAGGTTTCTATAATTTTCCTGGTTCACGGTGATCTGTATCTCAAGGTCTCCAGTGGCAATACCAATTTTGCTTGTGAGGGCCTTCACTTCATGTACTTCGCCATATAAGGCAAAGAAGGCCCCCATTCTATCCTCTGATACGTCCGCTGGAACGCCGTGAACCGTCACCTTGGTCCTGCGAGTACCCATATACTCAGTCTGCAGGCGCAGGTTTTTCGTCAAAAGAACACTTCCTGCCAGCTCCTTCGCTTGTTGCTCCGTAGCCAGCAAGATGTCCCACAAGGCGTTAGTTCTCCTTGCGAGAAGCTTGGGGTTTAATTTTAAAGCCTTTAAGGCTTCTTCCATACTGTCCCTGCTGACTCCAATCAACTTCCGCGTTTTAACGTCCGAAGTCAGCAGAGATATAGTCCTTGTCCGGATGTCCTTGAACGCCTCCTCAATGGTCAGAAATTCAGTCCCCTTGAAGGAGTCTTCAAAAAACTTCCTTTGCTCTTTGTAAAAATTGGCATCTTTTGTCATCGGCCTATTTTGTGACCAGGCCGTTTTACTAGGTGACACCGGGTCGTCAACCGGTGTTTTGTTGTTAATATCCGCCATGGTAGGATTTTAAAGTCCTACCACGGCGAACGAAGATAAGGAAATATTCAAAAACAAATAAAACTGGAAAATAAAACGGGGCAAACAAGGATAATATATAATTCAACAAAAGAGAAAAATGAAAATAAAAGCGGGGAGGGTAGCAAACAGAAAAGAAATAAACGGAAACTGTAAAAACTTAAAATATACGCTAAAACAAAAAATTAAAAAATAAAATTCAAAAGAGTTTTGAAACTGAAAAAGTAAAAACTTAACTTTCACTCTTCAATGCTAAAACGTCTGGGCAACTGGTTCAGCTCTCGACCAGCTGACAGACAAAAATAAAACAGGTTGTAACTTAATACAAACCCTGCAAACTGTGACCAAAACAATACGGTGAACCGGTCGACACAAGATTTATTTGCACAAAAAGTACAAATTGTGGCACAAGGCCGAAAAAGGGGAGGGGTAAAGGCTGGTCATTACTTACTATCCTATACCTAGCTAATCAGATTCGCGACCCATTCATACATTACAATTATCTCATTCACCACAAGAACTCGTCCGTCGCCATTCAAACCTTCATCCACCATAATACCACATCCACACCAGGGGAACCTTCAAAAAACGCGCCCCATACCGTAAAAATTTTGATGATAATAAAATACATTAAAATTCTAATAATGAAAAGATGAAAGTGGGGAGGGAGATGAACCCAATAACAAACTAAAAATTCAACAAATATTTAAACTAAACATAATTCGTGTTAGTAGGGACCGTCCAACCCTCAAAATAGAGAGGCCGCTGTATTCTGCCGATAAGGCAAAATCAAGAAGCACTCTCGCTAAGGGAGTGGGAAGGAGAAAAAATAACACGGGCGTGGGGAAATAAAAGGCTGAGCCAGTCGAGATAAAATTGGGGGGTTAAAAACAAACTGGGGAGGTTGGGAATCTCGACTGGATCATAACATAAGAGATCACCGGGAGCAGGTCAGGAACACATTTACTCACATTAACTAGGTACACTTAAGCTTGTCTAACCTAACCAAGGGGAGGGTTCCACAGGAAACCACCCCGATGTAACTTTGGTTGACCTAGAAAAGAAAATCAAGGCTAGCCCCGTTCAAACGAACCAAGCTCGCCGCTTTTACCCACCTTTCGCTAAAGACTGTCGAATGCAATCGTTTTCTATCAGTTCTAATCTTCATCTTGAGCTGGTGCTCAAAGAATCGGATCAGATCCTGATAAGAAAGCTGATTGCCTCGCAAGACTTCCTCCTTGCGCGTCGTCCAAATCACCATTCGGGCCGTGGCTAGCAGCATCAGAAACACCATTCGTTTCACCCCGGAATACGGGGGCGACACATTGTCACACGCGTATGCACGATCAATGGACACGAGTTCTTCGGGAGCGAGACGAGCCGTCAGCTCGCCGACATGGTCCCATAAGGGGCGGACCCGGGGGCAATGGTAGAAGGCGTGCGAAGCCGTTTCTTCTAATCCAAGGCCACACCGTTCACAGTCTGGCAAGTCCGCCAAGCCCCATATGAAAGCCTTGTCGTTGAGAGGCAGCCGATTCCGAGCCAATCGCCAGGTAAGCGAAAACTCAGTGTTACTGAGATAATCCGCCGCTGGCGCCCAAGACCAGTAGGAGCGATACTCCTCCTCCGAACAGTCGAGCGTATCACGTAGAAGATCCTTCGCGCGACCCTCCACTAATCCCCGATAGAAGACCTTCCTAGGCCGTGAAAGGTCACTGGACCGCGGAATAGCCCTCAAGGCTGACCGACACTCGCTGAGGAAAAGCGATTCATCTCGAGACCTACAATGGCGCTCGGACTTCGAGATGGGGGGATTGATTGTAAGGCGAGGGAAGGCGTCCCTAACAATCCCCTCCAGAATCGGATCTCCTCCAGTCAATGCGCGGCGTAGGAAAGACAACCGAGAGGCACGGATGTGACTCTGCAAGTGTGGCATTCCCAGCCCCCCATGACACGGACGTTTGGTGCAGACTCGTCTGTCGACCCTGTTCGCGCGTCCCCCCCATAAAATGGAGGATAGCGCTTGCTCGAGCGCCTTTCTCTGGGCCTTACAGAGAGGAAGTACTGACAAGCGATAAAGAATCAGGGGAAAAATGTATGTAACACACACCTCCGCCCTGCCCTTTACGGACAACCTCCGTCGATTCCAAGTCTTACCGGCAGAAACGACCTTTGCTAGTACTTCAGACCAATTTTTCTTCAGCTGGAGGTCGGGTCCAAACCACACCCCAAGAATGCGGACAGGACCGTCCGTCCAACCGAAGCGGCCTGGAAGATCACGCCCCTTCCAGGCACCTAACCGCAAGCCGGAAGACTTGTCGCGGTTTATCTTGGCCCCTGTCACCTTCTCGTACCGATCAAGCGCCTTCTGCACCGCCTCAATATCGCTAAGGGACGACACGAAAGCGGATACGTCATCGGCGTACGCGGAAACCCTGGCTCGAGACCCTCCAGGAACGGCGATCCCGCGTAGGGCCGGACTGCACGCCTCGTCCTTCAGCCGGCGCAGGAGAGGCTCCAACGCCAAAGCATAAAGGAGAGGCGACAGCGGACAACCCTGACGAACCGACCTCGACAGAACAAAAGCGCCCGACAACTTTCCGTTCACCTGTACCACAGCACTGGGGGAGCGATACAGGAGGCTAATCCAGCGGCAGAAGTCGGGTGCGAATCCGGCGGCCTGCAGGACAGTAGCAAGGTAGCGATGGTCGACCCTATCAAATGCCTTGGACTGATCCAAATTGATCAGCGCGGCTTCTTCGTCGTCTTTTACGCCCTCTAGGATCGTGCGGATCAAATGCAGGTTGCTCTGAATTGTTCGGCCCCTCACAGAAAAAGTCTGCTCAGGTCCCAACAGAGACTCGGCAACTGACTGCAAACGCTCCTGCAGGATCTTGGCCATAATCTTTAACTCTGTGTTTAGCAGAGTTATGGGCCTATAATCATCTAGTTTCCCCCCAACACCCTTGCCCTTTTTCAACAGAGTGATCACACCCCTGGAAATGCGATTGGGGATGGACCCCGACCGAAACCAGTTGTTGAACACTGCTGTCAAAATCGGAACAAAGATGTGCGACAGCCTCAAGTACAATTCGTAAGGCAAACCATCCAGACCGGGCGACTTGCCTCTGCCGACCTTCTTCAGTGCCTCGTAGACTTCGCCCTCCGTGATCTCTCCCTCGCAGCTAGCTGCTTCAGTCGGCTCAAGCCGAGGAAAGTCAGCCAAATAGCTGCGAAACTCCTCCTCACGGAGACCAGGCTCCTTGGTAAAGCGGCTCTCGAAATGCCGCCGAAACGCCTCGCACATGTCGTCAGTCGACCGCAGAGTACGCCCCTCCGGGGTTTCGACTTGACGAATGCAACGATCACCACCTCGACGGACTTCTTCCCGACGCAGATCTGCGCCCAGGTTCACAGCTTCGTTAGACATCTTACTTAACTTATGCCTAATTACCTGACCCATGTAGCGATCGCTATTCGAACGCTGCAGGGCCTCCCTAGCTACGGCTATCTCTAGGGGATCCCCCCCAGCCTCCGCCCGGGAAAAATTAGACTTAAGTGTCTTCACCTTGTCAGCTTTATCTAGAGCGAGCCGTTTGCTGAAATCAGTGGTGAAAGACCTAATTCTATCCTTAAGTTTCTCCCACCACCTATTCCCGATAACCGCCCCCACTAGCTCCCGCTGCACGAATTTAATTAGCTGCTCCTGGAAGTCCCGCCTGTCCAGTAAAGACAGATTGAACTTCCAGTAACCAGCCATTCTAGGCCTATGTTCTAACGCCACACGGGCACAAACGAGTTTGTGATCCGTGTAGCCTACCCAGTGGAACGTGGGACAATCTAACAAGTCTATGTCGGCTCTACGAACTAACATTCTGTCAATGTAGCTAACTACTTTGTCAGACGGCCAGCTAAGAGCCCACGTCCACATTTTCCCGCTGGGATGATCGACCCGGTATCTATCGACGAGACCATAATCGCCAATCAGATCGACCAGGCAACGATCGCCCCTACTCCCGCTAGCGCCCCACCCCCTGTCTAACTTGGGGTCCAGGACGGCATTCCAGTCCCCCATTAGAACTAAGCGTGAAGAATCGACTAGGAACGGCCCCAACCGCCGAAAAAAGGAATCCCGCTCCTCCCAGTCGTTGGGCGCATAAACCGCAACGACCCGAAACGAACCACTTTTCACGGCAATATCGGCCACGATTAACCGGCCCTCGGCATCTGTATGCACAAGGTCCACCTTCGCATCGAGAGTCCGTCTAACTAGCAAAGAAACTCCTCTGGCAAGCCGGTTCCCATATGCTGAATAGATGACAAAGTCATCCTCCAGCACACAAGCATCGGACGAGCAAACAAAGTGGGTCTCTTCAATCGCGGCAACATCCACGCTGAAGGACAGGAGATCCCGAAGCAGGCGGGCAGCCTTGCTCCGACCTCTCAAGCCCTTCACATTCAAACTGGCTATCTTAATAGACATTCGCTAGGCCTGCAAAAAAGAAAAATTACAGCAAATAACCTAAGTACATACAGGGCGGAAATCTGCAGCTGACAGGACCCCGACGGATTGTCCCAGGCTTCCTGTACCCAATTCCGTCGTCATCCTCCCGCCCGAGACAATCCCGCCGACGTCCGTGGGATAAATTAATTTTACAGCCCTATATAAGGAGGGATGGAGCAATACCGGGACCCTCCCAGAGCAAAATTGTCGCAGTTTTTTTAAATTTACATTTTCCAGTTCCAAAATTCTCATATTAGGGAAAGCTGCCTTAGCTTCGTATAGATGGTTCCACACTTCTAGTTGGCCCCCAGTTTCCCTTATACAGGTTATAACTCCTGGGGCCTCGGGGAAGTTTCGGGGATCTTCTACGCTTTTGCCGTCAACTTGCTCCATCTTATATAGGGACCCTAACAGGGCCTTCCTCTGCTTAGCAAGGCCCTTCTTATATTCGTCCCTATCCACCTTGCAGACCTGCTCCGGGCCTGAAAACGCCTTTTTCTTCTTTTTCTTCTTCTCCCTTGATGGATGAGGGGGGGAAGAAGTGGATGTCTGAGGGGGGGTGGAAAGTGGGCTGATGGGAGAAGTGAAGGGGGAGGGGGAAATAATGCGGGTGGGAGAGGAAGAGTGACGTCTGGATCTTTGGGGTTGCTTTATATCTTCAAAAGAGGCGGGGACGGAGATTGCCCTGGTTCTATTCCTCTCTGCCCTACCCCGGTCAGAGTGGCCCTGCGACTGTTCGTCGTCACTTTCCTCCCTTGCTCTTTTGAGGGATGTCTGCCGAGGGGGAGGAATTTCTTCCACCTCCATCTCTATCTCCTGCTGCTTTTTGGGCTGTTTTCGCTGCTGCTGCTGCTGCCTTTCTGGCTGTTGGGGTTTTTGCTGCTGCTGCTTCTTTGGAGATTTTGGGGATTTCTCCGCTCCCTTCTTGGGAGGTTGCACCTCCTTCTCTTGGCTCTTCTTGGATGGAGGAGTCTCCTGAGTGGCCTGGACATTAGGGGACTTCTTACCCCTCGCTACCACCTTCCAGGGTTCCTCCGCCGACTTTGCTGATGATCCCTCGTCTGGGGTCTTCTCCACTGTTGTAGCTGCTACTTCTTTTGTTGCCGCTGTTGTTGTTGCTGCAGATGTTGGTACTATTGGACTCGTTTTTTTGCTTTTTGCAGGGCACTCCTTGGCCATGTGGCCCAAAGTGTCGCAAAACCAACAAAAGGGTCGTCTGCCTTCCACTACTACCAGCATCTTCCTCTGCCTGCACATCAGAGTATTCGGCAGGTTTCTATAATTTTCCTGGTTCACGGTGATCTGTATCTCAAGGTCTCCAGTGGCAATACCAATTTTGCTTGTGAGGGCCTTCACTTCATGTACTTCGCCATATAAGGCAAAGAAGGCCCCCATTCTATCCTCTGATACGTCCGCTGGAACGCCGTGAACCGTCACCTTGGTCCTGCGAGTACCCATATACTCAGTCTGCAGGCGCAGGTTTTTCGTCAAAAGAACACTTCCTGCCAGCTCCTTCGCTTGTTGCTCCGTAGCCAGCAAGATGTCCCACAAGGCGTTAGTTCTCCTTGCGAGAAGCTTGGGGTTTAATTTTAAAGCCTTTAAGGCTTCTTCCATACTGTCCCTGCTGACTCCAATCAACTTCCGCGTTTTAACGTCCGAAGTCAGCAGAGATATAGTCCTTGTCCGGATGTCCTTGAACGCCTCCTCAATGGTCAGAAATTCAGTCCCCTTGAAGGAGTCTTCAAAAAACTTCCTTTGCTCTTTGTAAAAATTGGCATCTTTTGTCATCGGCCTATTTTGTGACCAGGCCGTTTTACTAGGTGACACCGGGTCGTCAACCGGTGTTTTGTTGTTAATATCCGCCATGGTAGGATTTTAAAGTCCTACCACGGCGAACGAAGATAAGGAAATATTCAAAAACAAATAAAACTGGAAAATAAAACGGGGCAAACAAGGATAATATATAATTCAACAAAAGAGAAAAATGAAAATAAAAGCGGGGAGGGTAGCAAACAGAAAAGAAATAAACGGAAACTGTAAAAACTTAAAATATACGCTAAAACAAAAAATTAAAAAATAAAATTCAAAAGAGTTTTGAAACTGAAAAAGTAAAAACTTAACTTTCACTCTTCAATGCTAAAACGTCTGGGCAACTGGTTCAGCTCTCGACCAGCTGACAGACAAAAATAAAACAGGTTGTAACTTAATACAAACCCTGCAAACTGTGACCAAAACAATACGGTGAACCGGTCGACACAAGATTTATTTGCACAAAAAGTACAAATTGTGGCACAAGACCGAAAAAGGGGAGGGGTAAAGGCTGGTCATTACTTACTATCCTATACCTAGCTAATCAGATTCGCGACCCATTCATACATTACAATTATCTCATTCACCACAAGAACTCGTCCGTCGCCATTCAAACCTTCATCCACCATAATACCACATCCACACCAGGGGAACCTACAAAAAACGCGCCCCACACCGTAAAAATTTGGATGATAATAAAATACATTAAAATTCTAATAATGAAAAGATGAAAGTGGGGAGGGAGATGAACCCAATAACAAACTAAAAATTCAACAAATATTTAAACTAAACATAATTCGTGTTAGTAGGGACCGTCCAACCCTCAAAATAGAGAGGCCGCTGTATTCTGCCGATAAGGCAAAATCAAGAAGCACTCTCGCTAAGGGAGTGGGAAGGAGAAAAATAACACGGGCGTGGGGAAATAAAAGGCTGAGCCAGTCGAGATAAAATTGGGGGGTTAAAAACAAACTGGGGAGGTTGGGAATCTCGACTTGGATCATAACTGAAAAGATAGCCGGGAAACAGGCCGGGAACAACACTTACTCACATTAACTAGGTACACTTAAGCTTGTCTAACCTAACCAAGGGGAGGGTTCCACAGGAAACCACCCCGATGTAACTTTGGTTGACCTAGAAAAGAAAATCAAGGCTAGCCCCGTTCAAACGAACCAAGCTCGCCGCTTTTACCCACCTTTCGCTAAAGACTGTCGAATGCAATCGTTTTCTATCAGTTCTAATCTTCATCTTGAGCTGGTGCTCAAAGAATCGGATCAGATCCTGATAAGAAAGCTGATTGCCTCGCAAGACTTCCTCCTTGCGCGTCGTCCATATCACCATTCGGGCCGTGGCTAGCAGCATCAGAAACACCATCCGTTT
This sequence comes from Acanthosepion esculentum, assembly GCA_964036315.1. Lineage (NCBI taxonomy): Eukaryota > Metazoa > Mollusca > Cephalopoda > Sepiida > Sepiidae > Acanthosepion > Acanthosepion esculentum. Next base: position 133,849,764 of record OZ038486.1, on the reverse strand, counting down.
CACCCCGGAATACGGGGGCGACACATTGTCACACGCGTATGCACGATCAATGGACACGAGTTCTTCGGGAGCGAGACGAGCCGTCAGCTCGCCGACATGGTCCCATAAGGGGCGGACCCGGGGGCAATGGTAGAAGGCGTGCGAAGCCGTTTCTTCTAATCCAAGGCCACACCGTTCACAGTCTGGCAAGTCCGCCAAGCCCCATATGAAAGCCTTGTCGTTGAGAGGCAGCCGATTCCGAGCCAATCGCCAGGTAAGCGAAAACTCAGTGTTACTGAGATAATCCGCCGCTGGCGCCCAAGACCAGTAGGAGCGATACTCCTCCTCCGAACAGTCGAGCGTATCACGTAGAAGATCATTCGCGCGACCCTCCACTAATCCCCGATAGAAGACCTTCCTAGGCCGTGAAAGGTCACTGGACCGCGGAATAGCCCTCAAGGCTGACCGACACTCGCTGAGGAAAAGCGATTCATCTCGAGACCTACAATGGCGCTCGGACTTCGAGATGGGGGGATTGATTGTAAGGCGAGGGAAGGCGTCCCTAACAATCCCCTCCAGAATCGGATCTCCTCCAGTCAATGCGCGGCGTAGGAAAGACAACCGAGAGGCACGGATGTGACTCTGCAAGTGTGGCATTCCCAGCCCCCCATGACACGGACGTTTGGTGCAGACTCGTCTGTCGACCCTGTTCGCGCGTCCCCCCCATAAAATGGAGGATAGCGCTTGCTCGAGCGCCTTTCTCTGGGCCTTACAGAGAGGAAGTACTGACAAGCGGTAAAGAATCAGGGGGAAAATGTATGTAACACACACCTCCGCCCTGCCCTTTACGGACAACCTCCGTCGATTCCAAGTCTTACCGGCAGAAACGACCTTTGCTAGTACTTCAGACCAATTTTTCTTCAGCTGGAGGTCGGGTCCAAACCACACCCCAAGAATGCGGACAGGACCGTCCGTCCAACCGAAGCGGCCTGGAAGATCACGCCCCTTCCAGGCACCTAACCGCAAGCCGGAAGACTTGTCGCGGTTTATCTTGGCCCCTGTCACCTTCTCGTACCGATCAAGCGCCTTCTGCACCGCCTCAATATCGCTAAGGGACGACACGAAAGCGGATACGTCATCGGCGTACGCGGAAACCCTGGCTCGAGACCCTCCAGGAACGGCGATCCCGCGTAGGGCCGGACTGCACGCCTCGTCCTTCAGCCGGCGCAGGAGAGGCTCCAACGCCAAAGCATAAAGGAGAGGCGACAGCGGACAACCCTGACGAACCGACCTCGACAGAACAAAAGCGCCCGACAACTTTCCGTTCACCTGTACCACAGCACTGGGGGAGCGATACAGGAGGCTAATCCAGCGGCAGAAGTCGGGTGCGAATCCGGCGGCCTGCAGGACAGTAGCAAGGTAGCGATGGTCGACCCTATCAAATGCCTTGGACTGATCCAAATTGATCAGCGCGGCTTCTTCGTCGTCTTTTACGCCCTCTAGGATCGTGCGGATCAAATGCAGGTTGCTCTGAATTGTTCGGCCCCTCACAGAAAAAGTCTGCTCAGGTCCCAACAGAGACTCGGCAACTGACTGCAAACGCTCCTGCAGGATCTTGGCCATAATCTTTAACTCTGTGTTTAGCAGAGTTATGGGCCTATAATCATCTAGTTTCCCCCCAACACCCTTGCCCTTTTTCAACAGAGTGATCACACCCCTGGAAATGCGATTGGGGATGGACCCCGACCGAAACCAGTTGTTGAACACTGCTGTCAAAATCGGAACAAAGATGTGCGACAGCCTCAAGTACAATTCGTAAGGCAAACCATCCAGACCGGGCGACTTGCCTCTGCCGACCTTCTTCAGTGCCTCGTAGACTTCGCCCTCCGTGATCTCTCCCTCGCAGCTAGCTGCTTCAGTCGGCTCAAGCCGAGGAAAGTCAGCCAAATAGCTGCGAAACTCCTCCTCACGGAGACCAGGCTCCTTGGTAAAGCGGCTCTCGAAATGCCGCCGAAACGCCTCGCACATGTCGTCAGTCGACCGCAGAGTACGCCCCTCCGGGGTTTCGACTTGACGAATGCAACGATCACCACCTCGACGGACTTCTTCCCGACGCAGATCTGCGCCCAGGTTCACAGCTTCGTTAGACATCTTACTTAACTTATGCCTAATTACCTGACCCATGTAGCGATCGCTATTCGAACGCTGCAGGGCCTCCCTAGCTACGGCTATCTCTAGGGGATCCCCCCCAGCCTCCGCCCGGGAAAAATTAGACTTAAGTGTCTTCACCTTGTCAGCTTTATCTAGAGCGAGCCGTTTGCTGAACTCAGTGGTGAAAGACCTAATTCTATCCTTAAGTTTCTCCCACCACCTATTCCCGATAACCGCCCCCACTAGCTCCCGCTGCACGAATTTAATTAGCTGCTCCTGGAAGTCCCGCCTGTCCAGTAAAGACAGATTGAACTTCCAGTAACCAGCCATTCTAGGCCTATGTTCTAACGCCACACGGGCACAAACGAGTTTGTGATCCGTGTAGCCTACCCAGTGGAACGTGGGACAATCTAACAAGTCTATGTCGGCTCTACGAACTAACATTCTGTCAATGTAGCTAACTACTTTGTCAGACGGCCAGCTAAGAGCCCACGTCCACATTTTCCCGCTGGGATGATCGACCCGGTATCTATCGACGAGACCATAATCGCCAATCAGATCGACCAGGCAACGATCGCCCCTACTCCCGCTAGCGCCCCACCCCCTGTCTATCTTGGGGTCCAGGACGGCATTCCAGTCCCCCATTAGAACTAGGCGTGAAGAATCGACTAGGAACGGCCCCAACCGCCGAAAAAAGGAATCCCGCTCCTCCCAGTCGTTGGGCGCATAAACCGCAACGACCCGAAACGAACCACTTTTCACGGCAATATCGGCCACGATTAACCGGCCCTCGGCATCTGTATGCACAAGGTCCACCTTCGCATCGAGAGTCCGTCTAACTAGCAAAGAAACTCCTCTGGCAAGCCGGTCCCCATATGCTGAATAGATGACAAAGTCATCCTCCAGCACACAAGCATCGGACGAGCAAACAAAGTGGGTCTCTTCAATCGCGGCAACATCCACGCTGAAGGACAGGAGATCCCGAAGCAGGCGGACAGCCTTGCTCCGACCTCTCAAGCCCTTCACATTCAAACTGGCTATCTTAATAGACATTTGCTAGGCCTGCAAAAAAGAAAAATTACAGCAAATAACCTAAGTACATACAGGGCGGAAATCTGCAGCTGACAGGACCCCGACGGATTGTCCCAGGCTTCCTGTACCCAATTCCGTCGTCATCCTCCCGCCCGAGACAATCCCGCCGACGTCCGTGGGATAAATTAATTTTACAGCCCTATATAAGGAGGGATGGAGCAATACCGGGACCCTCCCAGAGCAAAATTGTCGCAATTTTTTTAAATTTATATTTTCCAGTTCCAAAATCCTCATGTTAGGGAAAGCTGCCTTAGCTTCGTATAGATGGTTCCACACTTCTAGTTGGCCCCCAGTTTCCCTTATACAGGTTATAACTCCTGGGGCCTCGGGGAAGTTTCGGGGATCTTCTACGCTTTTGCCGTCAACTTGCTCCATCTTATATAGGGACCCTAACAGGGCCTTCCTCTGCTTAGCAAGGCCCTTCTTATATTCGTCCCTATCCACCTTGCAGACCTGCTCCGGGCCTGAAAACGCCTTTTTCTTCTTTTTCTTCTTCTCCCTTGATGGATGAGGGGGGGAAGAAGTGGATGTCTGAGGGGGGGTGGAAAGTGGGCTGATGGGAGAAGTGAAGGGGGAGGGGGAAATAATGCGGATGGGAGAGGAGGAGTGACGTCTGGATCTTTGGGGTTGCTTTATATCTTCAAAAGAGGCTGGGACGGAGATTGCCCTGGTTCTATTCCTCTCTGCCCTACCCCGGTCAGAGTGGCCCTGCGACTGTTCGTCGTCACTTTCTTCCCTTGCTCTTTTGAGGGATGTCTGCCGAGGGGGAGGAATTTCTTCCACCTCCATCTCTATCTCCTGCTGCTTTTTGGGCTCTTTTCGCTGCTGCTGCTGCTGCCTTTCTGGCTGTTGGGGTTTTTGCTGCTGCTGCTTCTTTGGAGATTTTGGGGATTTCTCCGGTCCCTTCTTGTGAAGTTGCACCTCCTTCTCTTGGCTCTTTTTGGATGGAGGAGTCTCCTGAGTGGCCTGGACATTAGGGGACATCTTACCCCTCGCTACCACCTTCCAGGGTTCCTCCGCCGACTTTGCTGATGATCCCTCGTCTGGGGTCTTCTCCACTGTTGTAGCTGCTACTTCTTTTGTTGCCGCTGTTGTTGTTGCTGCAGATGTTGGTACTATTGGACTCGGTTTTTTGCTTTTTGCAGGGCACTCCTTGGCCATGTGGCCCAAAGTGTCGCAAAACCAACAAAAGGGTCGTCTGCCTTCCACTACTACCAGCATCTTCCTCTGTCTGCACATCAGAGTATTCGGCAGGTTTCTATAATTTTCCTGGTTCACGGTGATCTGTATCTCAAGGTCTCCAGTGGCAATACCAATTTTGCTTGTGAGGGCCTTCACTTCATGTACTTCGCCATATAAGGCAAAGAAGGCCCCCATTCTATCCTCTGATACGTCCGCTGGAACACCGTGAACCGTCACCTTGGTCCTGCGAGTACCCATATACTCAGTCTGCAGGCGCAGGTTTTTCGTCAAAAGAACACTTCCTGCCAGCTCCTTCGCTTGTTGCTCCGTAGCCAGCAAGATGTCCCACAAGGCGTTAGTTCTCCTTGCGAGAAGCTTAGGGTTTAATTTTAAAGCCTTTAAGGCTTCTTCCATACTATCCCTGCTGACTCCAATCAACTTCCGAGTTTTAACGTCCGAAGTCAGCAGAGATATAGTCCTTGTCCGGATATCCTTGAACGCCTCCTCAATGGTCAGAAATTCCGTCCCCTTGAAGGAGTCTTCAAAAAACTTCCTTTGCTCTTTTTAAAAATTGGCATCTTTCGTCATCGGCCTATTTTGTGACCAGGCCGTTTTACTAGGCGACACCGGGTCGTCAACCGGTGTTTTGTTGTTAATATCCGCCATGGTAGGATTTTAAAGTCCTACCACGGCGAACGAAGATAAGGAAATATATATATTCAAAAATAAATAAAAGTGGAAAATAAAACGGGGCAAACAAGGATAATATATAATTCAACCAAAGAGAAAAATGCAAATAAAAGCGGGGAGGGTAGCAAACAGAAAAGAAATAAACGGAAACTGTCAAAACTTAAAATATACGCTAAAACAAAAAATTAAAAAATAAAATTCAAAAGAGTTTTGAAACTGAAAAAGTAAAAACTTAACTTTCACTCTTCAATGCTAAAACGTCTGGGCAACTGGTTCAGCTGACAGACAAAAATAAAACAGGTTGTAACTTAATACAAACCCTGCAAACTGTGACCAAAACAATACGGTGAACCGGTCGACACAAGATTTATTTGCACAAAGAGTACAAATTGTGGCACAAGGCCGAAAAAGGGGAGGGGTAAAGGCTGGTCATTACTTACTATCCTATACCTAGCTAATCAGATTCGCGACCCATTCATACATTACAATTATCTCATTCACCACAAGAACTCGTCCGTCGCCATTCAAACCTTCATCCACCATAATACCACATCCACACCAGGGGAACCTACAAAAAACGCGCCCCACACCGTAAAAATTTTGATGATAATAAAATACATTAAAATTCTAATAATGAAAGGATGAGAGTGGGGAGGGAGATGAACCCAATAACAAACTAAAAATTCAACAAATATTTAAACTAAACTTAATTCGTGTTAGTAGGGACCGTCCAACCCTCAAAATAGAGAGGCCGCTGTATTCTGCCGATAAGGCAAAATCAAGAAGCACTCTCGCTAAGGGAGTGGGAAGGAGAAAAAATAACACGGGCGTGGGGAAATAAAAGGCTGAGCCAGTCGAGATAAAATTGGGGGGTTAAAAACAAACTGGGGAGGTTGGGAATCTCGACTGGATCATAACATAAGAGATCACCGGGAGCAGGTCAGGAACACATTTACTCACATTAACTAGGTACACTTAAGCTTGTCTAACCTAACCAAGGGGAGGGTTCCACAGGAAACCACCCCGATGTAACTTTGGTTGACCTAGAAAAGAAAATCAAGGCTAGCCCCGTTCAAACGAACCAAGCTCGCCGCTTTTACCCACCTTTCGCTAAAGACTGTCGAATGCAATCGTTTTCTATCAGTTCTAATCTTCATCTTGAGCTGGTGCTCAAAGAATCGGATCAGATCCTGATAAGAAAGCTGATTGCCTCGCAAGACTTCCTCCTTGCGCGTCGTCCATATCACCATTCGGGCCGTGGCTAGCAGCATCAGAAACACCATCCGTTTCACCCCGGAATACGGGGGCGACACATTGTCACACGCGTATGCACGATCAATGGACACGAGTTCTTCGGGAGCGAGACGAGCCGTCAGCTCGCCGACATGGTCCCATAAGGGGCGGACCCGGGGGCAATGGTAGAAGGCGTGCGAAGCCGTTTCTTCTAATCCAAGGCCACACCGTTCACAGTCTGGCAAGTCAGCCAAGCCCCATATGAAAGCCTTGTCGTTGAGAGGCAGCCGATTCCGAGCCAATCGCCAGGTAAGCGAAAACTCAGTGTTACTGAGATAATCCGCCGCTGGCGCCCAAGACCAGTAGGAGCGATACTCCTCCTCCGAACAGTCGAGCGTATCACGTAGAAGATCCTTCGCGCGACCCTCCACTAATCCCCGATAGAAGACCTTCCTAGGCCGTGAAAGGTCACTGGACCGCGGAATAGCCCTCAAGGCTGACCGACACTCGCTGAGGAAAAGCGATTCATCTCGAGACCTACAATGGCGCTCGGACTTCGAGATGGGGGGATTGATTGTAAGGCGAGGGAAGGCGTCCCTAACAATCCCCTCCAGAATCGGATCTCCTCCAGTCAATGCGCGGCGTAGGAAAGACAACCGAGAGGCACGGATGTGACTCTGCAAGTGTGGCATTCCCAGCCCCCCATGACACGGACGTTTGGTGCAGACTCGTCTGTCGACCCTGTTCGCGCGTCCCCCCCATAAAATGGAGGATAGCGCTTGCTCGAGCGCCTTTCTCTGGGCCTTACAGAGAGGAAGTACTGACAAGCGGTAAAGAATCAGGGGGAAAATGTATGTAACACACACCTCCGCCCTGCCCTTTACGGACAACCTCCGTCGATTCCAAGTCTTACCGGCAGAAACGACCTTTGCTAGTACTTCAGACCAATTTTTCTTCAGCTGGAGGTCGGGTCCAAACCACACCCCAAGAATGCGGACAGGACCGTCCGTCCAACCGAAGCGGCCTGGAAGATCACGCCCCTTCCAGGCACCTAACCGCAAGCCGGAAGACTTGTCGCGGTTTATCTTGGCCCCTGTCACCTTCTCGTACCGATCAAGCGCCTTCTGCACCGCCTCAATATCGCTAAGGGACGACACGAAAGCGGATACGTCATCGGCGTACGCGGAAACCCTGGCTCGAGACCCTCCAGGAACGGCGATCCCGCGTAGGGCCGGACTGCACGCCTCGTCCTTCAGCCGGCGCAGGAGAGGCTCCAACGCCAAAGCATAAAGGAGAGGCGACAGCGGACAACCCTGACGAACCGACCTCGACAGAACAAAAGCGCCCGACAACTTTCCGTTCACCTGTACCACAGCACTGGGGGAGCGATACAGGAGGCTAATCCAGCGGCAGAAGTCGGGTGCGAATCCGGCGGCCTGCAGGACAGTAGCAAGGTAGCGATGGTCGACCCTATCAAATGCCTTGGACTGATCCAAATTGATCAGCGCGGCTTCTTCGTCGTCTTTTACGCCCTCTAGGATCGTGCGGATCAAATGCAGGTTGCTCTGAATTGTTCGGCCCCTCACAGAAAAAGTCTGCTCAGGTCCCAACAGAGACTCGGCAACTGACTGCAAACGCTCCTGCAGGATCTTGGCCATAATCTTTAACTCTGTGTTTAGCAGAGTTATGGGCCTATAATCATCTAGTTTCCCCCCAACACCCTTGCCCTTTTTCAACAGAGTGATCACACCCCTGGAAATGCGATTGGGGATGGACCCCGACCGAAACCAGTTGTTGAACACTGCTGTCAAAATCGGAACAAAGATGTGCGACAGCCTCAAGTACAATTCGTAAGGCAAACCATCCAGACCGGGCGACTTGCCTCTGCCGACCTTCTTCAGTGCCTCGTAGACTTCGCCCTCCGTGATCTCTCCCTCGCAGCTAGCTGCTTCAGTCGGCTCAAGCCGAGGAAAGTCAGCCAAATAGCTGCGAAACTCCTCCTCACGGAGACCAGGCTCCTTGGTAAAGCGGCTCTCGAAATGCCGCCGAAACGCCTCGCACATGTCGTCAGTCGACCGCAGAGTACGCCCCTCCGGGGTTTCGACTTGACGAATGCAACGATCACCACCTCGACGGACTTCTTCCCGACGCAGATCTGCGCCCAGGTTCACAGCTTCGTTAGACATCTTACTTAACTTATGCCTAATTACCTGACCCATGTAGCGATCGCTATTCGAACGCTGCAGGGCCTCCCTAGCTACGGCTATCTCTAGGGGATCCCCCCCAGCCTCCGCCCGGGAAAAATTAGACTTAAGTGTCTTCACCTTGTCAGCTTTATCTAGAGCGAGCCGTTTGCTGAACTCAGTGGTGAAAGACCTAATTCTATCCTTAAGTTTCTCCCACCACCTATTCCCGATAACCGCCCCCACTAGCTCCCGCTGCACGAATTTAATTAGCTGCTCCTGGAAGTCCCGCCTGTCCAGTAAAGACAGATTGAACTTCCAGTAACCAGCCATTCTAGGCCTATGTTCTAACGCCACACGGGCACAAACGAGTTTGTGATCCGTGTAGCCTACCCAGTGGAACGTGGGACAATCTAACAAGTCTATGTCGGCTCTACGAACTAACATTCTGTCAATGTAGCTAACTACTTTGTCAGACGGCCAGCTAAGAGCCCACGTCCACATTTTCCCGCTGGGATGATCGACCCGGTATCTATCGACGAGACCATAATCGCCAATCAGATCGACCAGGCAACGATCGCCCCTACTCCCGCTAGCGCCCCACCCCCTGTCTATCTTGGGGTCCAGGACGGCATTCCAGTCCCCCATTAGAACTAGGCGTGAAGAATCGACTAGGAACGGCCCCAACCGCCGAAAAAAGGAATCCCGCTCCTCCCAGTCGTTGGGCGCATAAACCGCAACGACCCGAAACGAACCACTTTTCACGGCAATATCGGCCACGATTAACCGGCCCTCGGCATCTGTATGCACAAGGTCCACCTTCGCATCGAGAGTCCGTCTAACTAGCAAAGAAACTCCTCTGGCAAGCCGGTCCCCATATGCTGAATAGATGACAAAGTCATCCTCCAGCACACAAGCATCGGACGAGCAAACAAAGTGGGTCTCTTCAATCGCGGCAACATCCACGCTGAAGGACAGGAGATCCCGAAGCAGGCGGGCAGCCTTGCTCCGACCTCTCAAGCCCTTCACATTCAAACTGGCTATCTTAATAGACATTTGCTAGGCCTGCAAAAAAGAAAAATTACAGCAAATAACCTAAGTACATACAGGGCGGAAATCTGCAGCTGACAGGACCCCGACGGATTGTCCCAGGCTTCCTGTACCCAATTCCGTCGTCATCCTCCCGCCCGAGACAATCCCGCCGACGTCCGTGGGATAAATTAATTTTACAGCCCTATATAAGGAGGGATGGAGCAATACCGGGACCCTCCCAGAGCAAAATTGTCGCAATTTTTTTAAATTTATATTTTCCAGTTCCAAAATCCTCATGTTAGGGAAAGCTGCCTTAGCTTCGTATAGATGGTTCCACACTTCTAGTTGGCCCCCAGTTTCCCTTATACAGGTTATAACTCCTGGGGCCTCGGGGAAGTTTCGGGGATCTTCTACGCTTTTGCCGTCAACTTGCTCCATCTTATATAGGGACCCTAACAGGGCCTTCCTCTGCTTAGCAAGGCCCTTCTTATATTCGTCCCTATCCACCTTGCAGACCTGCTCCGGGCCTGAAAACGCCTTTTTCTTCTTTTTCTTCTTCTCCCTTGATGGATGAGGGGGGGAAGAAGTGGATGTCTGAGGGGGGGTGGAAAGTGGGCTAATGGGAGAAGTGAAGGGGGAGGGGGAAATAATGCGGGTGGGAGAGGAAGAGTGACGTCTGGATCTTTGGGGTTGCTTTATATCTTCAAAAGAGGCGGGGACGGAGATTGCCCTGGTTCTATTCCTCTCTGCCCTACCCCGGTCAGAGTGGCCCTGCGACTGTTCGTCGTCACTTTCTTCCCTTGCTCTTTTGAGGGATGTCTGCCGAGGGGGAGGAATTTCTTCCACCTCCATCTCTATCTCCTGCTGCTTTTTGGGCTGTTTTCGCTGCTGCTGCCTTTCTGGCTGTTGGGGTTTTTGCTGCTGCTGCTTCTTTGGAGATTTTGGGGATTTCTCCGCTCCCTTCTTGGGAGGTTGCACCTCCTTCTCTTGGCTCTTCTTGGATGGAGGAGTCTCCTGAGTGGCCTGGACATTAGGGGACTTCTTACCCCTCACTACCACCTTCCAGGGTTCCTCCGCCGACTTTGCTGATGATCCCTCGTCTGGGGTCTTCTCCACTGTTGTAGCTGCTACTTCTTTTGTTGCCGCTGTTGTTGTTGCTGCAGATGTTGGTACTATTGGACTCGGTTTTTTGCTTTTTGCAGGGCACTCCTTGGCCATGTGGCCCAAAGTGTCGCAAAACCAACAAAAGGGTCGTCTGCCTTCCACTACTACCAGCATCTTCCTCTGTCTGCACATCAGAGTATTCGGCAGGTTTCTATAATTTTCCTGGTTCACGGTGATCTGTATCTCAAGGTCTCCAGTGGCAATACCAATTTTGCTTGTGAGGGCCTTCACTTCATGTACTTCGCCATATAAGGCAAAGAAGGCCCCCATTCTATCCTCTGATACGTCCGCTGGAACGCCGTGAACCGTCACCTTGGTCCTGCGAGTACCCATATACTCAGTCTGCAGGCGCAGGTTTTTCGTCAAAAGAACACTTCCTGCCAGCTCCTTCGCTTGTTGCTCCGTAGCCAGCAAGATGTCCCACAAGGCGTTAGTTCTCCTTGCGAGAAGCTTGGGGTTTAATTTTAAAGCCTTTAAGGCTTCTTCCATACTGTCCCTGCTGACTCCAATCAACTTCCGCGTTTTAACGTCCGAAGTCAGCAGAGATATAGTCCTTGTCCGGATGTCCTTGAACGCCTCCTCAATGGTCAGAAATTCAGTCCCCTTGAAGGAGTCTTCAAAAAACTTCCTTTGCTCTTTGTAAAAATTGGCATCTTTTGTCATCGGCCTATTTTGTGACCAGGCCGTTTTACTAGGTGACACCGGGTCGTCAACCGGTGTTTTGTTGTTAATATCCGCCATGGTAGGATTTTAAAGTCCTACCACGGCGAACGAAGATAAGGAAATATTCAAAAATAAATAAAACTGGAAAATAAAACGGGGCAAACAAGGACAATTCAACAAAAGAGAAAAATGAAAATAAAAAGCGGGGGAGGGTAGCAAACAGAAAAGAAATAAACGGAAACTGTAAAAACTTAAAATATACGCTAAAACAAAAAATTAAAAAATAAAATTCAAAAGAGTTTTGAAACTGAAAAAGTAAAAACTTAACTTTCACTCTTCAATGCTAAAACGTCTGGGCAACTGGTTCAGCTCTCGACCAGCTGACAGACAAAAATAAAACAGGTTGTAACTTAATACAAACCCTGCAAACTTGACCAAAACAATACGGTGAACCGGTCGACACAAGATTTATTTGCACAAAAAGTACAAATTGTGGCACAAGGCCGAAAAAGGGGAGGGGTAAAGGCTGGTCATTACTTACTATCCTATACCTAGCTAATCAGATTCGCGACCCATTCATACATTACAATTATCTCATTCACCACAAGAACTCGTCCGTCGCCATTCAAACCTTCATCCACCATAATACCACATCCACACCAGGGGAACCTACAAAAAACGCGCCCCACACCGTAAAAATTTGGATGATAATAAAATACATTAAAATTCTAATAATGAAAAGATGAAAGTGGGGAGGGAGGTGAACCCAATAACAAACTAAAAATTCAACAAATATTTAAACTAAACATAATTCGTGTTAGTAGGGACCGTCCAACCCTCAAAATAGAGAGGCCGCTGTATTCTGTCGATAAGGCAAAATCAAGAAGCACTCTCGCTAAGGGAGTGGGAAGGAGAAAAAATAACACGGGCGTGGGGAAATAAAAGGCTGAGCCAGTCGAGATAAAATTGGGGGGTTAAAAACAAACTGGGGAGGTTGGGAATCTCGACTTGGATCATAACTGAAAAGATAGCCGGGAAACAGGCCGGGAACAACACTTACTCACATTAACTAGGTACACTTAAGCTTGTCTAACCTAACCAAGGGGAGGGTTCCACAGGAAACCACCCCGATGTAACTTTGGTTGACCTAGAAAAGAAAATCAAGGCTAGCCCCGTTCAAACGAACCAAGCTCGCCGCTTTTACCCACCTTTCGCTAAAGACTGTCGAATGCAATCGTTTTCTATCAGTTCTAATCTTCATCTTGAGCTGGTGCTCAAAGAATCGGATCAGATCCTGATAAGAAAGCTGATTGCCTCGCAAGACTTCCTCCTTGCGCGTCGTCCAAATCACCATTCGGGCCGTGGCTAGCAGCATCAGAAACACCATCCGTTTCACCCCGGAATACGGGGGCGACACATTGTCACACGCGTATGCACGATCAATGGACACGAGTTCTTCGGGAGCGAGACGAGCCGTCAGCTCGCCGACATGGTCCCATAAGGGGCGGACCCGGGGGCAATGGTAGAAGGCGTGCGAAGCCGTTTCTTCTAATCCAAGGCCACACCGTTCACAGTCTGGCAAGTCCGCCAAGCCCCATATGAAAGCCTTGTCGTTGAGAGGCAGCCGATTCCGAGCCAATCGCCAGGTAAGCGAAAACTCAGTGTTACTGAGATAATCCGCCGCTGGCGCCCAAGACCAGTAGGAGCGATACTCCTCCTCCGAACAGTCGAGCGTATCACGTAGAAGATCCTTCGCGCGACCCTCCACTAATCCCCGATAGAAGACCTTCCTAGGCCGTGAAAGGTCACTGGACCGCGGAATAGCCCTCAAGGCTGACCGACACTCGCTAAGGAAAAGCGATTCATCTCGAGACCTACAATGGCGCTCGGACTTCGAGATGGGGGGATTGATTGTAAGGCGAGGGAAGGCGTCCCTAACAATCCCCTCCAGAATCGGATCTCCTCCAGTCAATGCGCGGCGTAGGAAAGACAACCGAGAGGCACGGATGTGACTCTGCAAGTGTGGCATTCCCAGCCCCCCATGACACGGACGTTTGGTGCAGACTCGTCTGTCGACCCTGTTCGCGCGTCCCCCCCATAAAATGGAGGATAGCGCTTGCTCGAGCGCCTTTCTCTGGGCCTTACAGAGAGGAAGTACTGACAAGCGATAAAGAATCAGGGGGAAAATGTATGTAACACACACCTCCGCCCTGCCCTTTACGGACAACCTCCGTCGATTCCAAGTCTTACCGGCAGAAACGACCTTTGCTAGTACTTCAGACCAATTTTTCTTCAGCTGGAGGTCGGGTCCAAACCACACCCCAAGAATGCGGACAGGACCGTCCGTCCAACCGAAGCGGCCTGGAAGATCACGCCCCTTCCAGGCACCTAACCGCAAGCCGGAAGACTTGTCGCGGTTTATCTTGGCCCCTGTCACCTTCTCGTACCGGTCAAGCGCCTTCTGCACCGCCTCAATATCGCTAAGGGACGACACGAAAGCGGATACGTCATCGGCGTACGCGGAAACCCTGGCTCGAGACCCTCCAGGAACGGCGATCCCGCGTAGGGCCGGACTGCACGCCTCGTCCTTCAGCCGGCGCAGGAGAGGCTCCAACGCCAAAGCATAAAGGAGAGGCGACAGCGGACAACCCTGACGAACCGACCTCGACAGAACAAAAGCGCCCGACAACTTTCCGTTCACCTGTACCACAGCGCTGGGGGAGCGATACAGGAGGCTAATCCAGCGGCAGAAGTCGGGTGCGAATCCGGCGGCCTGCAGGACAGTAGCAAGGTAGCGATGGTCGACCCTATCAAATGCCTTGGACTGATCCAAATTGATCAGCGCGGCTTCTTCGTCGTCTTTTACGCCCTCTAGGATCGTGCGGATCAAATGCAGGTTGCTCTGAATTGTTCGGCCCCTCACAGAAAAAGTCTGCTCAGGTCCCAACAGAGACTCGGCAACTGACTGCAAACGCTCCTGCAGGATCTTGGCCATAATCTTTAACTCTGTGTTTAGCAGAGTTATGGGCCTATAATCATCTAGTTTCCCCCCAACACCCTTGCCCTTTTTCAACAGAGTGATCACACCCCTGGAAATGCGATTGGGGATGGACCCCGACCGAAACCAGTTGTTGAACACTGCTGTCAAAATCGGAACAAAGATGTGCGACAGCCTCAAGTACAATTCGTAAGGCAAACCATCCAGACCGGGCGACTTGCCTCTGCCGACCTTCTTCAGTGCCTCGTAGACTTCGCCCTCCGTGATCTCTCCCTCGCAGCTAGCTGCTTCAGTCGGCTCAAGCCGAGGAAAGTCAGCCAAATAGCTGCGAAACTCCTCCTCACGGAGACCAGGCTCCTTGGTAAAGCGGCTCTCGAAATGCCGCCGAAACGCCTCGCACATGTCGTCAGTCGACCGCAGAGTACGCCCCTCCGGGGTTTCGACTTGACGAATGCAACGATCACCACCTCGACGGACTTCTTCCCGACGCAGATCTGCGCCCAGGTTCACAGCTTCGTTAGACATCTTACTTAACTTATGCCTAATTACCTGACCCATGTAGCGATCGCTATTCGAACGCTGCAGGGCCTCCCTAGCTACGGCTATCTCTAGGGGATCCCCCCCAGCCTCCGCCCGGGAAAAATTAGACTTAAGTGTCTTCACCTTGTCAGCTTTATCTAGAGCGAGCCGTTTGCTGACCTCAGTGGTGAAAGACCTAATTCTATCCTTAAGTTTCTCCCACCACCTATTCCCGATAACCGCCCCCACTAGCTCCCGCTGCACGAATTTAATTAGCTGCTCCTGGAAGTCCCGCCTGTCCAGTAAAGACAGATTGAACTTCCAGTAACCAGCCATTCTAGGCCTATGTTCTAACGCCACACGGGCACAAACGAGTTTGTGATCCGTGTAGCCTACCCAGTGGAACGTGGGACAATCTAAAAAGTCTATGTCGGCTCTACGAACTAACATTCTGTCAATGTAGCTAACTACTTTGTCAGACGGCCAGCTAAGAGCCCACGTCCACATTTTCCCGCTGGGATGATCGACCCGGTATCTATCGACGAGACCATAATCGCCAATCAGATCGACCAGGCAACGATCGCCCCTACTCCCGCTAGCGCCCCACCCCCTGTCTAACTTGGGGTCCAGGACGGCATTCCAGTCCCCCATTAGAACTAGGCGTGAAGAATCGACTAGGAACGGCCCCAACCGCCGAAAAAAGGAATCCCGCTCCTCCCAGTCGTTGGGCGCATAAACCGCAACGACCCGAAACGAACCACTTTTCACGGCAATATCGGCCACGATTAACCGGCCCTCGGCATCTGTATGCACAAGGTCCACCTTCGCATCGAGAGTCCGTCTAACTAGCAAAGAAACTCCTCTGGCAAGCCGGTCCCCATATGCTGAATAGATGACAAAGTCATCCTCCAGCACACAAGCATCGGACGAGCAAACAAAGTGGGTCTCTTCAATCGCGGCAACATCCACGCTGAAGGACAGGAGATCCCGAAGCAGGCGGGCAGCCTTGCTCCGACCTCTCAAGCCCTTCACATTCAAACTGGCTATCTTAATAGACATTTGCTAGGCCTGCAAAAAAGAAAAATTACAGCAAATAACCTAAGTACATACAGGGCGGAAATCTGCAGCTGACAGGACCCCGACGGATTGTCCCAGGCTTCCTGTACCCAATTCCGTCGTCATCCTCCCGCCCGAGACAATCCCGCCGACGTCCGTGGGATAAATTAATTTTACAGCCCTATATAAGGAGGGATGGAGCAATACCGGGACCCTCCCAGAGCAAAATTGTCGCAATTTTTTTAAATTTACATTCTCTAGTTCCAAAATCCTCATGTTAGGGAAAGCTGCCTTAGCTTCGTATAGATGGTTCCACACTTCTAGTTGGCCCCCAGTTTCCCTTATACAGGTTATAACTCCTGGGGCCTCGGGGAAGTTTCGGGGATCTTCTACGCTTTTGCCGTCAACTTGCTCCATCTTATATAGGGACCCTAACAGGGCCTTCCTCTGCTTAGCAAGGCCCTTCTTATATTCGTCCCTATCCACCTTGCAGACCTGCTCCGGGCCTGAAAACGCCTTTTTCTTCTTTTTCTTCTTCTCCCTTGATGGATGAGGGGGGGAAGAAGTGGATGTCTGAGGGGGGGTGGAAAGTGGGCTGATGGGAGAAGTGAAGGGGGAGGGGGAAATAATGCGGATGGGAGAGGAAGAGTGACGTCTGGATCTTTGAGGTTGCTTTATATCTTCAAAAGAGGCGGGGACGGAGATTGCCCTGGTTCTATTCCTCTCTGCCCTACCCCGGTCAGCGTGGCCCTGCGACTGTTCGTCGTCACTTTCTTCCCTTGCTCTTTTGAGGGATGTCTGCCGAGGGGGAGGAATTTCTTCCACCTCCATCTCTATCTCCTGCTGCTTTTTGGGCTGTTTTCGCTGCTGCTGCTGCTGCTGCCTTTCTGGCTGTTGGGGTTTTTGCTGCTGCTGCTTCTTTGGAGATTTTGGGGATTTCTCCGCTCCCTTCTTGGGAGGTTGCACCTCCTTCTCTTGGCTCTTCTTGGATGGAGGAGTCTCCTGAGTGGCCTGGACATTAGGGGACTTCTTACCCCTCACTACCACCTTCCAGGGTTCCTCCGCCGACTTTGCTGATGATCCCTCGTCTGGGGTCTTCTCCACTGTTGTAGCTGCTACTTCTTTTGTTGCCGCTGTTGTTGTTGCTGCAGATGTTGGTACTATTGGACTCGGTTTTTTGCTTTTTGCAGGGCACTCCTTGGCCATGTGGCCCAAAGTGTCGCAAAACCAACAAAAGGGTCGTCTGCCTTCCACTACTACCAGCATCTTCCTCTGCCTGCACATCAGAGTATTCGGCAGGTTTCTATAATTATCCTGATTCACGGTGATCTGTATCTCAAGGTCTCCAGTGGCAATACCAATTTTGCTTGTGAGGGCCTTCACTTCATGTACTTCGCCATATAAGGCAAAGAAGGCCCCCATTCTATCCTCTGATACGTCCGCTGGAACACCGTGAACCGTCACCTTGGTCCTGCGAGTACCCATATACTCAGTCTGCAGGCGCAGGTTTTTCGTCAAAAGAACACTTCCTGCCAGCTCCTTCGCTTGTTGCTCCGTAGCCAGCAAGATGTCCCACAAGGCGTTAGTTCTCCTTGCGAGAAGCTTGGGGTTTAATTTTAAAGCCTTTAAGGCTTCTTCCATACTGTCCCTGCTGACTCCAATCAACTTTCGCGTTTTAACGTCCGAAGTCAGCAGAGATATTGTCCTTGTCCGGATGTCCTTGAACGCCTCCTCAATGGTCAGAAATTCCGTCCCCTTGAAGGAGTCTTCAAAAAACTTCCTTTGCTCTTTGTAAAAATTGGCATCTTTCGTCATCGGCCTATTTTGTGACCAGGCCGTTTTACTAGGTGACACCGGGTCGTCAACCGGTGTTTTGTTGTTAATATCCGCCATGGTAGGATTTTAAAGTCCTACCACGGCGAACGAAGATAAGGAAATATTCAAAAATAAATAAAACTGGAAAATAAAACGGGGCAAACAAGGACAATTCAACAAAAGAGAAAAATGAAAATAAAAAGCGGGGGAGGGTAGCAAACAGAAAAGAAATAAACGGAAACTGTAAAAACTTAAAATATACGCTAAAACAAAAAATTAAAAAATAAAATTCAAAAGAGTTTTGAAACTGAAAAAGTAAAAACTTAACTTTCACTCTTCAATGCTAAAACGTCTGGGCAACTGGTTCAGCTCTCGACCAGCTGACAGACAAAAATAAAACAGGTTGTAACTTAATACAAACCCTGCAAACTTGACCAAAACAATACGGTGAACCGGTCGACACAAGATTTATTTGCACAAAAAGTACAAATTGTGGCACAAGGCCGAAAAAGGGGAGGGGTTAAGGCTGGTCATTACTTACTATCCTATACCTAGCTAATCAGATTCGCGACCCATTCATACATTACAATTATCTCATTCACCACAAGAACTCGTCCGTCGCCATTCAAACCTTCATCCACCATAATACCACATCCACACCAGGGGAACCTACAAAAAACGCGCCCCACACCATAAAAATTTGGATGATAATAAAATACATTAAAATTCTAATAATGAAAAGATGAAAGTGGGGAGGGTGATGAACCCAATAACAAACTAAAAATTCAACAAATATTTAAACTAAACATAATTCGTGTTAGTAGGGACCGTCCAACCCTCAAAATAGAGAGGCCGCTGTATTCTGCCGATAAGGCAAAATCAAGAAGCACTCTCGCTAAGGGAGTGGGAAGGAGAAAAATAACACGGGCGTGGGGAAATAAAGGCTGAGCCAGTCGAGATAAAATTGGGGGGTTAAAAACAAACTGGGGAGGTTGGGAATCTCGACTTGGATCATAACTGAAAAGATAGCCGGGAAACAGGCCGGGAACAACACTTACTCACATTAACTAGGTACACTTAAGCTTGTCTAACCTAACCAAGGGGAGGGTTCCACAGGAAACCACCCCGATGTAACTTTGGTTGACCTAGAAAAGAAAATCAAGGCTAGCCCCGTTCAAACGAACCAAGCTCGCCGCTTTTACCCACCTTTCGCTAAAGACTGTCGAATGCAATCGTTTTCTATCAGTTCTAATCTTCATCTTGAGCTGGTGCTCAAAGAATCGGATCAGATCCTGATAAGAAAGCTGATTGCCTCGCAAGACTTCCTCCTTGCGCGTCGTCCAAATCACCATTCGGGCCGTGGCTAGCAGCATCAGAAACACCATCCGTTTCACCCCGGAATACGGGGGCGACACATTGTCACACGCGTATGCACGATCAATGGACACGAGTTCTTCGGGAGCGAGACGAGCCGTCAGCTCGCCGACATGGTCCCATAAGGGGCGGACCCGGGGGCAATGGTAGAAGGCGTGCGAAGCCGTTTCTTCTAATCCAAGGCCACACCGTTCACAGTCTGGCAAGTCCGCCAAGCCCCATATGAAAGCCTTGTCGTTGAGAGGCAGCCGATTCCGAGCCAATCGCCAGGTAAGCGAAAACTCAGTGTTACTGAGATAATCCGCCGCTGGCGCCCAAGACCAGTAGGAGCGATACTCCTCCTCCGAACAGTCGAGCGTATCACGTAGAAGATCCTTCGCGCGACCCTCCACTAATCCCCGATAGAAGACCTTCCTAGGCCGTGAAAGGTCACTGGACCGCGGAATAGCCCTCAAGGCTGACCGACACTCGCTGAGGAAAAGCGATTCATCTCGAGACCTACAATGGCGCTCGGACTTCGAGATGGGGGGATTGATTGTAAGGCGAGGGAAGGCGTCCCTAACAATCCCCTCCAGAATCGGATCTCCTCCAGTCAATGCGCGGCGTAGGAAAGACAACCGAGAGGCACGGATGTGACTCTGCAAGTGTGGCATTCCCAGCCCCCCATGACACGGACGTTTGGTGCAGACTCGTCTGTCGACCCTGTTCGCGCGTCCCCCCCATAAAATGGAGGATAGCGCTTGCTCGAGCGCCTTTCTCTGGGCCTTACAGAGAGGAAGTACTGACAAGCGATAAAGAATCAGGGGGAAAATGTATGTAACACACACCTCCGCCCTGCCCTTTACGGACAACCTCCGTCGATTCCAAGTCTTACCGGCAGAAACGACCTTTGCTAGTACTTCAGACCAATTTTTCTTCAGCTGGAGGTCGGGTCCAAACCACACCCCAAGAATGCGGACAGGACCGTCCGTCCAACCGAAGCGGCCTGGAAGATCACGCCCCTTCCAGGCACCTAACCGCAAGCCGGAAGACTTGTCGCGGTTTATCTTGGCCCCTGTCACCTTCTCGTACCGATCAAGCGCCTTCTGCACCGCCTCAATATCGCTAAGGGACGACACGAAAGCGGATACGTCATCGGCGTACGCGGAAACCCTGGCTCGAGACCCTCCAGGAACGGCGATCCCGCGTAGGGCCGGACTGCACGCCTCGTCCTTCAGCCGGCGCAGGAGAGGCTCCAACGCCAAAGCATAAAGGAGAGGCGACAGCGGACAACCCTGACGAACCGACCTCGACAGAACAAAAGCGCCCGACAACTTTCCGTTCACCTGTACCACAGCACTGGGGGAGCGATACAGGAGGCTAATCCAGCGGCAGAAGTCGGGTGCGAATCCGGCGGCCTGCAGGACAGTAGCAAGGTAGCGATGGTCGACCCTATCAAATGCCTTGGACTGATCCAAATTGATCAGCGCGGCTTCTTCGTCGTCTTTTACGCCCTCTAGGATCGTGCGGATCAAATGCAGGTTGCTCTGAATTGTTCGGCCCCTCACAGAAAAAGTCTGCTCAGGTCCCAACAGAGACTCGGCAACTGACTGCAAACGCTCCTGCAGGATCTTGGCCATAATCTTTAACTCTGTGTTTAGCAGAGTTATGGGCCTATAATCATCTAGTTTCCCCCCAACACCCTTGCCCTTTTTCAACAGAGTGATCACACCCCTGGAAATGCGATTGGGGATGGACCCCGACCGAAACCAGTTGTTGAACACTGCTGTCAAAATCGGAACAAAGATGTGCGACAGCCTCAAGTACAATTCGTAAGGCAAACCATCCAGACCGGGCGACTTGCCTCTGCCGACCTTCTTCAGTGCCTCGTAGACTTCGCCCTCCGTGATCTCTCCCTCGCAGCTAGCTGCTTCAGTCGGCTCAAGCCGAGGAAAGTCAGCCAAATAGCTGCGAAACTCCTCCTCACGGAGACCAGGCTCCTTGGTAAAGCGGCTCTCGAAATGCCGCCGAAACGCCTCGCACATGTCGTCAGTCGACCGCAGAGTACGCCCCTCCGGGGTTTCGACTTGACGAATGCAACGATCACCACCTCGACGGACTTCTTCCCGACGCAGATCTGCGCCCAGGTTCACAGCTTCGTTAGACATCTTACTTAACTTATGCCTAATTACCTGACCCATGTAGCGATCGCTATTCGAACGCTGCAGGGCCTCCCTAGCTAGGGCTATCTCTAGGGGATCCCCCCCAGCCTCCGCCCGGGAAAAATTAGACTTAAGTGTCTTCACCTTGTCAGCTTTATCTAGAGCGAGCCGTTTGCTGAACTCAGTGGTGAAAGACCTAATTCTATCCTTAAGTTTCTCCCACCACCTATTCCCGATAACCGCCCCCACTAGCTCCCGCTGCACGAATTTAATTAGCTGCTCCTGGAAGTCCCGCCTGTCCAGTAAAGACAGATTGAACTTCCAGTAACCAGCCATTCTAGGCCTATGTTCTAACGCCACACGGGCACAAACGAGTTTGTGATCCGTGTAGCCTACCCAGTGGAACGTGGGACAATCTAAAAAGTCTATGTCGGCTCTACGAACTAACATTCTGTCAATGTAGCTAACTACCTTGTCAGACGGCCAGCTAAGAGCCCACGTCCACATTTTCCCGCTGGGATGATCGACCCGGTATCTATCGACGAGACCATAATCGCCAATCAGATCGACCAGGCCACGATCGCCCCTACTCCCGCTAGCGCCCCACCCCCTGTCTAACTTGGGGTCCAGGACGGCATTCCAGTCCCCCATTAGAACTAGGCGTGAAGAATCGACTAGGAACGGCCCCAACCGCCGAAAAAAGGAACCCCGCTCCTCCCAGTCGTTGGGCGCATAAACCGCAACGACCCGAAACGAACCACTTTTCACGGCAATATCGGCCACGATTAACCGGCCCTCGGCATCTGTATGCACAAGGTCCACCTTCGCATCGAGAGTCCGTCTAACTAGCAAAGAAACTCCTCTGGCAAGCCGGTCCCCATATGCTGAATAGATGACAAAGTCATCCTCCAGCACACAAGCATCGGACGAGCAAACAAAGTGGGTCTCTTCAATCGCGGCAACATCCACGCTGAAGGACAGGAGATCCCGAAGCAGGCGGGCAGCCTTGCTCCGACCTCTCAAGCCCTTCACATTCAAACTGGCTATCTTAATAGACATTCGCTAGGCCTGCAAAAAAGAAAAATTACAGCAAATAACCTAAGTACATACAGGGCGGAAATCTGCAGCTGACAGGACCCCGACGGATTGTCCCAGGCTTCCTGTACCCAATTCCGTCGTCATCCTCCCGCCCGAGACAATCCCGCCGACGTCCGTGGGATAAATTAATTTTACAGCCCTATATAAGGAGGGATGGAGCAATACCGGGACCCTCCCAGAGCAAAATTGTCGCAATTTTTTTAAATTTATATTTTCTAGTTCCAAAATCCTCATGTTAGGGAAAGCTGCCTTAGCTTCGTATAGATGGTTCCACACTTCTAGTTGGCCCCCAGTTTCCCTTATACAGGTTATAACTCCTGGGGCGTCGGGGAAGTTTCGGGGATCTTCTACGCTTTTGCCGTCAACTTGCTCCATCTTATATAGGGACCCTAACAGGGCCTTCCTCTGCTTAGCAAGGCCCTTCTTATATTCGTCCCTATCCACCTTGCAGACCTGCTCCGGGCCTGAAAACGCCTTTTTCTTCTTTTTCTTCTTCTCCCTTGATGGATGAGGGGGGGAAGAAGTGGATGTCTGAGGGGGGGTGGAAAGTGGGCTGATGGGAGAAGTGAAGGGGGAGGGGGAAATAATGCGGATGGGAGAGGAAGAGTGACGTCTGGATCTTTGGGGTTGCTTTATATCTTCAAAAGAGGCGGGGACGGAGATTGCCCTGGTTCTATTCCTCTCTGCCCTACCCCGGTCAGAGTGGCCCTGCGACTGTTCGTCGTCACTTTCTTCCCTTGCTCTTTTGAGGGATGTCTGCCGAGGGGGAGGAATTTCTTCCACCTCCATCTCTATCTCCTGCTGCTTTTGGGGCTGTTTTCGCTGCTGCTGCTGCTGCTGCCTTTCTGGCTGTTGGGGTTTTTGCTGCTGCTGCTTCTTTGGAGATTTTGGGGATTTCTCCGCTCCCTTCTTGTGAGGTTGCACCTCCTTCTCTTGGCTCTTCTTTGATGGAGGAGTCTCCTGAGTGGCCTGGACATTAGGGGACTTCTTACCCCTCGCTACCACCTTCCAGGGTTCCTCCGCCGACTTTGCTGATGATCCCTCGTCTGGGGTCTTCTCCACTGTTGTAGCTGCTACTTCTTTTGTTGCCGCTGTTGTTGTTGCTGCAGATGTTGGTACTATTGGACTCGGTTTTTTGCTTTTTGCAGGGCACTCCTTGGCCATGTGGCCCAAAGTGTCGCAAAACCAACAAAAGGGTCGTCTGCCTTCCACTACCACCAGCATCTTCCTCTGTCTACACATCAGAGTATTCGGCAGGTTTCTATAGTTTTCCTGGTTCACGGTGATCTGTATCTCAAGGTCTCCAGTGGCAATACCAATTTTGCTTGTGAGGGCCTTCACTTCATGTACTTCGCCATATAAGGCAAAGAAGGCCCCCATTCTATCCTCTGATACATCCGCTGGAACGCCGTGAACCGTCACCTTGGTCCTGCGAGTACCCATATACTCAGTCTGCAGGCGCAGGTTTTTCGTCAAAAGTACACTTCCTGCCAGCTCCTTCGCTTGTTGCTCCGTAGCCAGCAAGATGTCCCACAAGGCATTAGTTCTCCTTGCGAGAAGCTTGGGATTTAATTTTAAAGCCTTTAAGGCTTCTTCCATACTGTCCCTGCTGACTCCAATCAACTTCCGCGTTTTAACGTCCGAAGTCAGCAGAGATATAGTCCTTGTCCGGATATCCTTGAACGCCTCCTCAATGGTCAGAAATTCCGTCCCCTTGAAGGAGTCTTCAAAAAACTTCCTTTGCTCTTTGTAAAAATTGGCATCTTTTGTCATCGGCCTATTTTGTGACCAGGCCGTTTTACTAGGTGACACCGGGTCGTCAACCGGTGTTTTGTTGTTAATATCCGCCATGGTAGGATTTTAAAGTCCTACCACGGCGAACGAAGATAAGGAAATAAATAAAACTGGAAAATAAAACGGGGCAAACAAGGATAATATATAATTCAACAAAAGAGAAAAATGCAAAATAAAAAGCGGGGAGGGTAGCAAACAGAAAAGAAATAAACGGAAACTGTCAAAACTTAAAATATACGCTAAAACAAAAAATTAAAAAATAAAATTCAAAAGAGTTTTGAAACTGAAAAAGTAAAAACTTAACTTTCACTCTTCAATGCTAAAACGTCTGGGCAACTGGTTCAGCTCTCGACCAGCTGACAGACAAAAATAAAACAGGTTGTAACTTAATACAAACCCTGCAAACTGTGACCAAAACAATACGGTGAACCGGTCGACACAAGATTTATTTGCACAAAAAGTACAAATTGTGGCACAAGGCCGAAAAAGGGGAGGGGTAAAGGCTGGTCATTACTTACTATCCTATACCTAGCTAATCAGATTCGCGACCCATTCATACATTACAATTATCTCATTCACCACAAGAACTCATCCGTCGCCATTCAAACCTTCATCCACCATAATACCACATCCACACCAGGGGAACCTACAAAAAACGCGCCCCACACCATAAAAATTTGGATGATAATAAAATACATTAAAATTCTAATAATGAAAAGATGAAAGTGGGGAGGGAGATGAACCCAATAACAAACTAAAAATTCAACAAATATTTAAACTAAACATAATTCGTGTTAGTAGGGACCGTCCAACCCTCAAAATAGAGAGGCCGCTGTATTCTGCCGATAAGGCAAAATCAAGAAGCACTCTCGCTAAGGGAGTGGGAAGGAGAAAAATAACACGGGCTTGGGGAAATAAAAGGCTGAGCCAGTCGAGATAAAATTGGGGGGTTAAAAACAAACTGGGGAGGTTGGGAATCTCGACTTGGATCATAACTGAAAAGATAGCCGGGAAACAGGCCGGGAACAACACTTACTCACATTAACTAGGTACACTTAAGCTTGTCTAACCTAACCAAGGGGAGGGTTCCACAGGAAACCACCCCGATGTAACTTTGGTTGACCTAGAAAAGAAAATCAAGGCTAGCCCCGTTCAAACGAACCAAGCTCGCCGCTTTTACCCACCTTTCGCTAAAGACTGTCGAATGCAATCGTTTTCTATCAGTTCTAATCTTCATCTTGAGCTGGTGCTCAAAGAATCGGATCAGATCCTGATAAGAAAGCTGATTGCCTCGCAAGACTTCCTCCTTGCGCGTCGTCCAAATCACCATTCGGGCCGTGGCTAGCAGCATCAGAAACACCATCCGTTTCACCCCGGAATACGGGGGCGACACATTGTCACACGCGTATGCACGATCAATGGACACGAGTTCTTCGGGAGCGAGACGAGCCGTCAGCTCGCCGACATGGTCCCATAAGGGGCGGACCCGGGGGCAATGGTAGAAGGCGTGCGAAGCCGTTTCTTCTAATCCAAGGCCACACCGTTCACAGTCTGGCAAGTCCGCCAAGCCCCATATGAAAGCCTTGTCGTTGAGAGGCAGCCGATTCCGAGCCAATCGCCAGGTAAGCGAAAACTCAGTGTTACTGAGATAATCCGCCGCTGGCGCCCAAGACCAGTAGGAGCGATACTCCTCCTCCGAACAGTCGAGCGTATCACGTAGAAGATCCTTCGCGCGACCCTCCACTAATCCCCGATAGAAGACCTTCCTAGGCCGTGAAAGGTCACTGGACCGCGGAATAGCCCTCAAGGCTGACCGACACTCGCTAAGGAAAAGCGATTCATCTCGAGACCTACAATGGCGCTCGGACTTCGAGATGGGGGGATTGATTGTAAGGCGAGGGAAGGCGTCCCTAACAATCCCCTCCAGAATCGGATCTCCTCCAGTCAATGCGCGGCGTAGGAAAGACAACCGAGAGGCACGGATGTGACTCTGCAAGTGTGGCATTCCCAGCCCCCCATGACACGGACGTTTGGTGCAGACTCGTCAGTCGACCCTGTTCGCGCGTCCCCCCCATAAAATGGAGGATAGCGCTTGCTCGAGCGCCTTTCTCTGGGCCTTACAGAGAGGAAGTACTGACAAGCGATAAAGAATCAGGGGGAAAATGTATGTAACACACACCTCCGCCCTGCCCTTTACGGACAACCTCCGTCGATTCCAAGTCTTACCGGCAGAAACGACCTTTGCTAGTACTTCAGACCAATTTTTCTTCAGCTGGAGGTCGGGTCCAAACCACACCCCAAGAATGCGGACAGGACCGTCCGTCCAACCGAAGCGGCCTGGAAGATCACGCCCCTTCCAGGCACCTAACCGCAAGCCGGAAGACTTGTCGCGGTTTATCTTGGCCCCTGTCACCTTCTCGTACCGATCAAGCGCCTTCTGCACCGCCTCAATATCGCTAAGGGACGACACGAAAGCGGATACGTCATCGGCGTACGCGGAAACCCTGGCTCGAGACCCTCCAGGAACGGCGATCCCGCGTAGGGCCGGACTGCACGCCTCGTCCTTCAGCCGGCGCAGGAGAGGCTCCAACGCCAAAGCATAAAGGAGAGGCGACAGCGGACAACCCTGACGAACCGACCTCGACAGAACAAAAGCGCCCGACAACTTTCCGTTCACCTGTACCACAGCACTGGGGGAGCGATACAGGAGGCTAATCCAGCGGCAGAAGTCGGGTGCGAATCCGGCGGCCTGCAGGACAGTAGCAAGGTAGCGATGGTCGACCCTATCAAATGCCTTGGACTGATCCAAATTGATCAGCGCGGCTTCTTCGTCGTCTTTTACGCCCTCTAGGATCGTGCGGATCAAATGCAGGTTGCTCTGAATTGTTCGGCCCCTCACAGAAAAAGTCTGCTCAGGTCCCAACAGAGACTCGGCAACTGACTGCAAACGCTCCTGCAGGATCTTGGCCATAATCTTTAACTCTGTGTTTAGCAGAGTTATGGGCCTATAATCATCTAGTTTCCCCCCAACACCCTTGCCCTTTTTCAACAGAGTGATCACACCCCTGGAAATGCGATTGGGGATGGACCCCGACCGAAACCAGTTGTTGAACACTGCTGTCAAAATCGGAACAAAGATGTGCGACAGCCTCAAGTACAATTCGTAAGGCAAACCATCCAGACCGGGCGACTTGCCTCTGCCGACCTTCTTCAGTGCCTCGTAGACTTCGCCCTCCGTGATCTCTCCCTCGCAGCTAGCTGCTTCAGTCGGCTCAAGCCGAGGAAAGTCAGCCAAATAGCTGCGAAACTCCTCCTCACGGAGACCAGGCTCCTTGGTAAAGCGGCTCTCGAAATGCCGCCGAAACGCCTCGCACATGTCGTCAGTCGACCGCAGAGTACGCCCCTCCGGGGTTTCGACTTGACGAATGCAACGATCACCACCTCGACGGACTTCTTCCCGACGCAGATCTGCGCCCAGGTTCACAGCTTCGTTAGACATCTTACTTAACTTATGCCTAATTACCTGACCCATGTAGCGATCGCTATTCGAACGCTGCAGGGCCTCCCTAGCTAGGGCTATCTCTAGGGGATCCCCCCCAGCCTCCGCCCGGGAAAAATTAGACTTAAGTGTCTTCACCTTGTCAGCTTTATCTAGAGCGAGCCGTTTGCTGAACTCAGTGGTGAAAGACCTAATTCTATCCTTAAGTTTCTCCCACCACCTATTCCCGATAACCGCCCCCACTAGCTCCCGCTGCACGAATTTAATTAGCTGCTCCTGGAAGTCCCGCCTGTCCAGTAAAGACAGATTGAACTTCCAGTAACCAGCCATTCTAGG
This sequence comes from Acanthosepion esculentum, assembly GCA_964036315.1. Taxonomy (NCBI): domain Eukaryota; kingdom Metazoa; phylum Mollusca; class Cephalopoda; order Sepiida; family Sepiidae; genus Acanthosepion; species Acanthosepion esculentum. Next base: position 133,821,765 of record OZ038486.1, on the reverse strand, counting down.
CCTATGTTCTAACGCCACACGGGCACAAACGAGTTTGTGATCCGTGTAGCCTACCCAGTGGAACGTGGGACAATCTAAAAAGTCTATGTCGGCTCTACGAACTAACATTCTGTCAATGTAGCTAACTACCTTGTCAGACGGCCAGCTAAGAGCCCACGTCCACATTTTCCCGCTGGGATGATCGACCCGGTATCTATCGACGAGACCATAATCGCCAATCAGATCGACCAGGCCACGATCGCCCCTACTCCCGCTAGCGCCCCACCCCCTGTCTAACTTGGGGTCCAGGACGGCATTCCAGTCCCCCATTAGAACTAGGCGTGAAGAATCGACTAGGAACGGCCCCAACCGCCGAAAAAAGGAACCCCGCTCCTCCCAGTCGTTGGGCGCATAAACCGCAACGACCCGAAACGAACCACTTTTCACGGCAATATCGGCCACGATTAACCGGCCCTCGGCATCTGTATGCACAAGGTCCACCTTCGCATCGAGAGTCCGTCTAACTAGCAAAGAAACTCCTCTGGCAAGCCGGTCCCCATATGCTGAATAGATGACAAAGTCATCCTCCAGCACACAAGCATCGGACGAGCAAACAAAGTGGGTCTCTTCAATCGCGGCAACATCCACGCTGAAGGACAGGAGATCCCGAAGCAGGCGGGCAGCCTTGCTCCGACCTCTCAAGCCCTTCACATTCAAACTGGCTATCTTAATAGACATTCGCTAGGCCTGCAAAAAAGAAAAATTACAGCAAATAACCTAAGTACATACAGGGCGGAAATCTGCAGCTGACAGGACCCCGACGGATTGTCCCAGGCTTCCTGTACCCAATTCCGTCGTCATCCTCCCGCCCGAGACAATCCCGCCGACGTCCGTGGGATAAATTAATTTTACAGCCCTATATAAGGAGGGATGGAGCAATACCGGGACCCTCCCAGAGCAAAATTGTCGCAATTTTTTTAAATTTATATTTTCTAGTTCCAAAATCCTCATGTTAGGGAAAGCTGCCTTAGCTTCGTATAGATGGTTCCACACTTCTAGTTGGCCCCCAGTTTCCCTTATACAGGTTATAACTCCTGGGGCGTCGGGGAAGTTTCGGGGATCTTCTACGCTTTTGCCGTCAACTTGCTCCATCTTATATAGGGACCCTAACAGGGCCTTCCTCTGCTTAGCAAGGCCCTTCTTATATTCGTCCCTATCCACCTTGCAGACCTGCTCCGGGCCTGAAAACGCCTTTTTCTTCTTTTTCTTCTTCTCCCTTGATGGATGAGGGGGGGAAGAAGTGGATGTCTGAGGGGGGGTGGAAAGTGGGCTGATGGGAGAAGTGAAGGGGGAGGGGGAAATAATGCGGATGGGAGAGGAAGAGTGACGTCTGGATCTTTGGGGTTGCTTTATATCTTCAAAAGAGGCGGGGACGGAGATTGCCCTGGTTCTATTCCTCTCTGCCCTACCCCGGTCAGAGTGGCCCTGCGACTGTTCGTCGTCACTTTCTTCCCTTGCTCTTTTGAGGGATGTCTGCCGAGGGGGAGGAATTTCTTCCACCTCCATCTCTATCTCCTGCTGCTTTTGGGGCTGTTTTCGCTGCTGCTGCTGCTGCTGCCTTTCTGGCTGTTGGGGTTTTTGCTGCTGCTGCTTCTTTGGAGATTTTGGGGATTTCTCCGCTCCCTTCTTGTGAGGTTGCACCTCCTTCTCTTGGCTCTTCTTTGATGGAGGAGTCTCCTGAGTGGCCTGGACATTAGGGGACTTCTTACCCCTCGCTACCACCTTCCAGGGTTCCTCCGCCGACTTTGCTGATGATCCCTCGTCTGGGGTCTTCTCCACTGTTGTAGCTGCTACTTCTTTTGTTGCCGCTGTTGTTGTTGCTGCAGATGTTGGTACTATTGGACTCGGTTTTTTGCTTTTTGCAGGGCACTCCTTGGCCATGTGGCCCAAAGTGTCGCAAAACCAACAAAAGGGTCGTCTGCCTTCCACTACCACCAGCATCTTCCTCTGTCTACACATCAGAGTATTCGGCAGGTTTCTATAGTTTTCCTGGTTCACGGTGATCTGTATCTCAAGGTCTCCAGTGGCAATACCAATTTTGCTTGTGAGGGCCTTCACTTCATGTACTTCGCCATATAAGGCAAAGAAGGCCCCCATTCTATCCTCTGATACATCCGCTGGAACGCCGTGAACCGTCACCTTGGTCCTGCGAGTACCCATATACTCAGTCTGCAGGCGCAGGTTTTTCGTCAAAAGTACACTTCCTGCCAGCTCCTTCGCTTGTTGCTCCGTAGCCAGCAAGATGTCCCACAAGGCATTAGTTCTCCTTGCGAGAAGCTTGGGATTTAATTTTAAAGCCTTTAAGGCTTCTTCCATACTGTCCCTGCTGACTCCAATCAACTTCCGCGTTTTAACGTCCGAAGTCAGCAGAGATATAGTCCTTGTCCGGATATCCTTGAACGCCTCCTCAATGGTCAGAAATTCCGTCCCCTTGAAGGAGTCTTCAAAAAACTTCCTTTGCTCTTTGTAAAAATTGGCATCTTTTGTCATCGGCCTATTTTGTGACCAGGCCGTTTTACTAGGTGACACCGGGTCGTCAACCGGTGTTTTGTTGTTAATATCCGCCATGGTAGGATTTTAAAGTCCTACCACGGCGAACGAAGATAAGGAAATAAATAAAACTGGAAAATAAAACGGGGCAAACAAGGATAATATATAATTCAACAAAAGAGAAAAATGCAAAATAAAAAGCGGGGAGGGTAGCAAACAGAAAAGAAATAAACGGAAACTGTCAAAACTTAAAATATACGCTAAAACAAAAAATTAAAAAATAAAATTCAAAAGAGTTTTGAAACTGAAAAAGTAAAAACTTAACTTTCACTCTTCAATGCTAAAACGTCTGGGCAACTGGTTCAGCTCTCGACCAGCTGACAGACAAAAATAAAACAGGTTGTAACTTAATACAAACCCTGCAAACTGTGACCAAAACAATACGGTGAACCGGTCGACACAAGATTTATTTGCACAAAAAGTACAAATTGTGGCACAAGGCCGAAAAAGGGGAGGGGTAAAGGCTGGTCATTACTTACTATCCTATACCTAGCTAATCAAATTCACGACCCATTCATACATTACAATTATCTCATTCACCACAAGAACTCGTCCGTCGCCATTCAAACCTTCATCCACCATAATACCACATCCACACCAGGGGAACCTACAAAAAACGCGCCCCACACCGTAAAAATTTTGATGATAATAAAATACATTAAAATTCTAATAATGAAAAGATGAAAGTGGGGAGGGAGATGAACCCAATAACAAACTAAAAATTCAACAAATATTTAAACTAAACCTAATTCGTGTTAGTAGGGACCGTCCAACCCTCAAAATAGAGAGGCCGCTGTATTCTGCCGATCAGGCAAAATCAAGAAGCACTCTCGCTAAGGGAGTGGGAAGGAGAAAAAATAACACGGGCGTGGGGAAATAAAAGGCTGAGCCAGTCGAGATAAAATTGGGGGGTTAAAAACAAACTGGGGAGGTTGGGAATCTCGACTTGGATCATAACTGAAAAGATAGCCGGGAAACAGGCCGGGAACAACACTTACTCACATTAACTAGGTACACTTAAGCTTGTCTAACCTAACCAAGGGGAGGGTTCCACAGGAAACCACCCCGATGTAACTTTGGTTGACCTAGAAAAGAAAATCAAGGCTAGCCCCGTTCAAACGAACCAAGCTCGCCGCTTTTACCCACCTTTCGCTAAAGACTGTCGAATGCAATCGTTTTCTATCAGTTCTAATCTTCATCTTGAGCTGGTGCTCAAAGAATCGGATCAGATCCTGATAAGAAAGCTGATTGCCTCGCAAGACTTCCTCCTTGCGCGTCGTCCAAATCACCATTCGGGCCGTGGCTAGCAGCATCAGAAACACCATCCGTTTCACCCCGGAATACGGGGGCGACACATTGTCACACGCGTATGCACGATCAATGGACACGAGTTCTTCGGGAGCGAGACGAGCCGTCAGCTCGCCGACATGGTCCCATAAGGGGCGGACCCGGGGGCAATGGTAGAAGGCGTGCGAAGCCGTTTCTTCTAATCCAAGGCCACACCGTTCACAGTCTGGCAAGTCCGCCAAGCCCCATATGAAAGCCTTGTCGTTGAGAGGCAGCCGATTCCGAGCCAATCGCCAGGTAAGCGAAAACTCAGTGTTACTGAGATAATCCGCCGCTGGCGCCCAAGACCAGTAGGAGCGATACTCCTCCTCCGAACAGTCGAGCGTATCACGTAGAAGATCCTTCGCGCGACCCTCCACTAATCCCCGATAGAAGACCTTCCTAGGCCGTGAAAGGTCACTGGACCGCGGAATAGCCCTCAAGGCTGACCGACACTCGCTGAGGAAAAGCGATTCATCTCGAGACCTACAATGGCGCTCGGACTTCGAGATGGGGGGATTGATTGTAAGGCGAGGGAAGGCGTCCCTCACAATCCCCTCCAGAATCGGATCTCCTCCAGTCAATGCGCGGCGTAGGAAAGACAACCGAGAGGCACGGATGTGACTCTGCAAGTGTGGCATTCCCAGCCCCCCATGACACGGACGTTTGGTGCAGACTCGTCTGTCGACCCTGTTCGCGCGTCCCCCCCATAAAATGGAGGATAGCGCTTGCTCGAGCGCCTTTCTCTGGGCCTTACAGAGAGGAAGTACTGACAAGCGATAAAGAATCAGGGGGAAAATGTATGTAACACACACCTCCGCCCTGCCCTTTACGGACAACCTCCGTCGATTCCAAGTCTTACCGGCAGAAACGACCTTTGCTAGTACTTCAGACCAATTTTTCTTCAGCTGGAGGTCGGGTCCAAACCACACCCCAAGAATGCGGACAGGACCGTCCGTCCAACCGAAGCGGCCTGGAAGATCACGCCCCTTCCAGGCACCTAACCGCAAGCCGGAAGACTTGTCGCGGTTTATCTTGGCCCCTGTCACCTTCTCGTACCGATCAATCGCCTTCTGCACCGCCTCAATATCGCTAAGGGACGACACGAAAGCGGATACGTCATCGGCGTACGCGGAAACCCTGGCTCGAGACCCTCCAGGAACGGCGATCCCGCGTAGGGCCGGACTGCACGCCTCGTCCTTCAGCCGGCGCAGGAGAGGCTCCAACGCCAAAGCATAAAGGAGAGGCGACAGCGGACAACCCTGACGAACCGACCTCGACAGAACAAAAGCGCCCGACAACTTTCCGTTCACCTGTACCACAGCACTGGGGGAGCGATACAGGAGGCTAATCCAGCGGCAGAAGTCGGGTGCGAATCCGGCGGCCTGCAGGACAGTAGCAAGGTAGCGATGGTCGACCCTATCAAATGCCTTGGACTGATCCAAATTGATCAGCGCGGCTTCTTCGTCGTCTTTTACGCCCTCTAGGATCGTGCGGATCAAATGCAGGTTGCTCTGAATTGTTCGGCCCCTCACAGAAAAAGTCTGCTCAGGTCCCAACAGAGACTCGGCAACTGACTGCAAACGCTCCTGCAGGATCTTGGCCATAATCTTTAACTCTGTGTTTAGCAGAGTTATGGGCCTATAATCATCTAGTTTCCCCCCAACACCCTTGCCCTTTTTCAACAGAGTGATCACACCCCTGGAAATGCGATTGGGGATGGACCCCGACCGAAACCAGTTGTTGAACACTGCTGTCAAAATCGGAACAAAGATGTGCGACAGCCTCAAGTACAATTCGTAAGGCAAACCATCCAGACCGGGCGACTTGCCTCTGCCGACCTTCTTCAGTGCCTCGTAGACTTCGCCCTCCGTGATCTCTCCCTCGCAGCTAGCTGCTTCAGTCGGCTCAAGCCGAGGAAAGTCAGCCAAATAGCTGCGAAACTCCTCCTCACGGAGACCAGGCTCCTTGGTAAAGCGGCTCTCGAAATGCCGCCGAAACGCCTCGCACATGTCGTCAGTCGACCGCAGAGTACGCCCCTCCGGGGTTTCGACTTGACGAATGCAACGATCACCACCTCGACGGACTTCTTCCCGACGCAGATCTGCGCCCAGGTTCACAGCTTCGTTAGACATCTTACTTAACTTATGCCTAATTACCTGACCCATGTAGCGATCGCTATTCGAACGCTGCAGGGCCTCCCTAGCTAGGGCTATCTCTAGGGGATCCCCCCCAGCCTCCGCCCGGGAAAAATTAGACTTAAGTGTCTTCACCTTGTCAGCTTTATCTAGAGCGAGCCGTTTGCTGAAATCAGTGGTGAAAGACCTAATTCTATCCTTAAGTTTCTCCCACCACCTATTCCCGATAACCGCCCCCACTAGCTCCCGCTGCACGAATTTAATTAGCTGCTCCTGGAAGTCCCGCCTGTCCAGTAAAGACAGATTGAACTTCCAGTAACCAGCCATTCTAGGCCTATGTTCTAACGCCACACGGGCACAAACGAGTTTGTGATCCGTGTAGCCTACCCAGTGGAACGTGGGACAATCTAAAAAGTCTATGTCGGCTCTACGAACTAACATTCTGTCAATGTAGCTAACTACTTTGTCAGACGGCCAGCTAAGAGCCCACGTCCACATTTTCCCGCTGGGATGATCGACCCGGTATCTATCGACGAGACCATAATCGCCAATCAGATCGACCAGGCAACGATCGCCCCTACTCCCGCTAGCGCCCCACCCCCTGTCTATCTTGGGGTCCAGGACGGCATTCCAGTCCCCCATTAGAACTAGGCGTGAAGAATCGACTAGGAACGGCCCCAACCGCCGAAAAAAGGAATCCCGCTCCTCCCAGTCGTTGGGCGCATAAACCGCAACGACCCGAAACGAACCACTTTTCACGGCAATATCGGCCACGATTAACCGGCCCTCGGCATCTGTATGCACAAGGTCCACCTTCGCATCGAGAGTCCGTCTAACTAGCAAAGAAACTCCTCTGGCAAGCCGGTCCCCATATGCTGAATAGATGACAAAGTCATCCTCCAGCACACAAGCATCGGACGAGCAAACAAAGTGGGTCTCTTCAATCGCGGCAACATCCACGCTGAAGGACAGGAGATCCCGAAGCAGGCGGGCAGCCTTGCTCCGACCTCTCAAGCCCTTCACATTCAAACTGGCTATCTTAATAGACATTTGCTAGGCCTGCAAAAAAGAAAAATTACAGCAAATAACCTAAGTACATACAGGGCGGAAATCTGCAGCTGACAGGACCCCGACGGATTGTCCCAGGCTTCCTGTACCCAATTCCGTCGTCATCCTCCCGCCCGAGACAATCCCGCCGACGTCCGTGGGATAAATTAATTTTACAGCCCTATATAAGGAGGGATGGAGCAATACCGGGACCCTCCCAGAGCAAAATTGTCGCAATTTTTTTAAATTTATATTTTCTAGTTCCAAAATCCTCATGTTAGGGAAAGCTGCCTTAGCTTCGTATAGATGGTTCCACACTTCTAGTTGGCCCCCAGTTTCCCTTATACAGGTTATAACTCCTGGGGCCTCGGGGAAGTTTCGGGGATCTTCTACGCTTTTGCCGTCAACTTGCTCCATCTTATATAGGGACCCTAACAGGGCCTTCCTCTGCTTAGCAAGGCCCTTCTTATATTCGTCCCTATCCACCTTGCAGACCTGCTCCGGGCCTGAAAACGCCTTTTTCTTCTTTTTCTTCTTCTCCCTTGATGGATGAGGGGGGGAAGAAGTGGATGTCTGAGGGGGGGTGGAAAGTGGGCTGATGGGAGAAGTGAAGGGGGAGGGGGAAATAATGCGGATGGGAGAGGAAGAGTGACGTCTGGATCTTTGGGGTTGCTTTATATCTTCAAAAGAGGCGGGGACGGAGATTGCCCTGGTTCTATTCCTCTCTGCCCTACCCCGGTCAGAGTGGCCCTGCGACTGTTCGTCGTCACTTTCTTCCCTTGCTCTTTTGAGGGATGTCTGCCGAGGGGGAGGAATTTCTTCCACCTCCATCTCTATCTCCTGCTGCTTTTTGGGCTGTTTTCGCTGCTGCTGCTGCTGCTGCCTTTCTGGCTGTTGGGGTTTTTGCTGCTGCTGCTTCTTTGGAGATTTTGGGGATTTCTCCGGTCCCTTCTTGTGAGGTTGCACCTCCTTCTCTTGGCTCTTTTTGGATGGAGGAGTCTCCTGAGTGGCCTGGACATTAGGGGACTTCTTACCCCTCGCTACCACCTTCCAGGGTTCCTCCGCCGACTTTGCTGATGATCCCTCGTCTGGGGTCTTCTCCACTGTTGTAGCTGCTACTTCTTTTGTTGCCGCTGTTGTTGTTGCTGCAGATGTTGGTACTATTGGACTCGGTTTTTTGCTTTTTGCAGGGCACTCCTTGGCCATGTGGCCCAAAGTGTCGCAAAACCAACAAAAGGGTCGTCTGCCTTCCACTACCACCAGCATCTTCCTCTGTCTACACATCAGAGTATTCGGCAGGTTTCTATAGTTTTCCTGGTTCACGGTGATCTGTATCTCAAGGTCTCCAGTGGCAATACCAATTTTGCTTGTGAGGGCCTTCACTTCATGTACTTCGCCATATAAGGCAAAGAAGGCCCCCATTCTATCCTCTGATACATCCGCTGGAACGCCGTGAACCGTCACCTTGGTCCTGCGAGTACCCATATACTCAGTCTGCAGGCGCAGGTTTTTCGTCAAAAGTACACTTCCTGCCAGCTCCTTCGCTTGTTGCTCCGTAGCCAGCAAGATGTCCCACAAGGCATTAGTTCTCCTTGCGAGAAGCTTGGGATTTAATTTTAAAGCCTTTAAGGCTTCTTCCATACTGTCCCTGCTGACTCCAATCAACTTCCGCGTTTTAACGTCCGAAGTCAGCAGAGATATAGTCCTTGTCCGGATATCCTTGAACGCCTCCTCAATGGTCAGAAATTCCGTCCCCTTGAAGGAGTCTTCAAAAAACTTCCTTTGCTCTTTGTAAAAATTGGCATCTTTTGTCATCGGCCTATTTTGTGACCAGGCCGTTTTACTAGGTGACACCGGGTCGTCAACCGGTGTTTTGTTGTTAATATCCGCCATGGTAGGATTTTAAAGTCCTACCACGGCGAACGAAGATAAGGAAATAAATAAAACTGGAAAATAAAACGGGGCAAACAAGGATAATATATAATTCAACAAAAGAGAAAAATGCAAAATAAAAAGCGGGGAGGGTAGCAAACAGAAAAGAAATAAACGGAAACTGTCAAAACTTAAAATATACGCTAAAACAAAAAATTAAAAAATAAAATTCAAAAGAGTTTTGAAACTGAAAAAGTAAAAACTTAACTTTCACTCTTCAATGCTAAAACGTCTGGGCAACTGGTTCAGCTCTCGACCAGCTGACAGACAAAAATAAAACAGGTTGTAACTTAATACAAACCCTGCAAACTGTGACCAAAACAATACGGTGAACCGGTCGACACAAGATTTATTTGCACAAAAAGTACAAATTGTGGCACAAGGCCGAAAAAGGGGAGGGGTAAAGGCTGGTCATTACTTACTATCCTATACCTAGCTAATCAGATTCGCGACCCATTCATACATTACAATTATCTCATTCACCACAAGAACTCATCCGTCGCCATTCAAACCTTCATCCACCATAATACCACATCCACACCAGGGGAACCTACAAAAAACGCGCCCCACACCGTAAAAATTTTGATGATAATAAAATACATTAAAGTTCTAATAATGAAAAGATGAGAGTGGGGAGGGAGATGAACCCAATAACAAACTAAAAATTCAACAAATATTTAAACTAAACATAATTCGTGTTAGTAGGGACCGTCCAACCCTCAAAATAGAGAGGCCGCTGTATTCTGCCGATAAGGCAAAATCAAGAAGCACTCTCGCTAAGGGAGTGGGAAGGAGAAAAATAACACGGGCGTGGGGAAATAAAAGGCTGAGCCAGTCGAGATAAAATTGGGGGGTTAAAAAACAAACTGGGGAGGTTGGGAATCTCGACTGGATCATAACATAAGAGATCACCGGGAACAGGTTAGGAACACATTTACTCACATTAACTAGGTACACTTAAGCTTGTCTAACCTAACCAAGGGGAGGGTTCCACAGGAAACCACCCCGATGTAACTTTGGTTGACCTAGAAAAGAAAATCAAGGCTAGCCCCGTTCAAACGAACCAAGCTCGCCGCTTTTACCCACCTTTCGCTAAAGACTGTCGAATGTAATCGTTTTCTATCAGTTCTAATCTTCATCTTGAGCTGGTGCTCAAAGAATCGGATCAGATCCTGATAAGAAAGCTGATTGCCTCGCAAGACTTCCTCCTTGCGCGTCGTCCAAATCACCATTCGGGCCGTGGCTAGCAGCATCAGAAACACCATCCGTTTCACCCCGGAATACGGGGGCGACACATTGTCACACGCGTATGCACGATCAATGGACACGAGTTCTTCGGGAGCGAGACGAGCCGTCAGCTCGCCGACATGGTCCCATAAGGGGCGGACCCGGGGGCAATGGTAGAAGGCGTGCGAAGCCGTTTCTTCTAATCCAAGGCCACACCGTTCACAGTCTGGCAAGTCCGCCAAGCCCCATATGAAAGCCTTGTCGTTGAGAGGCAGCCGATTCCGAGCCAATCGCCAGGTAAGCGAAAACTCAGTGTTACTGAGATAATCCGCCGCTGGCGCCCAAGACCAGTAGGAGCGATACTCCTCCTCCGAACAGTCGAGCGTATCACGTAGAAGATCCTTCGCGCGACCCTCCACTAATCCCCGATAGAAGACCTTCCTAGGCCGTGAAAGGTCACTGGACCGCGGAATAGCCCTCAAGGCTGACCGACACTCGCTGAGGAAAAGCGATTCATCTCGAGACCTACAATGGCGCTCGGACTTCGAGATGGGGGGATTGATTGTAAGGCGAGGGAAGGCGTCCCTAACAATCCCCTCCAGAATCGGATCTCCTCCAGTCAATGCGCGGCGTAGGAAAGACAACCGAGAGGCACGGATGTGACTCTGCAAGTGTGGCATTCCCAGCCCCCCATGACACGGACGTTTGGTGCAGACTCGTCTGTCGACCCTGTTCGCGCGTCCCCCCCATAAAATGGAGGATAGCGCTTGCTCGAGCGCCTTTCTCTGGGCCTTACAGAGAGGAAGTACTGACAAGCGGTAAAGAATCAGGGGGAAAATGTATGTAACACACACCTCCGCCCTGCCCTTTACGGACAACCTCCGTCGATTCCAAGTCTTACCGGCAGAAACGACCTTTGCTAGTACTTCAGACCAATTTTTCTTCAGCTGGAGGTCGGGTCCAAACCACACCCCAAGAATGCGGACAGGACCGTCCGTCCAACCGAAGCGGCCTGGAAGATCACGCCCCTTCCAGGCACCTAACCGCAAGCCGGAAGACTTGTCGCGGTTTATCTTGGCCCCTGTCACCTTCTCGTACCGATCAAGCGCCTTCTGCACCGCCTCAATATCGCTAAGGGACGACACGAAAGCGGATACGTCATCGGCGTACGCGGAAACCCTGGCTCGAGACCCTCCAGGAACGGCGATCCCGCGTAGGGCCGGACTGCACGCCTCGTCCTTCAGCCGGCGCAGGAGAGGCTCCAACGCCAAAGCATAAAGGAGAGGCGACAGCGGACAACCCTGACGAACCGACCTCGACAGAACAAAAGCGCCCGACAACTTTCCGTTCACCTGTACCACAGCACTGGGGGAGCGATACAGGAGGCTAATCCAGCGGCAGAAGTCGGGTGCGAATCCGGCGGCCTGCAGGACAGTAGCAAGGTAGCGATGGTCGACCCTATCAAATGCCTTGGACTGATCCAAATTGATCAGCGCGGCTTCTTCGTCGTCTTTTACGCCCTCTAGGATCGTGCGGATCAAATGCAGGTTGCTCTGAATTGTTCGGCCCCTCACAGAAAAAGTCTGCTCAGGTCCCAACAGAGACTCGGCAACTGACTGCAAACGCTCCTGCAGGATCTTGGCCATAATCTTTAACTCTGTGTTTAGCAGAGTTATGGGCCTATAATCATCTAGTTTCCCCCCAACACCCTTGCCCTTTTTCAACAGAGTGATCACACCCCTGGAAATGCGATTGGGGATGGACCCCGACCGAAACCAGTTGTTGAACACTGCTGTCAAAATCGGAACAAAGATGTGCGACAGCCTCAAGTACAATTCGTAAGGCAAACCATCCAGACCGGGCGACTTGCCTCTGCCGACCTTCTTCAGTGCCTCGTAGACTTCGCCCTCCGTGATCTCTCCCTCGCAGCTAGCTGCTTCAGTCGGCTCAAGCCGAGGAAAGTCAGCCAAATAGCTGCGAAACTCCTCCTCACGGAGACCAGGCTCCTTGGTAAAGCGGCTCTCGAAATGCCGCCGAAACGCCTCGCACATGTCGTCAGTCGACCGCAGAGTACGCCCCTCCGGGGTTTCGACTTGACGAATGCAACGATCACCACCTCGACGGACTTCTTCCCGACGCAGATCTGCGCCCAGGTTCACAGCTTCGTTAGACATCTTACTTAACTTATGCCTAATTACCTGACCCATGTAGCGGTCGCTATTCGAACGCTGCAGGGCCTCCCTAGCTACGGCTATCTCTAGGGGATCCCCCCCAGCCTCCGCCCGGGAAAAATTAGACTTAAGTGTCTTCACCTTGTCAGCTTTATCTAGAGCGAGCCGTTTGCTGAACTCAGTGGTGAAAGACCTAATTCTATCCTTAAGTTTCTCCCACCACCTATTCCCGATAACCGCCCCCACTAGCTCCCGCTGCACGAATTTAATTAGCTGCTCCTGGAAGTCCCGCCTGTCCAGTAAAGACAGATTGAACTTCCAGTAACCAGCCATTCTAGGCCTATGTTCTAACGCCACACGGGCACAAACGAGTTTGTGATCCGTGTAGCCTACCCAGTGGAACGTGGGACAATCTAACAAGTCTATGTCGGCTCTACGAACTAACATTCTGTCAATGTAGCTAACTACTTTGTCAGACGGCCAGCTAAGAGCCCACGTCCACATTTTCCCGCTGGGATGATCGACCCGGTATCTATCGACGAGACCATAATCGCCAATCAGATCGACCAGGCAACGATCGCCCCTACTCCCGCTAGCGCCCCACCCCCTGTCTAACTTGGGGTCCAGGACGGCATTCCAGTCCCCCATTAGAACTAGGCGTGAAGAATCGACTAGGAACGGCCCCAGCCGCCGAAAAAAGGAATCCCGCTCCTCCCAGTCGTTGGGCGCATAAACCGCAACGACCCGAAACGAACCACTTTTCACGGCAATATCGGCCACGATTAACCGGCCCTCGGCATCTGTATGCACAAGGTCCACCTTCGCATCGAGAGTCCGTCTAACTAGCAAAGAAACTCCTCTGGCAAGCCGGTTCCCATATGCTGAATAGATGACAAAGTCATCCTCCAGCACACAAGCATCGGACGAGCAAACAAAGTGGGTCTCTTCAATCGCGGCGACATCCACGCTGAAGGACAGGAGATCCCGAAGCAGGCGGGCAGCCTTGCTCCGACCTCTCAAGCCCTTCACATTCAAACTGGCTATCTTAATAGACATTTGCTAGGCCTGCAAAAAAAGAAAAATTACAGCAAATAACCTAAGTACATACAGGGCGGAAATCTGCAGCTGACAGGACCCCGACGGATTGTCCCAGGCTTCCTGTACCCAATTCCGTCGTCATCCTCCCGCCCGAGACAATCCCGCCGACGTCCGTGGGATAAATTAATTTTACAGCCCTATATAAGGAGGGATGGAGCAATACCGGGACCCTCCCAGAGCAAAATTGTCGCAATTTTTTTAAATTTACATTCTCTAGTTCCAAAATTCTCATATTAGGGAAAGCTGCCTTAGCTTCGTATAGATGGTTCCACACTTCTAGTTGGCCCCCAGTTTCCCTTATACAGGTTATAACTCCTGGGGCCTCGGGGAAGTTTCGGGGATCTTCTACGCTTTTGCCATCAACTTGCTCCATCTTATATAGGGACCCTAACAGGGCCTTCCTCTGCTTAGCAAGGCCCTTCTTATATTCGTCCCTATCCACCTTGCAGACCTGCTCCGGGCCTGAAAACGCCTTTTTCTTCTTTTTCTTCTTCTCCCTTGATGGATGAGGGGGGGAAGAAGTGGATGTCTGAGGGGGGGTGGAAAGTGGGCTGATGGGAGAAGTGAAGGGGGAGGGGGAAATAATGCGGATGGGAGAGGAAGAGTGACGTCTGGATCTTTGGGGTTGCTTTATATCTTCAAAAGAGGCGGGGACGGAGATTGCCCTGGTTCTATTCCTCTCTGCCCTACCCCGGTCAGAGTGGCCCTGCGACTGTTCGTCGTCACTTTCCTCCCTTGCTCTTTTGAGGGATGTCTGCCGAGGGGGAGGAATTTTTTCCACCTCCATCTCTATCTCCTGCTGCTTTTTGGGCTGTTTTCGCTGCTGCTGCTGCTGCTGCCTTTCTGGCTGTTGGGGTTTTTGCTGCTGCTGCTTCTTTGGAGATTTTGGGGATTTCTCCGGTCCCTTCTTGGGAGGTTGCACCTCCTTCTCTTGGCTCTTCTTGGATGGAGGAGTCTCCTGAGTGGCCTGGACATTAGGGGACTTCTTACCCCTCACTACCACCTTCCAGGGTTCCTCCGCCGACTTTGCTGATGATCCCTCGTCTGGGGTCTTCTCCACTGTTGTAGCTGCTACTTCTTTTGTTGCCGCTGTTGTTGTTGCTGCAGATGTTGGTACTATTGGACTCGGTTTTTTGCTTTTTGCAGGGCACTCCTTGGCCATGTGGCCCAAAGTGTCGCAAAACCAACAAAAGGGTCGTCTGCCTTCCACTACTACCAGCATCTTCCTCTGTCTGCACATCAGAGTATTCGGCAGGTTTCTATAATTTTCCTGGTTCACGGTGATCTGTATCTCAAGGTCTCCAGTGGCAATACCAATTTTGCTTGTGAGGGCCTTCACTTCATGTACTTCGCCATATAAGGCAAAGAAGGCCCCCATTCTATCCTCTGATACGTCCGCTGGAACACCGTGAACCGTCACCTTGGTCCTGCGAGTACCCATATACTCAGTCTGCAGGCGCAGGTTTTTCGTCAAAAGAACACTTCCTGCCAGCTCCTTCGCTTGTTGCTCCGTAGCCAGCAAGATGTCCCACAAGGCATTAGTTCTCCTTGCGAGAAGCTTGGGATTTAATTTTAAAGCCTTTAAGGCTTCTTCCATACTGTCCCTGCTGACTCCAATCAACTTCCGCGTTTTAACGTCCGAAGTCAGCAGAGATATTGTCCTTGTCCGGATGTCCTTGAACGCCTCCTCAATGGTCAGAAATTCCGTCCCCTTGAAGGAGTCTTCAAAAAACTTCCTTTGCTCTTTGTAAAAATTGGCATCTTTTGTCATCGGCCTATTTTGTGACCAGGCCGTTTTACTAGGTGACACCGGGTCGTCAACCGGTGTTTTGTTGTTAATATCCGCCATGGTAGGATTTTAAAGTCCTACCACGGCGAACGAAGATAAGGAAATATATATATTCAAAAATAAATAAAACTGGAAAATAAAACGGGGCAAACAAGGATAATATATAATTCAACAAAAGAGAAAAATGAAAATAAAAGCGGGGAGGGTAGCAAACAGAAAAGAAATAAACGGAAACTGTCAAAACTTAAAATATACGCTAAAACAAAAAATTAAAAAATAAAATTCAAAAGAGTTTTGAAACTGAAAAAGTAAAAACTTAACTTTCACTCTTCAATGCTAAAACGTCTGGGCAACTGGTTCAGCTGACAGACAAAAATAAAACAGGTTGTAACTTAATACAAACCCTGCAAACTGTGACCAAAACAATACGGTGAAGCGGTCGACACAAGATTTATTTGCACAAAAAGTACAAATTGTGGCACAAGGCCGAAAAAGGGGAGGGGTAAAGGCTGGTCATTACTTACTATCCTATACCTAGCTAATCAGATTCGCGACCCATTCATACATTACAATTATCTCATTCACCACAAGAACTCGTCCGTCGCCATTCAAACCTTCATCCACCATAATACCACATCCACACCAGGGGAACCTACAAAAAACGCGCCCCACACCGTAAAAATTTTGATGATAATAAAATACATTAAAATTCTAATAATGAAAAGATGAGAGTGGGGAGGGAGATGAACCCAATAACAAACTAAAAATTCAACAAATATTTAAACTAAACATAATTCGTGTTAGTAGGGACCGTCCAACCCTCAAAATAGAGAGACCGCTGTATTCTGCCGATAAGGCAAAATCAAGAAGCACTCTCGCTAAGGGAGTGGGAAGGAGAAAAAATAACACGGGCGTGGGGAAATAAAAGGCTGAGCCAGTCGAGATAAAATTGGGGGGTTAAAAACAAACTGGGGAGGTTGGGAATCTCGACTGGATCATAACATAAGAGATCACCGGGAGCAGGTTAGGAACACATTTACTCACATTAACTAGGTACACTTAAGCTTGTCTAACCTAACCAAGGGGAGGGTTCCACAGGAAACCACCCCGATGTAACTTTGGTTGACCTAGAAAAGAAAATCAAGGCTAGCCCCGTTCAAACGAACCAAGCTCGCCGCTTTTACCCACCTTTCGCTAAAGACTGTCGAATGCAATCGTTTTCTATCAGTTCTAATCTTCATCTTGAGCTGGTGCTCAAAGAATCGGATCAGATCCTGATAAGAAAGCTGATTGCCTCGCAAGACTTCCTCCTTGCGCGTCGTCCAAATCACCATTCGGGCCGTGGCTAGCAGCATCAGAAACACCATCCGTTTCACCCCGGAATACGGGGGCGACACATTGTCACACGCGTATGCACGATCAATGGACACGAGTTCTTCGGGAGCGAGACGAGCCGTCAGCTCGCCGACATGGTCCCATAAGGGGCGGACCCGGGGGCAATGGTAGAAGGCGTGCGAAGCCGTTTCTTCTAATCCAAGGCCACACCGTTCACAGTCTGGCAAGTCCGCCAAGCCCCATATGAAAGCCTTGTCGTTGAGAGGCAGCCGATTCCGAGCCAATCGCCAGGTAAGCGAAAACTCAGTGTTACTGAGATAATCCGCCGCTGGCGCCCAAGACCAGTAGGAGCGATACTCCTCCTCCGAACAGTCGAGCGTATCACGTAGAAGATCCTTCGCGCGACCCTCCACTAATCCCCGATAGAAGACCTTCCTAGGCCGTGAAAGGTCACTGGACCGCGGAATAGCCCTCAAGGCTGACCGACACTCGCTGAGGAAAAGCGATTCATCTCGAGACCTACAATGGCGCTCGGACTTCGAGATGGGGGGATTGATTGTAAGGCGAGGGAAGGCGTCCCTAACAATCCCCTCCAGAATCGGATCTCCTCCAGTCAATGCGCGGCGTAGGAAAGACAACCGAGAGGCACGGATGTGACTCTGCAAGTGTGGCATTCCCAGCCCCCCATGACACGGACGTTTGGTGCAGACTCGTCTGTCGACCCTGTTCGCGCGTCCCCCCCATAAAATGGAGGATAGCGCTTGCTCGAGCGCCTTTCTCTGGGCCTTACAGAGAGGAAGTACTGACAAGCGATAAAGAATCAGGGGGAAAATGTATGTAACACACACCTCCGCCCTGCCCTTTACGGACAACCTCCGTCGATTCCAAGTCTTACCGGCAGAAACGACCTTTGCTAGTACTTCAGACCAATTTTTCTTCAGCTGGAGGTCGGGTCCAAACCACACCCCAAGAATGCGGACAGGACCGTCCGTCCAACCGAAGCGGCCTGGAAGATCACGCCCCTTCCAGGCACCTAACCGCAAGCCGGAAGACTTGTCGCGGTTTATCTTGGCCCCTGTCACCTTCTCGTACCGATCAAGCGCCTTCTGCACCGCCTCAATATCGCTAAGGGACGACACGAAAGCGGATACGTCATCGGCGTACGCGGAAACCCTGGCTCGAGACCCTCCAGGAACGGCGATCCCGCGTAGGGCCGGACTGCACGCCTCGTCCTTCAGCCGGCGCAGGAGAGGCTCCAACGCCAAAGCATAAAGGAGAGGCGACAGCGGACAACCCTGACGAACCGACCTCGACAGAACAAAAGCGCCCGACAACTTTCCGTTCACCTGTACCACAGCACTGGGGGAGCGATACAGGAGGCTAATCCAGCGGCAGAAGTCGGGTGCGAATCCGGCGGCCTGCAGGACAGTAGCAAGGTAGCGATGGTCGACCCTATCAAATGCCTTGGACTGATCCAAATTGATCAGCGCGGCTTCTTCGTCGTCTTTTACGCCCTCTAGGATCGTGCGGATCAAATGCAGGTTGCTCTGAATTGTTCGGCCCCTCACAGAAAAAGTCTGCTCAGGTCCCAACAGAGACTCGGCAACTGACTGCAAACGCTCCTGCAGGATCTTGGCCATAATCTTTAACTCTGTGTTTAGCAGAGTTATGGGCCTATAATCATCTAGTTTCCCCCCAACACCCTTGCCCTTTTTCAACAGAGTGATCACACCCCTGGAAATGCGATTGGGGATGGACCCCGACCGAAACCAGTTGTTGAACACTGCTGTCAAAATCGGAACAAAGATGTGCGACAGCCTCAAGTACAATTCGTAAGGCAAACCATCCAGACCGGGCGACTTGCCTCTGCCGACCTTCTTCAGTGCCTCGTAGACTTCGCCCTCCGTGATCTCTCCCTCGCAGCTAGCTGCTTCAGTCGGCTCAAGCCGAGGAAAGTCAGCCAAATAGCTGCGAAACTCCTCCTCACGGAGACCAGGCTCCTTGGTAAAGCGGCTCTCGAAATGCCGCCGAAACGCCTCGCACATGTCGTCAGTCGACCGCAGAGTACGCCCCTCCGGGGTTTCGACTTGACGAATGCAACGATCACCACCTCGACGGACTTCTTCCCGACGCAGATCTGCGCCCAGGTTCACAGCTTCGTTAGACATCTTACTTAACTTATGCCTAATTACCTGACCCATGTAGCGATCGCTATTCGAACGCTGCAGGGCCTCCCTAGCTACGGCTATCTCTAGGGGATCCCCCCCAGCCTCCGCCCGGGAAAAATTAGACTTAAGTGTCTTCACCTTGTCAGCTTTATCTAGAGCGAGCCGTTTGCTGAACTCAGTGGTGAAAGACCTAATTCTATCCTTAAGTTTCTCCCACCACCTATTCCCGATAACCGCCCCCACTAGCTCCCGCTGCACGAATTTAATTAGCTGCTCCTGGAAGTCCCGCCTGTCCAGTAAAGACAGATTGAACTTCCAGTAACCAGCCATTCTAGGCCTATGTTCTAACGCCACACGGGCACAAACGAGTTTGTGATCCGTGTAGCCTACCCAGTGGAACGTGGGACAATCTAACAAGTCTATGTCGGCTCTACGAACTAACATTCTGTCAATGTAGCTAACTACTTTGTCAGACGGCCAGCTAAGAGCCCACGTCCACATTTTCCCGCTGGGATGATCGACCCGGTATCTATCGACGAGACCATAATCGCCAATCAGATCGACCAGGCAACGATCGCCCCTACACCCGCTAGCGCCCCACCCCCTGTCTATCTTGGGGTCCAGGACGGCATTCCAGTCCCCCATTAGAACTAGGCGTGAAGAATCGACTAGGAACGGCCCCAACCGCCGAAAAAAGGAATCCCGCTCCTCCCAGTCGTTGGGCGCATAAACCGCAACGACCCGAAACGAACCACTTTTCACGGCAATATCGGCCACGATTAACCGGCCCTCGGCATCTGTATGCACAAGGTCCACCTTCGCATCGAGAGTCCGTCTAACTAGCAAAGAAACTCCTCTGGCAAGCCGGTTCCCATATGCTGAATAGATGACAAAGTCATCCTCCAGCACACAAGCATCGGACGAGCAAACAAAGTGGGTCTCTTCAATCGCGGCAACATCCACGCTGAAGGACAGGAGATCCCGAAGCAGGCGGGCAGCCTTGCTCCGACCTCTCAAGCCCTTCACATTCAAACTGGCTATCTTAATAGACATTTGCTAGGCCTGCAAAAAAGAAAAATTACAGCAAATAACCTAAGTACATACAGGGCGGAAATCTGCAGCTGACAGGACCCCGACGGATTGTCCCAGGCTTCCTGTACCCAATTCCGTCGTCATCCTCCCGCCCGAGACAATCCCGCCGACGTCCGTGGGATAAATTAATTTTACAGCCCTATATAAGGAGGGATGGAGCAATACCGGGACCCTCCCAGAGCAAAATTGTCGCAATTTTTTTAAATTTACATTTTCCAGTTCCAAAATCCTCATGTTAGGGAAAGCTGCCTTAGCTTCGTATAGATGGTTCCACACTTCTAGTTGGCCCCCAGTTTCCCTTATACAGGTTATAACTCCTGGGGCCTCGGGGAAGTTTCGGGGATCTTCTACGCTTTTGCCGTCAACTTGCTCCATCTTATATAGGGACCCTAACAGGGCCTTCCTCTGCTTAGCAAGGCCCTTCTTATATTCGTCCCTATCCACCTTGCAGACCTGCTCCGGGCCTGAAAACGCCTTTTTCTTCTTTTTCTTCTTCTCCCTTGATGGATGAGGGGGGGAAGAAGTGGATGTCTGAGGGGGGGTGGAAAGTGGGCTGATGGGAGAAGTGAAGGGGGAGGGGGAAATAATGCGGATGGGAGAGGCAGAGTGACGTCTGGATCTTTGGGGTTGCTTTATATCTTCAAAAGAGGCGGGGACGGAGATTGCCCTGGTTCTATTCCTCTCTGCCCTACCCCGGTCAGAGTGGCCCTGCGACTGTTCGTCGTCACTTTCTTCCCTTGCTCTTTTGAGGGATGTCTGCCGAGGGGGAGGAATTTCTTCCACCTCCATCTCTATCTCCTGCTGCTTTTTGGGCTGTTTTCGCTGCTGCTGCTGCTGCTGCCTTTCTGGCTGTTGGGGTTTTTGCTGCTTCTTTGGAGATTTTGGGGATTTCTCCGCTCCCTTCTTGTGAGGTTGCACCTCCTTCTCTTGGCTCTTTTTGGATGGAGGAGTCTCCTGAGTGGCCTGGACATTAGGGGACTTCTTACCCCTCGCTACCACCTTCCAGGGTTCCTCCGCCGACTTTGCTGATGATCCCTCGTCTGGGGTCTTCTCCACTGTTGTAGCTGCTACTTCTTTTGTTGCCGCTGTTGTTGTTGCTGCAGATGTTGGTACTATTGGACTCGGTTTTTTGCTTTTTGCAGGGCACTCCTTGGCCATGTGGCCCAAAGTGTCGCAAAACCAACAAAAGGGTCGTCTGCCTTCCACTACTACCAGCATCTTCCTCTGCCTGCACATCAGAGTATTCGGCAGGTTTCTATAATTTTCCTGGTTCACGGTGATCTGTATCTCCAGGTCTCCAGTGGCAATACCAATTTTGCTTGTGAGGGCCTTCACTTCATGTACTTCGCCATATAAGGCAAAGAAGGCCCCCATTCTATCTTCTGATACGTCCGCTGGAACGCCGTGAACCGTCACCTTGGTCCTGCGAGTACCCATATACTCAGTCTGCAGGCGCAGGTTTTTCGTCAAAAGAACACTTCCTGCCAGCTCCTTCGCTTGTTGCTCCGTAGCCAGCAAGATGTCCCACAAGGCGTTAGTTCTCCTTGCGAGAAGCTTGGGGTTTAATTTTAAAGCCTTTAAGGCTTCTTCCATACTATCCCTGCTGACTCCAATCAACTTCCGCGTTTTAACGTCCGAAGTCAGCAGAGATATAGTCCTTGTCCGGATGTCCTTGAACGCCTCCTCAATGGTCAGAAATTCCGTCCCCTTGAAGGAGTCTTCAAAAAACTTCCTTTGCTCTTTGTAAAAATTGGCATCTTTTGTCATCGGCCTATTTTGTGACCAGGCCGTTTTACTAGGTGACACCGGGTCGTCAACCGGTGTTTTGTTGTTAATATCCGCCATGGTAGGATTTTAAAGTCCTACCACGGCGAACGAAGATAAGGAAATATATATGTTCAAAAATAAATAAAACTGGAAAATAAAACGGGGCAAACAAGGACAATATATAATTCAACAAAAGAGAAAAATGCAAATAAAAAGCGGGGGAGGGTAGCAAACAGAAAAGAAATAAACGGAAACTGTCAAAACTTAAAATATACGCTAAAACAAAAAATTAAAAAATAAAATTCAAAAGAGTTTTGAAACTGAAAAAGTAAAAACTTAACTTTCACTCTTCAATGCTAAAACGTCTGGGCAACTGGTTCAGCTGACAGACAAAAATAAAACAGGTTGTAACTTAATACAAACCCTGCAAACTGTGACCAAAACAATACGGTGAAGCGGTCGACACTAAAATTAGCTGCACAAAATCCGCTCTTTAATAAGTGCTCACATATGGCGGCCCCGTAGGTGTTTGGGACGAGTCCATTCAACGGCAAAGTGTTGTTCCTGATTTTGGTAGGAACGTGCTGTTTAATTCTCATGTCCAAGCGTTGTGTCGTCCTTCCTATGTAGTTAGCCCCGCAACTACAACCATATTTATAAATAATAGAATTAATTTGATGAGGAGAGAGGACGTCTTTACACACTGGACGTATCATGGACCGGGTTTGAAAAACTATCCTAACCTCAGCAGAGAAAAAACAGCGACGAACCCTTGATGAAATTTGTCTAACCATACTTTCATATTTGGTTCCAATCCAAGGCAATCTTAGATAAACCGGACACTTTTTAACAACACTGAGTTTGGCACCTCAATTTTGTTACGGATGACCGAATGAACAGTGTTAGGTGGATAACCTAAACCACATAGGTAATCCTTGACAAAATGGATCTCATCGTCCAAGAAGGACTCTGAACGGATCTTTAATGCCCTATGAAGGAGAGTTCTGATAATGTTTATCTTACGTTTTGTGGGGGTAAAAGGAGTCCCAACGCGTATACAATCCCCCGAAAGTTGGTTTCCTGTAAATAGAAGTAAGAAAACTTGTTGATGTTCAATGTAGTAATACATCTAAGAAGGC
This sequence comes from Acanthosepion esculentum, assembly GCA_964036315.1. Classification (NCBI taxonomy): domain Eukaryota; kingdom Metazoa; phylum Mollusca; class Cephalopoda; order Sepiida; family Sepiidae; genus Acanthosepion; species Acanthosepion esculentum. The sequence continues at coordinate 133,798,947 of OZ038486.1, read as the reverse complement.
CAATTCATAATTGGATTCCCTCTCAACGGTGAACCTTAGTGCTGGATGGATACCATTTAGAAAAGAAAGAAACTGATCGGCTTCAACATCGTTGTTGAATAAACAAAAAGTATCATCAACATACCAACGATATAGTTGAGGACAAAGTACATTCTTTCGTATTCTTTCTTCGTGAAAGCCCACAAATATGTTGGCTAGAGCTGGACCCAAAGGAGAACCCATAACAACCCCGTCAATCTGTCGAAACATGGTGTAGTTGAAACTCAACAAAAGCTGACTCCAGAATGCTTGGTGGAGACAAAGAACTGCGATAAAGCATATCACAGCAAATATCGATAGTTTCCATCAGAGGAACACAGGTGTATAGAGAACAGGTGTCGAAAGAACACATAAACTTGCCCGAAGAAGATAAATTTTGTATAAGGTCGACAAAGGAAAATGAATCCTTTATGCAAAATCCACTAAAGCCCTTCAACACAGGTTCCAAAAGCGTTGAGAGCCATTGGGCTACCTTGTGTTGGGCTGAACCAACCATTGATAAAATTGGTCTCATTGGTATGCCATCCTTGTAGATTTTGGGGAGCCCATACAGCCGTGGACGAATCGACCCGGACGGACGAATTTCATTGGCAGTTTCTTGTGGAAGTACGCCAGTCTTTACCAATTTCAGAAGAAATTTCTGAATTTTTACTTCAGCTGAAGTAGTTCTATCACATGTGTCTGCTGATCCAAGCTGGGTAAATTTAGAAGTATCTTCTAAAATAAAAGACATCTTGGCTACGTAATCAGCTCGGTCTAAAATAACTACTCCAGCACCTTTATCTGGTTTGGAAATTATTAGATCATGATTGTTCTTCAGAGAATTGATCACTCGCTGATATTCAGCTTTCCATTTCGATTCAAAAGTAGCAAAGGAGGAACTGGAAAACACATGTGCAGAATTATTTAACTGGACTTTCAAATCACAAAATGCCTCCTCGGAAGTTGGAGTTAGTCTTGCCAACTGGGCATAGAAGACCTCGAACTCAGAAAAAATCTTCTCTTTATCGGGCATAGAGGTTGGGATGCAAAAGTCCAACCCATGAGCAAGAACAAATGATTCTAGCTCAGTCAATTCGTGAGACGACAAATTAACAATATTATTTAAATTAGGTCTGCTGTAACTCCATACTTATTGTCAACTAAACTTTTCAACTTAGCATCAAGCTTAGTCGACAATTTAACACAATCTCGTTGATGGACCCAGCCCCGAAACCTACAGAACCTGACCCAATCGAAAAAAGAAATTGAGTTCCCATAAGAGCACCACAATCTCTCATAATCCTGCTTTAGTGCCAGGCTTCTGGATGAAAGCTGTTGAATCCTATCCTTAATGAAGATGGATTCAATCTTCCAACCTTGATGTAATTTAGACTTCCTTCCTTATTCTAAACTGAATAAAAGACGGGCAAACCTGGTAGCAGATACAGTGCTTAAGAAATTTAATTTCAAACTTAGCAAATCTTAATTTGGCCTTAATCTGTAATATTTTATTTTATTTCCTAATTAAACTCTGACTGTACCTAGCTTTTAAATATTTAAAGATATTTTTGAGGGTACAAAATTTTATCACAGCAATAAACGTATGAAGCTTGATATTACTAGACATATTAAAAACGGGCGAAGCAACCGGTTTCGCTCCCGCTCATCAGGCTTACAACGGGAGATTTAATTTAAATTAAAAAAACACAGAAAATGTACAATAAAAAGGAAATGTGGAGGAGGAGAAAAAATATGAGCAAAAGGAGCTAGAGGCAAATGACAGCGAGCCCCAACAAACACTCACGTTGTTTACACAAGGAAGGCTTGCGGGACCCGATGTAAAGTGCCTCCAGCACCTTAAGGTGAAATAACGAGTGTGACCGGGACAACACGCTGAACCGGTCAACACTAGAATTAGCTGCACATTTGTGCCGCAAAACCATTCAAACATTGTTATGCATTTTTTCATGTCCATCTCCGTAAGTTTTTGCTTTATTTGGATGTTGTAAGGATACAAATGAATATCTGATTTTTAAAAGACTCTAGAGAGATTTCTAGCTGTTGACTTCGTCGTCGAAGTGGTTTCTTTCGGTTCTGCCCCACTGAGTCCTATACAGCATCAACATTTCTTTCTATTCTAGCACTCACCTTCCAACCATAATATGTGTCCCTCAGACTTTTAGAGTTCAGATTTTGAACAGTCCCATACAACTTCTGAGACCAGTCGAAAATTCCGCTTTTTGATAGGGCATGACGACACTAAAGCTTTCTGCGAATTTCTGCTTGCACTGCTGTGTATGATTTGTTGCCGAAATAGGCACCACGCAAAACGTAATTTCCTTGGTTGTCCAAGGCATATTGGGGAGGATTATTATTCCAATATTTCATGCAAAAAGTCAACTCATATATCCAGAAAGAGAAAAGAAAAAATAATATTAACAGTTATATACAAAAATTTGTAGGTTCTGCTTTTCTTTGGTCACCTTAAATACACACACACACACACACACACACACACACACACACACACACACACACACACACATATATATATATATATATATATACATATATATTTATATATATATGGGTAAAAGACAATAGGAAAACTGTATTATTAGCCGACGCATTTCGTTCAATGAGGATTCTTCAAGGCAAAAACAAAATGAATTTATTAAAAAAATTAACTATTAACAACAAAACAAAATGTCCTTAGCAACTAGAAGAATTTAGAAAACGCTCTTTTATTCATATTGTCAACTGAAATTCTATTAATTGCTAAGGACATTTTAATTGTTGTTAATAGTTACTTTGATTTTAATAAATTAATTTCGTTTCGGTCCAGAAACGTCCACATTGGACGAAACACGTCCGGTAATAATACAGTTTTCCTTCGTCTTTAACTTTATACATAGTGGCGTTTTGTACAGGCTAACTCTTCGAAAGTCTTCACACACACACACACATACACACACACAGACACATACACACACACACACACATATATATATATATATATATATAAAGTGAGAAAGAGAGAGATTGAGACAGATATAGATATTGGACATTTAGACAGTAAACCCTCTTTTATACAGGTTCCACTTAAGATGACTGATATATGTGTGTGCGCGGGTGACGCGATGGAAAAGCCACCCATGCAATGTGCTACATTTGGAAAAAAAAACTCATCATATTGCACAGATTTGGCTGTGATGGATGTGCCCGCAGTACACTTATAGGATGGGTGTCATGATACGCAAACTATGCTTCGTACATTTCTAAATTAACGTCACTTTTTGGGGCTTGCCAATCACTACCTAACTCCGTCCTTCGCTCAATAATGATAATATTTTGCCCTGGTGAATAAAAGATGGATGTCTGTAAATACCCCTTCCAGTATGACATATTTCCTTCTCGGTTGCCTGATCTTAACCACTTGGGTGTACATCTCTGTTCGTAAGAGAGTGTAGTCAAGGATCATAATTGCTGGGCGTCGAATTTTTATAAATATAATGAATAAAATATGGTTTAGAGTGAAGAAGAAAATGTGTCTCGGGAGTCATATTTAGCTGCTTGCGAATACCCTTAATTAGAGACCGTCTGAGCTGACTAGGTTAAACGACTTAAGGGCATTACTCGGGCGCAAGTTTTTTTTCATCATATCTCGCATATTTACCTGTGATACACGTGGCTAGTAGAACTTTATCACGTAGCATGTAATGAGTAGTGTAATAAAATTCATGTATTTGTATCACAGGTTAATTTGTTGGCCTACTGCTATATTCTGGGGTAACAATGAAAATAACCTGGCGTAGGAAATAGATATAAATATAGCACTCAAAAAAAAGTAAGTGATCGGGGCTTTGGGTTTGATAAAGAAAGGAACTTAAGGGTAAATAAAAAAAAATATGGTGCATCATCGCTCCATGAAATAGTTTTAAGATCACAGACCATATTTTGCGAAGGGTTTTGTCTATTTAAGATTTTGCTAGTAGTTGTCTTATTTAATTAAGAGAAAAAAAATCACGTTCTTCATTTTACCCCCGCCCATTGACCCTGGTCTTGCATGTGATTATAAAACAAATGCAGGTAAAAATTAAGTAATACTAAGAAGAAGAACCGGAGAACTCTGGGAAACAACAATTATTTGCCGAAAATTTCTTGATGAGGTATCTTGTTCTCTCAAGAACAGAATTTCCATGAGGATACACAGGCGAGAGTGAATAATCTAAAAGCAACAACTCAAATCCGGGGATGCCAGTCTAGTAGGGCCTCTATCTAATCCCCATTGCAGCCGCCTGCTCAGGCAGATTTGTGTGTGTTCAATACCCACAGAGACCACCCGTGGTCTATACTGCAACTATGGCTTAGTTACAGTTTCTGGAAGATGTCGCGTTACCTAACGTTTTCAACATTCTCAAAACCTCAGTAATTATAATAATAATAATAATAATAATAATAATAATAATTATTATTATTATTATTATTATTATTATTGGGATGACAGTTACTGCAGACTTTATTCCGTCTTTAAAGATTTTCAGAAAAATCTATCAAATTACTTCAATAAATCCAGTTGATTTGACTCTGATTGGAAAAGTTTCTGATAAACCCATTCAAGGGATACATAGTAGCCCCGGACACAAAGAAATACAAAATATTGTACGCACAAGTACAGCTTACACCTTACGATGAGCTTTATCAATGTAGAATGTCTCTCCTCTTAGGCTGTTCTTTCTTTTTAGAAAAATGTTTAGTGGAAAATGATATGATGCAATTTCTGACATTTTGTCACCGTTTGGAACCCATAAAGAAATGTATATACAACAGAATTAAAGAAGAAGATGATGATAATAATAATAATAATAATAATAATAATAATAATAATAATAATAATGACGATGTTGACGCTAATAAAAATTCTAAAAATGATGATTATGATGATTATCATAAAATACAATTTATGATGATGAGGATAATAATAATAATAATAATGACAATGATGATAAAAAATTATAATAATAATGACGATGATGGTGATAATAAAATACAATTGATGACGATGATGATGATAATAAAAAATAATAATAATGACGAGGATAATAAAATAATACTAATGATGATAGTAAGAATAAAAGTAATAATGTTAATGACGATGATGATAATTAAGATAATAATAATGACAATGATGATAAAATATATTGACGATAATAATAATAATGACATTGATAACGCTAATAATAATGACGATGACGGTGATAATAAAAATTGTAATAATGTTGATGATGGTAATAATAATAATAATAATAATTATAATATATCCAGAAACCATTGATCATCTTGTATCAGGTTGCACGTAATTGGCACCCACTGAATATAAAAACCGGCATGACAGAGTGGGCCAATATCTGCACTGGAAAATTTGCAACTTTTACGGGAAGGAAACTGAAATAAACTGGTATTAACACCACCCAGACCCGGTTACGGAGATAGGACCTGTTACAATTCTATGGAACTACACAATACACACTGACAGAACAATCAAAGCCAACCGCCCAGACATTGTTATTAAAGATCACAAACAAACAAAAAATGTTTCCTTATTGATATGGCAGTCCCTGCAGACTGCAATGTATCTTTGAAGATATTCGAAAAGCTGTCAAAATACAAGGACCTTGAAATCAAAATCTCAAAAATGTGGCACATGGGAACATCAACAATACCTGTTGTAGTTGCAGCCCTAGGATTGGTTGGAAAAGATTCCAGTAGACTAATTGAAGGGATTCCTGGAAGCCTATGCCTCAAAGAAATATAAAGAAATTTTCTCAAAAGTACAGCCCACACTTTACGATGGGCTTTATCTATGTAATTTTTATTTTTATTTTATTTCTTTCTTTCCGCCACTTCGTAAACAAGGTACTGTAACTTTGTGGGATTTATAACTCTTGCATCCTAAGTTTTATAACTTCTCGGAGCGCTATCTTTCCGTGGGTATATTGCATCGCACCTCTTTAGCAAAAAGCAGCGTCTTACAAAGTAAAGGCATTAAGACTTGAAACTTTACCTGGGCACGAACATGAATATTTCACAGTGTAGACGAACTGTTTGCAGATATAATCATTGTGCAGGCAAGGATTTAGCTTAAGCTAATCTCATAGTTTAAACTATTTAACTGCTTTTGAACATACTCGTACTGCAATATGCATTCAAGTATAGAAAACATTACGTCGCCGATATGAAAGAATGATTGAATATCGTCGCTACCGATCATGAACCTACCACGCCATCTATCTTCTATAAGTTAGATTCAAATCCGTTTCATATTGTAGCGTTTCGTGACTACAACAGTGCGATCATTGGATATACAATAATCCCTTACAGAAGACGGACGAGCGCATTTTGTCATGCGACTCTTGGCTCGATTCTCAGACCAAACAAATAATATTAATGTTGTCCCAGTTGGATGGAAGTCGCGCACGCCATTTTGGAATATAAAAGCGGATCACTCAGAAACACTGTCTGCTGTACAAGTTATTAAGTTAACAATGGGTCGAGGTATATCGATGTCCGAGCATTTTTCTAGACTATATTGGGTGTAAGATTCACTTTTATTGAGTTAATTCTTAACCTACGGTCTTCGAAAATCTATATTCGTTACCAAGAGAAACAAACCTTCTTGTCATTCTTATTTTATTTAATCATTTTTACGGGATTCTTTCACCTCTAAAGACTATTTTTAATATCGTTTTTTATATCTTTCTTTGGAGAAGAGATGTAGTTAAATTCGTTGGTGTGAAACTATACAAAAAAATTTAATTTTCAGGCTCAGACTTGAAAAATATATATTATAGTATTCAACCCAATTAATAAAAAAACAACAGAGAGTAGACTGAATTAGTGCAGAAATATACCCCATAATTAAATACCTTAATGCAGTAGAAAATGACTTATATACTCCTATGACCTGAAGATCTATGACGGTACAAGTTTATCACTTGGAAGGTTCAGACAGGTCAATGGGTAGAAGCTAGACAAAACTTTCGTTACCAAGAGAAACAAACCTCAATAGCAAAATACCTCGAATAGGCAGAAACTTTCAACTTGCATAGATAGGTAAGCGTCAGCGCAACAATACATTGGCTTGATATACAATGATAGATGGCAGACGATAAGGGACACGGCTCAAACAATTTTGGCTAAATACCACAGTGTCTATTAAGGGCTATGGCCATTTGTACGTAATTTTGTCGCTCTACCGAGTTGAACGTAAATTTGTATTTTTGTTTTGGAATTACCGTCAATTTTATGTTAAGTTTGTCTTCAATTTTTCTTACTGTTTTTCAGAATGTTTTCAAAATTTTCTTTTTTTGTGCTTTTTATTTTATTTTTCACCCTCCCTTTAGTCTAA
>OZ038486.1:133776518-133786518 GCA_964036315.1 Acanthosepion esculentum | reverse complement strand
ATTTTGATCGGCGTTTTTATTAACGTAGTAAGAATTTGTTTATATAGCTTATTGTGGGTTGTCTATTTTGGCGTTTAATTTACCGGAAGTCGTTTATTTATTTATTTATTTATTTGGGTCAAATTATTTTGCTTGTTTTTATTTTATTTTTATTAGACTGTAAAAATCGAAACAAAATTCGGACGAAAAATAGCTATGACTGTTATATAACGTTAAAAAAATGATTAAAAAATAATATACTCCTGTATTATTTTATTCATTCTTCACATGTTCTTTTTTATTATTTTCTTTATCAATACGTTAACTTCTTGCTTTCATTTTCGTTTTCTTTTTGTTACTGATTTCTGTTCATATTGATCGTTACCTACTAACCTTTTAGATGAAAAAATATATTTTGTCTTATTCTTTCGTTCATTTTTCCTTCGTATTACGTTCTTTGCTTCATTGTTTTGGTCTTACTGTTTTTATAATTACTGTAATTTTCTGTTTTTTATTTAACCTTTAATGCTTATAAATTGTTTCTTTTCTTTGATTTATTGTCAGCAATATTTCTTCTTCATCTTATATATATATATTTTTTTAATTACTCTTTCATTTTTATTACTTTCCTCTAAAATACATCTTTTGGTGTCAGTTTTCTTTATTTCATATAATATATACATATATATATATATATTTATATTTAAGTAATTCATCGAGCCTGAAACCTCAACAGAATACAGAAAGCACTGGACGGCCGTTTCGTCCTATATTTGGGTCTCATCAGCAGTGCGCAACCACTACCGAGAATTAAAACCCTGACAGTTAGGTTGTCAAGCAAACGCCATAGCAACTGTTCCAACGGGCCTCGGTCACGAAGAAATAGCAAATCAGACTCAATATAGCGTCGCTCGGTCACATATTCCGTGGTGGAACTCTACTGGGATTCTCCCTAACCATAGGACTCTGCCCCCTGGAGCCAAGACTACTATCACCAAGCCGCTCACTCTAGAGCATTAGAATTATATATATATATATATATATATATATATATATATATATATATATATATTTGTGTGTGTGTGTTATATTATTCTATTCAAATTAATTTTATTTTAATATTTGATGTACATACATGAATATGTCTTGCTTATAGATAATTTAATCCGTTCTTTCGTAATAAATCTACTTGTCTTTATTTTATGCAGGAATTCTCATGTTCTTTGTTTCCTTCATAGAAAGAAAGAGAGAAACGCAACACATGAATGAAATAATGAAATCGACGAATCATGTGTTTCCTTATTTCATTCATGCGTAGCATTTATGTCTTTCTTTGAACATTTCCTCGATTTCGTTATTTCATTGATTCTTTGTTTCGATCGCTTTAATTTCTTACTTAATCTTTTTCTTTTTTATTTCATTAATACTTTGCATTTCTCAGATACATTCACTCATTCTCTGTCCTATTCATTTCAATCGTGCTAGGCATTTTTCTCTTTCTGTGATCGCTTCTTCGATTTCATTATTTCATTCATGACATACGTTTCCCTTTTTCTTTGAATCCTTCCTCAAATACATTATTTCATTCATGACTTGCGTTTCTCTCTTTCTGTGATTACTTCCTCCATTTCATTAATTCATTCATGACTTGCGATTCTCTCTCTCTGTGATTCCTTCCCCGATTTCAATATTTCTTTCATGACATGTGTTTCACTCATTCTCTGATTCCTTCATGAAATTCATTATTTCATTCATGACTGGCGTTTCTCTCTTTATTTGATTCCTTCCTCAAGTTCATTAATTCATTCATGACTTTCGTATACCTCTTTCTTTGATTCCTTCATCAAATTCATTTTTTCATTCATGAATTACGTTTCGCTCTTTCTTTGATTCATTTCTCAAATTCATTATTTCATTGATTTTTCACGTTTCTCTCTTTCTGTGATTCCTTCATCGAATTCATTATTTCATTCATGAGGAGCGTTTCTCTCGTTCTCTGATACCTTCCCCGGTTTCAATATTTCATTCATGACTTGCATTTCGCTCTTTCTGTGATCGCTTCTTCGATTTCATTATTTCATTATGACATGCGTTTCTCTCTTTCTTTGATTCCTTCCTAGATTTCATTATTTCATTCATAACTTGCGTTTAACTCTTTCTTTGATTCATTCATCAAATTAATTATTTATTTCATGTTTTGCGTTTCTCTCTTTCTGTGATCCCTTCCTCGATATCATTATTTCATTCATGACTGGCGTTTCTCTCTTTATTTGATTCCTTCTTCGATTTCGTTCATAACAGGTGTTTCTCCCTTTCTTTGATTCCATCATCAAATTCATTATTTCATTCATGACTTGCGTTTCTCTCTTTCTTTGATTCCTTCCTCAATTTCATTAATTCATTCATGACTTTCGTATACCTCTTTCTTTGATTCCTTCATCAAATTCAATTTCTCATTCATGAATTGCGTTTCACTCTTTCTTTGATTCATTTCTCAAATTCATTATTTCATTGATGATTTGCGTTTCTCTCTTTGATTCCTTCCTCAATTTATTTTTTCGTTCATGATTGCTCTTCTATCTTTCATTCATTCCTTTCTCGAATTCATTATTTCATTCATAATTTGCGTTTCTCTCTTTCTTTGATTCCTTCCTCGATTTCAGCATTTCAGTCATGACTTGCATTTCTCTCTGTCTTTGATTCGCTTCTTCGATTTCTTGTCACCTGCATACACTCTTCAAGAATGCAAGTGCTACATCAATCACTATCTTTTGTCTTCCTGTATCCTGTTGTTTTATTTTATTTTCTCTTCATTAAGGTTTTCTCCGTTCTCTTTAACCCTCAGTATCCCTTTGCGTCTTCGTAGCATTATCGCCTTGCAAGGGGTGAAATGATTTTTAAAAGAATCTTTTACTTTCCACTTATTTTCTTATTTCGCTCATTATTTCTTGTATTTCCGTTTTTCTTCATCTGTGTTTGTCTTTTAGTTAATCTCTTTAAATATTTCAGGCATACGTTTTCCCTACATTTTTCTGATGTTTATGTCAATATAGTTTAAGTACTTTTAAAATTCTTTTAATTCTAAATATTGATTTTAACTTGATTATTAAAAAGAAAAATCAATTCTCAAACAAGTGCCACCAACAGATCGTAATAATCCAAATTTCGAAACGTTCTCATATTCGATTTAAAGGTTCTGAAAACATAACTCTGGAATACCGGATTAGGATTTGGGCTCAAATTTCACTCCCAACTCCCACGTATATCTAGGTGCATGTGTCGTTATATTGGGTCAGTCCAGTTCACCGAATACATGAACTCTCTATCGCAAGGGTGAGAATGATAACGTTGAAAAGAGGACTGTACAAACACGAACCCTCATTAGTGTTTAGCATTCTTTCATATACCGCAGGTCGAGAATACATGATCCACGTGTAACCGATAGTAACTGAAGAAATATGGGGACGACAAAAAAGGTATAAGTCAGTAAATTTCAAATCTCGTCTATTTAATTACTCAGCAATAATTCTTTGATCGACCTTAGAACATAGACGTTCGTTATCACTTTGAGCCCTGCGTTCCTGAACAATTTTTACCCTTCTGCCTGAGCTTCTAAGTCAGAATTCTCAAATAATTGGTACGTGATATTTGACGGTAGATATAAAAACACTTTCAAGTGTTTACCTACTGTTCAACTGGAGGCTGGGCGCTAAGTCATTTTTCTATGCCACTGTTAAACCGGTGGCTCGGCAACGTGATTTTTTTTAGTAAGGGCTCAAAATAAATATTGCGATCTTCTTATGCTTGTGATCAGGTACTAAATAAATACTCTCCGGTTTAGCAGCAACAGACCCGAAATGCCATTATATATATATATATATATATATATATATATATATATATATATATATATATATATTTATTTTTATTTTTTTATTTAAAAATTATAACATAAATATGTTATAAAATCATTACAAAATCATTACAAAAATAGGCGGTGTCTTATCATGTGATGATGTTGAATGTAGAATAAATGGTTTTAAAAGTTTCAAATTAATTAACGATCCTTCGTAGGGGTAAACGTTGTTGCATAAGCTAGAATGACCAATCAAGATACAAGTATATGAGAATTCAAAAAAATTGACAACGAAGCAAGGTTATCATAGATATTAAAAGCTTTAAAGTTGGGGTTCTAGTAAAATAGAATATGTCCTAACTAATAAGTATTAAATTATATGATAAAATTTGAAATTAAAATTAAACGTAAAAAAGTACCCATTGAGAAATCTAAATCTAATTTCTATTAAGTTTAAAATTATAGAATTACTGAGGAGAAAATAAAAAATACATATGTTACTTAATTTATCTTTTCATTGAAATTACATTAAAAAGGATGTTGATGGCTCTAGACAAAAATGTATACATTTTAATTCAACGAGTGTAACTATGATGATCACCTCTCACGTAAAACAATGCAAACGCTCTCAGGTTATATAACATAAGCGCCCAGACATATTTAGATATATGCACACACAAAAACGGTGACGAGACACGACCCTTGATAAAAAAAAGGAAAAAAAACGAACACACACACACATATGCACACGCGCGCAAGCCAACGTGCATGCACTTTCCCTACACATAGACATCGATAAACACATGCACATACATCCACACACACACACACACGCAATAGCCAAAACATATTCGGGGCTTAATATGCTGTTAAACGAATTCTAACTACTTACTGAAATATAACTAATCTGGGCAAATATACATAGATAAAATTAGTAAAAAAAAAAAAATTTTTCAAACAAATAAATATATATAAATATATATATATATTTTTTTTTACCATATAGTTTTCCACACACTACATAAAAAAATAAATAACTACCTCCATATATAATCGTACAGTCACACATATATACATACAGACCTACACACACACACACACACACACACACACACATATATATATATATATATATATATATATATATATATATATACATATATATATATATACATATACAAGGTTACACGTACCTACATATATATATATATACACATACGCACATACATACATACATAAGCACGTATAAATATATCGACCCATACAGCAACGTAAAAAGGTAAATGAAGCAAATAAAAAATATATATACACAAAGATGCACATATATACAAATACATACATACATACACATACACATATATATTTACATATACATACATACGCACGTATACATATATGTATATAAACTAAACACATAAACATACATATAAAATACACGCATATACATGAAAAAAATCAAACAAACCTAAATTAAAACTATATAAATATATATACGTATATACACACCCACATATACATATATACACATACATACGCATATACATACATACATATATATATATATATATATATATATATGTATATATACACACATATATATATAAATAAACATATAGACACACAAAACAAATAATATGTATACAGAGACCTATATATATTCTAACAATATTAACTTATTGATGATAAAATACATTAAAACTATATAATAATTTTTTTTAAAGTAACAACAGACAGTTGTTGATTAAGTCTATGAGCAATTAAAAACTCCTTACCAACCAAAAGTAGATTTTAGTTTGTATCTATGATACACTCCAAGACACGAAGGCATACATACAAATACACATACTACGACATACGAACATACATCCATATATACATAAATATATAATCATATAAAAATACCCATATCAGCACATCCAGATATACATATATATAAGTACACTCACATCCGAGCGTATACGTATAAATACCCACATACATATATATACATATAGACAAACACATATACATACATATATACATATTTAAACGAATACATTTACACATACATACATATACATATATATATACATATATGTATATACACATACATATACATATACACATACAGATATACACACATACATACACTCACATATATACATATATACACACTTACACATACAAGTACACATACATATCCATATACATATACTTACACACGAAGTAATAGACACCTACCAAATTTTACATCCCTACTCATACACAATAACAGGTTAACATATGATAGGCTTCAATATACACATATATATATAACCTCATACATACACATAGATATAAATATATATACAAATATATACATATATACATACATAATAACACGTATAGATATATACGTACATGCATATAAATATATAGACATTTAACTATATATACATATAAACGCACATACATATACATACATAAACATATATCCATATACATACAAAAAGCTCCCATACACATGTATCCTAACATACATACATAAACCTATCCATACATACAGAAATATAGGAACATAGAAATATAGATAGACAATATATATATATATATATATATATATATAAATATAAAAGTGGACATGGAAGTCAGCACTTAGAGGCGACAGTCTGTTTCATGCTAGTGCAATCGTCAGGCGACTAGTGCTGTTATTTTTCTCGGCTGTTTATATAAGGGTCAGTGGTGCATTATGGGTAGTATATTTTGGCGGGTACTTTTACCGGAAGTCGCTTATTTGTTTATTTATTTATGTCAAATTATTTTGCTTGTTTTTTTTTGTTTTTTTGTTTTTTTTATCTTATATATTTATTTATTTATTCTTTTATTTTGATCGGTGTTTTTGGTTAACGTAGTAAAAAAATTTGTTTATAGCTTATTGTTGGTAGTCTATAATGGCCGCCATTTACCGGAAATCGCTTGTTCGCTTATTTATTTGGGTCAAATTGTTTTGCTTATTATTTTTATTTGTATAACAGTTATAACTTTCGTCCGTTCTTTTGTTTTGATTTTATTTTGCATATTCTAACAGGTGTGGTTTTGTGATTTGTTTGGAGTAATTTATTTTGCTTATTTTATTGTTGTTTGTTTATATATTTATTTATTTTTCTATTTTAAGTTACGTAGTAAAAATTTGTTTTCATGTCTACATTTTGAGATTAGCTCGGATCTTTTATTTAACAATTTATTTTGATCTGGGAAGGTAATGATAGCTATTTTTTCCTCCAAGCAAAGTTTGCAGGTTTTTGATAGGCTGTTGTAGGCTGATGATTTTTTCCTTATTTTCCAAGATATTTTTGGTGTGGTGTGTGTTTTGTTTTTTATTTCCCAGATATACTTAGAAAGCATTGTGCTGTTCGCATATTTACTATTTGTGAAAGACATTTTGTGTACATAATTTCTTTGTTTCCATGGTCCTTCGGTTACTCCTATGTATACTTTTTCTTCATTATCTGCTGATTTTGTCGTGGCTTGGTAGATTACGTTGTTTTGTAAACAATTACCGTTTAAGGGACATTCGTTTTTTATTCTGCAGTTGCACGTGGGTTTAATTTGTTCGTGTGGTTTGTTAATAATTTTTCTGTTGTGCTTTTTTATTATTTGTGCCATGTTCTCGGTGCAACTGTAGCTGATTTTTACTGTGTTTTTGTTGAATATTTTGTGTAGTGTGCTTGATTCCGGGAAGTGTTTGTGTAAAAGCTTGAAGAATATTTTTCCTATGTTTGTTTTTACGTTTTTGCTGTACGGTGGGTTGAACCATATGATATTTCTTTTTCTGCTGGTCTTTTTTGTGTTCTGTGGTGAGTATGTGAGTGTTGCTGGGAATCCGCTATCTTTTAGGGCTGTTTCGTAGTCTTTCTTGGCGTTGTTAAATATAGATTCATCGGAAGAATTGTCGGAAAGCCTGCGGTTAATCGATTTAGGTATCTGTTTGATTATAGAAGGCGGGTGGTTGGAGTATATATGTATGTACTGTGGTTTATCATTCGGTTTTCTGTATGGTTTGTGTGTGCCTTTTCTTAGGTTGAAGGTGACATCTAGAAAATCTACTTCGTTTAGGTTAGTTTTTATATCTATCTCGAATCCGTTATTTTTGAAGATTTTAATTATTGCTTTTCTAGTTTTATCTGTCTTTTGTTTGTTGCAGTTTCAAACAAAAGACAGATAAAACTAGAAAAGCAATAATTAAAATCTTCAAAAATAACGGATTCGAGATAGATATAAAAACTAACCTAAACGAAGTAGATTTTCTAGATGTCACCTTCAACCTAAGAAAAGGCACACACAAACCATACAGAAAACCGAATGATAAACCACAGTACATACATATATACTCCAACCACCCGCCTTCTATAATCAAACAGATACCTAAATCGATTAACCGCAGGCTTTCCGACAATTCTTCCGATGAATCTATATTTAACAACGCCAAGAAAGACTACGAAACAGCCCTAAAAGATAGCGGATTCCCAGCAACACTCACATACTCACCACAGAACACAAAAAAGACCAACAGAAAAAGAAATATCATATGGTTCAACCCACCGTACAGCAAAAACGTAAAAACAAACATAGGAAAAATATTCTTCAAGCTTTTACACAAACACTTCCCGGAATCAAGCACACTACACAAAATATTCAACAAAAACACAGTAAAAATCAGCTACAGTTGCACCGAGAACATGGCACAAATAATAAAAAAGCACAACAGAAAAATTATTAACAAACCACACGAACAAATTAAACCCACGTGCAACTGCAGAATAAAAAACGAATGTCCCTTAAACGGTAATTGTTTACAAAACAACGTAATCTACCAAGCCACGACAAAATCAGCAGATAATGAAGAAAAAGTATACATAGGAGTAACCGAAGGACCATGGAAACAAAGAAATTATGTACACAAAATGTCTTTCACAAATAGTAAATATGCGAACAGCACAATGCTTTCTAAGTATATCTGGGAAATAAAAAACAAAACACACACCACACCAAAAATATCTTGGAAAATAAGGAAAAAATCATCAGCCTACAACAACCTATCAAAAACTTGCAAACTTTGCTTGGAGGAAAAAATAGCTATCATTACCTTCCCAGATCAAAATAAATTATTAAATAAAAGATCCGAGCTAATCTCAAAATGTAGACATGAAAACAAATTTTTACTACGTAACTTAAAATAGAAAAATAAATAAATATATAAACAAACAACAATAAAATAAGCAAAATAAACTACTCCAAACAAATCACAAAACCACACCTGTTAGAATATGCAAAATAAAATCAAAACAAAAGAACGGACGAAAGTTATAACTGTTATACAAATAAAAATAAAAATAATAAGCAAAACAATTTGACCCAAATAAATAAGCGAACAAGCGATTTCCGGTAAATGGCGGCCATTATAGACTACCAACAATAAGCTATAAACAAATTTTTTTACTACGTTAACCAAAAACACCGATCAAAATAAAAGAATAAATAAATAAATATATAAGATAAAAAATAAAAAAAAACAAAAAAAAAACAAGCAAAATAATTTGACATAAATAAATAAACAAATAAGCGACTTCCGGTAAAAGTACCCGCCAAAATATACTACCCATAATGCACCACTGACCCTTATATAAACAGCCGAGAAAAATAACAGCACTAGTCGCCTGACGATTGCACTAGCATGAAACAGACTGTCGCCTCTAAGTGCTGACTTCCATGTCCACTTTTATATTTACACACGCTCTATCTCTGATATTGAGCACTTTACCCCATAAATATAGCACACTTTAAGACTATATTTCTGCATATATATATATATATATATATATATATACCCACATGTACCAATATTTTTAACCACTTCTCCTCTTCTTTACTTACTTACTTTTTATATATATATATATATATATATATACATATACATATATATGAAAAAAGTAACCCTACTAACATATATATACCCCTATATACACATATACACACCCAACAGTACAAACACACATACATAACATACAAATATATACATACAAATAAAGACAAGTGTAACACTTTGTAGGTACACAATACACATTCATAACGACAAGATGACCATCATGTTATAAAGATAATAGTCTATTAAATTTACCTTGACTTATCATTATCATTGAAAGTATA
>OZ038486.1:133741518-133771518 GCA_964036315.1 Acanthosepion esculentum | reverse complement strand
GTATTATACACAGGGAATTACAGCAGCTGGATCTTCCAACAATGTCGGATTTTCCGGTGATGTCATCATCCTTATGCGCATAACACGCACCCCTAATTTTGCTTATTATTTTTTAGAAAAAAAGGCGTATTATACACAGGGAATTACAGCAGCTGGATCTTTCTCAAACAATGTCGGATTTTCCAGTGATGTCATCATCCTGAAGCGCATAATATCACACCTAATTTTGCTCATTATCTTTTAGGAAAAAATGCGTATTATGCATGGGGAATTACGATAGTTGGATCTTCCTCAAACAATGAAGGATTTTCCAGTGATGTCATGTTGCTTTTGATGAAATGTCAGAAGATGTCGTACCCACCGAGGCTATTTGATTCATAGTCAATCGCTTATAGTGATTTTCCAAGCATAGCTTAGATGTGGCACATGGCCGAAAGTATGGGACACCCAGTGAGGATCGAACTCACTACTCAGTCGTAATTGTTCTATCGAGACAAGCTTGCTAACCATTACACCGCCCCGAAGTGCCCTAGTCAATCGCTTGTAATCCATCATCATATGGTCTACCCGATGAATACTTTCTTTAATGGTAGCAGTCGAATGGATATTCAATACTTGGGATATTTTTCAATATTCACCATTCCTGCCTTAAATTCACCTACCAACGGTTAACAAAGCTGGGAAGCCATCACGTAAAGTAACACCCTTATCACCATGAATGCCCTTGTTTGCTAAAAACCCTTTTTTCCGCAGGTAAATGATAATTATACGATGACAAATTTTGTCATTTTAGTCGTGATTTGTTATTTTTAAAGTTGTCTTTGAACAAATATCTATTTACCTGGAAGGAAACAAAGTAGTTAAGAAGGAGAGGTGAAATTTCACAGCATCACTCATTCATATTCACCCTATAATTTTTCCTACATGCTCCATACGTATCCCTTATTATAAAATAATGATCACCTGATGATGTGTAGAGAGTGCTTAGCCGAAACGTTTTGTGTAGTATACCATCTATATTAAAAATGAAAAGCACCGTTTGAATAAATCGAACAGAATAAAGTGTAAACTTTTTTTTCTTTTGTATTTATTAATTTATTCTATTTTTTTTATTCGAAGTATTCACCTTTCTTTTTATTTTCGTCCATTATTTTTTGGTTCGTTTTTTCTCTAACCCATCTTCCATCAACCTATTCGTTCCGTTTTCTTTGAATATATCATTCTATTTTTTTTCGATTTCAATTGCTTTCCTATATTCCCTACTGATTACAAAGTCATGAGTTTCGTTCTATTTTTACTTCTATTCTGTATCTTTGCCTACAGAAAGAATTGGTAAGCTCTTTCTTTACCTCTTTTATTTCTCTTCAGAACGTCTTCTGAATTCCTTTTATCTGTTTTCAATCTGCACGCCTTACAGCAGAATCAAATTCAACACGTCTCCCATCTTTTCCTAGTTCTTTTCGCATTTAGCCATATCTCCCGATTACCTTTTCTTATTCTGCCTCACCAATTCTATGACCTTCTATGAATTTTAAGATTACACACCAACCTTTAAAGAAAACCTGCAGGTCTATATTTAGATTCGTTGGCTAATATTTAAAATGTGATTTGCATAAACACAAACAGTGGGGCTAAGGGATTTGTCAAGGTAGTTTTAATTTTCTGACAATGGCTTCCTTACTGATAAATCACAGAATATAGAAACATCTTCACAAATATATTACGAAAGTAAATGAAAACTGACGCACATATAGATTCATATTCCAATCCTTTCAAGATCACAGTGGATATCAGTCGGTTTTGTGTCATGCGTGATACACGCTTACGTGAGGATGTATCGTTCTATACATGACTGATGAGGCAGATTTTTCCGCAGTATGTTGCCATTTCTTTCTACGGAAACCAGTCTCATTCAAGGCTATAGAACTCAGTCTGTCCTGCTCTTTACCCATAGCTGGGGGTAGAGAAGAAGAGGATTCATACCTTTCCCTAGGTTATTAGCACGTAAGTGAATGTAATGGATTCAACTGGAATTCGAACTCGGTTCTCCGAACCCTCAATCCGAACCGCTATCCATTACTCCTAGGATGGATATATTGTTATTTGTTGTGCTGTTACTGTCAGATTACTTATGACATCACATGGGTTTTGGTGGGCATGAGTATTATTGCGTAGTTGGCCGAGCCGGTTGGATCCATTAAGTTACTTTACACGGATTTTTTTATAACTAATTTACCAAACTGGAACAGCCTCTGCCTCTTAATGAGAGTCAACTTAGACGCCTATACTCCGAAAGATCACCTTTCTCACAGTCATAAATGTTGCAGCGAATATAATAAGTATTGTCTACTTATATTCTTTTAGTACCAGGCCTCAAATATGGCGGGAATGCTGGACAATCTCACATCACAGATGAAGAAGCAACAGGAATGTATCTATCTCTATTTCTGAGATGAGGTATTATGTACACTATTTACATTATTCGGACTATTGTCCTCTTTTTTGTCGCCATATTTATTACAACGTTTCGGCCGTTGTACACTCCGGCCTTCTTCAAGAACACATGGCACAGTGGATAAAGGCGTTAGTTAGATCCAGTGACAGAACCCAAAGAGTGTGAGTTCAATACCCGGTTAACGCAGTGGAGAACTTGTAGGGGGAATTAACAGGAGATAACTAACAACTGACATCCATTAAACATTCTACCCTAGTGAGCGAAATAAAGGGTTCAGTTCGACATTCCCACCAACTGAAGAAGGCCGGAGCGTACAACGGCCGAAACGTTGTAATAAATATGGCGACAAAGATGGTACCCTATTTTGGCCGTATGTAGGAAGATCAGTACAACCAAGCATACCCGATCTATAACATCGAATAGCCCAAGTGAAGTCTTGATTAGTTGCCGTTTTCTGGGGGAACTTATATAAAGCACGTCCTAAAGCTAGTAGCAAAGTTTTTTCTGGGTGCGGGCCGAATACTAATCATATTCGGTCGGGTCGCCCATCGCAGAAGTCTGTTGTTTATTTAGACCCGAAACTTCTAGTGACATGGGAGCATGGAAATTGACGACGCACCTAGATTCGGCACTTAAAGGTGTATTTTTAACAGGACAATAGTCCGAGTAATGTAAATAGTGAACAGGAATGTAGTTCTACAGAAGGATGATGAGAATACCATGGACGGAACATGTGAACAACGAGGAAGTTTATAAGGAAAGGGAACAGAATGGACACTTAGCATTAAAAAGAGTAAGAGACAGATGAAATTTATATGACACATAAAGAGAATGAGGAACTGGAAACAGAAAAGGAATACTGAATGCAAAGGTAACAGAGGAAATCAAAGCATAGCCTACCTAGCGAGATGGATCGATGACAGAAGAAGTGTGTTTAAGATAGATAACAAAGAGACAAAACATATTAACAGGTACAATGAGAGCCATGAACGCCCGCGTTCCGAGGGGAAAACGGCATATAGACGAATTCAAAACTTACCGAAAGTAGAACGAGAAAGTGTGAAAGAAACTCTTTAAATTTACTGGAAGTTTTAGGCCCGTGTGTTCGTTACGGGTGAACAATTATCACTGAAAGATTTGATAGGAAGAAACAAGACTAAAAATTGGAAAGCTTAATCAGAATTCAAAAGAGAAAAACTGAACTTCTACAAGTATTTTCCCGGCAACTATTCCGACAATTTACTTTCGCTGGTTCCCAGACTGCATGAATTTAAGCGAGCTACTAGGATGGCATCTCAGTCCCACCCTTTCACTGTCGAAACAGTTAAATGTAACCTTCTTCTCTCGCACTTCCAGTCTGTGGAACTGCCTTCCTTTTGAGTACTTCCCTGATAACTATAACTTTCAGATATTCGAGTGATCTTCTGATATCTTGATCTTGTTCTCCGTTCTTCTCTATATCCTTTCCCCCAAATCGCCTTTTTACTCTTGCTCTCAATCCTCTGTAACTCCTTGCGTGCTAGTGGCACTCCTGCCTTGCTTAGGGTGAATTGCTTTAAAAAAAAATAAGCATCTGAATGTTGCTTTCATTTACTTTCTGTTGCCTGCAAAATTTCTGAAATGGTTTAGATCAAATCTATAAATATTCGTGATCTAATATTGTGAAACACAATATTAACGCCCACCGGCTTTAGATATCTTCTTTCTTCTTTTATCTGGTCTGTCCCTTCAGAACATAGGCGATCATGGCCCTCCACCTCTTCCTGCCCCTTAATAAGTTTTGTCCTTTTGTTATTTCTCCCATGACCAGTTCTGCAATCCACTTGCTCAAGCACGTTAAGTATGTCACGCGCTGCTTTCTCTCTATCCATCCTGTGAGTATCATATTTTCCAAACCCTTCTTCCTCATTACGTTTCCCAGAAATTTCAATGCCTCTTCTTGATGTTAAGTGTGTTTCTTCCTTGTTTCGCTTCTCTCCAAAACCTCATCGTTTCACACATATTAAGCCCAGGGAATCCTCAGCATCATTCTGTAGAACCACATTTCTGTTTGTTTGAGTCTCTTTTTCATCTTTGTGGAGACTGTCTAGCTTTGGCTGCCATACAGGAGTACAGATATCACTTAACAGTTCAGTACACTTTCCTTTGTTTACAAGGAAACTTTTCAGTTAAAAATCATATAAGTTTAAGATTAATATAATCAGAAAAAAACGTTCTTTTTCGACGGTCTGTAGGGAGTGAAGATGTGAGAATATGTGTTATTGTGCAATGCATAACGGTCGGGGGTTACCCTTGGGAAATGTATGACTCCAACTGTTCTTCACCACCAGCTGTGAATGGAATAGCAGGAGAGACTGGGTCGTATAGGCTTGGCTGGCAACCTGTCTAGTGCGGAAATAAACGACACCCTACTGCGGGGGAAAAACAACTACTGACTTGTCAGTCATGAATTGAAAGAGAAGTGGTCGCCCAAGCATTTAACGGACTAAACGTATTCATTATAATTTATCAGAAGTATGTTTATGTAAGAAATATACAGTGTGCATAGCGTTTAACATCGTGTATTCAACGGGTGTCTTCGCATATATTCCATACTGACAAACATGAATGTCTATCTTTATATTTCTGTCTACGTACGGCTTTACTTTCTCAAATGTACTGATAACTTTGCTGTGACATCACTGAAATTAAGCAAATGGTAACTCAGAACGTTGTGTACAGTAGGAAATATTAATTTCTAAAAAAGATGTCATTCTCAATAATTTTAGCTACACTCCTCTCTGTCAAAAATAGTAGCGAAAAAAAAATATTTAAAAACATCTTTGCGACAGTCTTTTCTTTGAAAAAATTATTTCAAAAGAGCTAAACATTTATCATCGGCAGTAGTCGCAGAGACTGTAAACAATTGAATACCTCATATGTTGGTGAGAACACTGGCCTACATTTCTCATGAATGAATGAAGCAGAGAAATGTGTTGCCAGCGCCTAAGCAGGAAAAACTTAATGTAGATCGATTGTCAATTCCTTAAACAACCTGTCTACGATTTGCGGCGTTCGAAAGACAAGATTAGATATAAAAGAATTCCCGTTAAGACAATATTCAGAATGCGTTGGGTGTAGGTCTTTCCTAGAAACTCAGTACACAAATGATACAAATATATATGTTTTTTAATTACAAATTGGCAACTGAACGATTAATTTGGTTTCAAATGCAAAATACATACTCTATTAAAATATATATATATATATAAAAAAAAGTAAATATTCATTTATTATAATTTCATCATATAGAAAAAAAAAATTACTCACTACAAAGATTCAACTTTGTTTCAGTGCATTTCAACTGCACTTCGACGGGTGAGAATCGACAACGGTTATGAACAATCCTGCTTGTAGGCAAGCTGTATGTGAAACGTCACTTCTTTTTTCAATTTGTTTGAGAAGAAAATATACATAAAGCAACAAAAAAAAGTCGAAGTGCAGTTGAAATGCAATGAAACGATGTCGCATCTTTGTAGTGAGTAAAGTGGTTTTGTCTATATGATAAAATTATAATAAATAAATAATTATCGCTCTACTATTGGTATCGGGCCCTCTTTTGGATTAATGCTGTGAACGTTAGAATTTATATATTACTTTCGTTGTCATCGCATCGGATAAAAAAGTAAATATATATATATATATATATATATATATATATATATATATATATATATATATATATATAATGTTTCAGGGCTTTTTCCTGATCAAACAATCGAATATGACATATCTTAAGTTCAAACTAAATGAAAAAGAAAAAAAAGAAAATTTACTTAGAAATGATTCATGATCAGTAGTTGGCATCTAACAGCAGCCAGACATTAACTTAAAGACTGATACAGATGGTTACATAACAATGAAAACTACTTAGAAATACTCCTCCTCCTTTATCAGATTGCGTTTCCAGGTCAAAGGCAGTCGTGTCATTTAAGCTGCTATTTATCGGCGCGTTGCTGTGACAGTATTCATGGCAGCAAAAAATATGGTTCGAGGAAAACCAAGATCCACTCGTACGCATGACCACGAAGAATATATTAAACAGGCTGTCGGAGGGGATTCAGTTATCCGCACACGTAAACTTTTGTTCTTGTTTTTTGTGTGAGGAACCCGTCCCCAAAGTCTTTAAAAGTATTTTTGATACACCTGTGATATATATATATATATATATATATATATATATATATATATATTCTCGAGGCGTTCTTTATCAAGAGCAACCAGACAATACTGAACAAAATTGTTTACGAATGCAGCAGCAACGTTTTAAAATGCATTTGACCAACATTTAATGCCATAGTGCATATCAATCATATCTGGTTAGTTCCCTTATATTGACACACATGTTTGCAAAGGCACAATAGCTAATATGTTTTCACGCCTGTTTTTCAAAATGAAACACAACGATCACAGTTACAACAAGTTTGTCTTCGCAATTCACCCCTTGAGGATGATCTCAACTTAACATGAAGAAGCTAAGAGAGAGAGAGAGAGAGAGAGAGAGAGAGAGAGAGAGAGAGGGGGTACGATGGATAGATTATCGTCTAAATTAAGCAAAAATGAAAATAACACTGATTTCTCATTTTAACAGATATATTTACCAAAAATTACACAAAAGTATCTTAAAATATTAAAGAATAATTTTATTCAATACGATAGAGCCCAGTTCTTCCAAGCAGAGGCACATGTGTCCCCCGAATTACCGTCTGAGACATTTCAGGAAAAGATCAAATGGCGTCCGGCCGTCGACAAAAAAACTTGGCACGACTTCGATTCAGACATCAGCGAGATACTGAAGTTAATTTCAAAGGACTCGGTGTATACACGTTTAAGAACGATGTCGAAAATCATAGTCAGCTACGCTTCAGAGCGATTCGGATACGAGGATAGGATAACAAAAGAAAAAACTGTAGAAAATCCAAGGGAAAATAAAATCAAACAATGCAGAAGGAAATATAGTAAAAAAAATTTTTTTTTAAAACCCCGGAAAACACATAATTACCTTCCGTGTCGCCGATGAGTATTCACATAAAAATAAAAAAGTAAAAATCCCTCGTAAACAAATTAAATAGAGCTCACAACATTGCGATTGGCTGTTGGTCAACTTCCAATCAAATGCGTGATAGAGGCGTATGGTTTGCCTAATATAAGTAAGTGTCTGCAGGCTGTTAATTTAGAATGGGGGAAAATCAGCTCTGATGGGGTCGACTTGGTGAGGGGAGTATGATGTTTGAAAGATCCGAAACTGCCCAATGACGCAATTCAGAATATCACTGACGACGCCTTCTAGCGCTAAAGAGTGTATATTCAAAGTAAAATACACTTCGGAATCTCATGCATATATTCGGGACGCTCTCCTTGTTTAAGTTGGTGAATGCTGCCATAATCTTTGCCTTCAGTTCATCATTGGTGTTGCAAATAGTTTTATTGTTATCTGGCTCATCTGCGCTCCACGCATAATAATGGAGTCGGTTGCAGTCTGAGGAGTTAGGTGGCCAGATGTAAAGGGAGATTTTATCGCACAAATTATCTGACAGCCTTGACTGAGTTCTCCTGATTGTGTAGCATGGTACAGAGTTTTGTTTTCAGAGATAGGAACTTTCATGCAGTCACGTTCTTGACCCAACGCAGAGCTATCTTGAATCAAGGCCCTCGGAGCATGGCGTCGTGTTGAGTTTGAAAC
Source organism: Acanthosepion esculentum (assembly GCA_964036315.1). Classification (NCBI taxonomy): domain Eukaryota; kingdom Metazoa; phylum Mollusca; class Cephalopoda; order Sepiida; family Sepiidae; genus Acanthosepion; species Acanthosepion esculentum. The sequence continues at coordinate 133,763,341 of OZ038486.1, read as the reverse complement.
CCGGTGTAAAGATGAATAGAGGCATAATGACGCCATTATTATTGACCAGTCCAAACACCATGATGTTGACTGAATATATCATTCAATTTTTTCCGAATCCTCTGCACTGTCCTCACGTTGACGTCAAAATACTCTGAAATGTTCGTATTGGAGCTTCTCTCACGAATGCCAAGTAACACAACATGCAGTTTGCAAATTTCTGACGGAGTGAATTACGTCACTGTACTCTTTTTCTCACAGACGGTGCCCAACTGACCCTACTATACTGTGTGCAGACAACAAGATCAGAAACGTATAAGCAAAATTAAAATATAAAATGGCGACTATTTACCCATAACACCCTACACACACACACAGATATATATATCTTTGGGCACTGAGGTCAACTTCAAATGGCGACAGACTGTTTTATGCTTGAACACACCTGTGTAGTGGGTGCTCGACTATTTATATATACTGGTTAATGTAGCATTATGGGGAAGTTTATTTTATTTTACTGTTACACTGTACGCGTGGAAGTTAATATATCAATTTCCTCTTAAGGTTGTTAAGATATAATTCAGAGTCAGAATGTCGTTATTTGTACACACGCTGTATCTCTGATTTTGGGCTCTTATATCCATAAATGTAGTTTAATATAAAATTATATTCAAATTATATATATATATATATATATATATATATATATATATATATATATACGAGGCTAAGTAAATATTATCAGCACTGCCTTCTGCGCATGCGCGCTTCTAGTGGGTTCTATTATAAACATGACTGAACTTGATCCCGTCAGTTTTCTTGCTGTTGTTACAGTGTAAACATGACCGCTCTGCTAGCAGAGGAACAAAGCGTTGTATCTGATTTCTATGTTGGGGATTTGTGTATAGGGTTGAAATTAATCGAATGCTTTTAACGCAATACGGCCACAGTGCACCTCCACGTATATGCGTGTATGACCGGATCTTGAAATTTAAAATTGGCCGGAAAAGTATGATACATCATAAAAGTAGCAGGGTGCCTGGTAACCTCCACTACTAAAGACAAAATTAACCAAACTGGAAAACGGAAAGATGGTAATAACGAACTGGCAAGTCATTATCGATGAGGTACCATTTTTTTCTTCTTGATACTGTCCAAAAATATCTTCATGACTTTCTCTGTGATTATATTCCACACTACAAGAACACCTTTCTCTGAGTCGCAACGTTACAAGCCTCTCGCTTCTTTGAGGGTATGTCCTTGGAAAGTGTTCAGCAGAACAAAATCTATTAGTTCCATCAGTCCCTACAATAAGGTCTAAAACCAACCATGCCACACACATTGTATCAAACCAAAGTCATCCTCTTCGTATTTTCTTTTTTGTGAGATATAATTTTCATTAGAAAAACCTTTTTTTTTAAGCTTTTCACCCCAAGCAAGGCTGGAAGCCACTAGCACGCAAGGGGTTACAGAAGGTTTGGAGGAAGAGCGGATAGGAGTGGTAAAGGAGAGGATGTGGAGAAAGATAGTGGATCGATCAAGGCAAGGGGGTTACAGAAGATTTGGAGCGAGAGCATATAGGAATGAAAGGGGAAAGGATGTGGAGAAGGGAAGTGGATAGATCAAGGCAACTGGAGATGTCGATTGACGTGAAACTTTAAATAGTTGGAGATTATATTTTCAGGGAAACAGGAAGGGAGTTTCACAGGCAAGATGTGCAAGACATGAAGCTATTGGAGTAGAAGAGACGTCTACATCTAACAGTTTCAACGGTGAAGGGGTGGGAACGGGATGCCAGCCTTGTAGGACGCTTAAATTCATGAGGCCTGTGAACCAGCGAAAGCAGCTCATCGGAGCAATTACCGTAAAAGTATTTGTAAAAAGACAGAGCGAGGCAACGGCGCGTCTGTCAGAGAGCGACTGCAGACGAGATGACAGATCAGGGCCAATTACATTGCATATCCGTCTCTGGATCTTATCAAGAACCCTGAGGTAAACAGCCGGGGCTCCAGACCATATATGGCAGCAATACTCCATGCAAGGGCGAATGGTTATTACCATAAACCGCTGGTTTGTAGAACCGACTTCCAAGATGATTTTCCCCTTCTAACACAAACTTAACCACTTCAAGGCTAGGTTTAACCGCTATCTTCCCCAATTATCCCTATAATCTTTGACTCTAACCTTTTAGTTTTTAACCCCCAAGTGGCTACTGATTTTTTAACTAGTTGAAAATATTTGTAAGTAAATAAAAAGAAAATGGGGAGTACGTAAATGCTTTCTGTCGAATATTTTAATTGCGTTCTTTACGCTGTCATTTTTATATTAAATATTTTCTTTACAGTTAATTTAATTTGTTTATCAATTATATTTAGAAATAAATTATTCATAATATTTGCTTCATGTCTTTGATTAGCTTAATAAATATGGCATTAGGTCTTTGTGTTTGTTTTGAACGTGTAAATGAAAATTCACGGCACTCTACTGACTCGATTCTTTATGATGGCTAATTTCTATCGATATGAGCATTCAGTATTGTAGTAATGTATTACAAATTGACTCCTTTAGACGCCGGTTTTTAAATTCGAAATTTTAAAAATCAATTAACACGTCTAAAAATGGCTTTGGTTATCTTTATTCCATACGTAAAAGTAAAGATTGAATTATTTGCAAGAGTTGTCCGTAAATTTTTGACTTGTTATTTAATAATTAGTTAATACAAATGTCAGCAACAAATGGGTTTATATTGGTCATGTTTAATATTTTTTAAATTTTTCCTTTACTCTAATAGGTTAAGTGAGATTCTAATAGTATTGGGCTGATGGTTGAACTCATGACGGCACCGTTATTTCTTTTATACAGATTTCTGGAATGGTATTAGAAGGAACATTGATAAATGAAGGCGAGTCGTGCTTTCTTGAGAATTTTAGAGTATATACATGGATATATATAAAGAGGAAACGGTTGAATTGAATACAGATTATATTTCGCCCGATGTTGATGATTCAGTGACACCTTCAAATGTTTCAGACAAACACATATTGGAGAATGTGATGTATAAAATTTATATATATCAGAATAACGTTATTTAATTTAATGACAAAATCGAAAAAAATCATGTAACACCATGAAAATGATTTTCTATGAGTAAAATAATCTTCTTGTTGTTGGTATTATATATAGGTTAGTGGGGTGTGGAATTATAAGCGATACACAATAAACCTCGCCTATAATAACGCATGGAGAGGAAGCACAGAAAATGTAGAAACGGTAATATGGGAACCAGTAATAAGGAGTGCCTGAGAAAAACGATACTAACAACAAAAATTGCAATATGATCTCTTGTAAAAAACATACAATGATAACAATAAAAATTGCAATATGAGCATTGGTAAAAAATGATTGCTGAAGACAATAGCTTTATAAAACCTAGAAATTCATACAAAGATGTCATCAAGCACATGGCACAGTGGATAAAAGCGTTATTTGGACCCAGTGACAGGACCCAAAGAGTGCGAGTTCAATACATGGTTAAGGCGGTGGAGAACTTTGAGAAGGCAGTTAACAGGAGATAACTGACGTCCATTAGACATGGAACTAGAACAGTCTACCCCAGTAAGCGAAATAAAGGGTTCAGTTCAACATTCCAACCATCTGTAGTGATTTGATAAACATGTCGACAAAATGAGGATAATAGTCCGAATAATGTAAATAGGGTACATAACACCTCATCGCAGAAATATAGTTTTAAAATTTCTGGCGTCCGAAATGTCTGACTGAACCGACCGAATTGTTGTATCTAGGCGCATCAGACATCAGAAATTTTAAAGCGCCCCCTTCGTTTTCAATATTTCCACTTCCTATTTAAAAAAACATTTACGACGGTCCGAAACGCGTCGCAGAGAATATTTTCATATTTTGTTATCTATTTGCATACACATATATAAAACCACAGCCAGTACAGACAAAACAATATATACATTGAATTACAGAGAGATAGGAAAGATTTGGGGTAGATATGAAATAAGTAAGCGTATATGTAATTTTCCCCGATGGTACGAAGAAAAAATTAAGTTAAATAGGTTAGATTTTGAAAAGAGGACGGATTTTGAACATAAAACGGTGGCTTATACTTGGACCTCTTCATCTAAAATGTCTGCACATCGAAGAAAATTATTGTTGCAACGAAGCTTTCCGGTTTAAGGTAAAGTGATTGTAGTATTTAAAGTTTCTCTCTTTTTGATATAGACGGAATTTGTGCCTTTTATATTATCAATGAAAAAGAAAGGGAAAGCGAGAGAAAGTGAAGCAGTGAAAAAGCATTTTACTCACTACAAAGATGCAACTTCGTTTCAGTGCATTTCAACTGCACTTCGATGGGTGATAGTCGAAAATGGTTATGAACAATCCTGCTTGTAGGCAAGCCGTATGTGAAACGTCACTTCCTTTTTTCCATTTGTTCGAGAAGAAAAATATATACATAAAATAATATAGGTGTCGGCGTGAAACAATAGTGCGTGATGAATGGATCGGGTGTTTAATTTTGATTGGTCTGTGGAAATTTTTTTTTCCGCTGATAAACATCAGTCAAGAGTTTAGATACATCATCTCACAGGCGTCCTAAGAGTGAGAGGTAGGGGGGAGATAGAGATAGGGGATAATATTACATTTGATTAGATAAAAATTGTGGAGTTAGTTCTAGTCGTAATTGGGTATGTTATTTTTTGGCTTACTATAAGATTTCTAGTGTTGAATTTCATGTATTTATGTTGGGGTTATAACTATTAATTTTGTAATCAATGAACGTGTTTTGTGGATTAAAATTCAGAAGTGTTGATTTCCTCTAATAGAAATAAGGAATGTTAATATAACCTTTTATAATCAACTTTTTTAAGTATTCATGGATCGTAGAGCGTGTAGAATACGTATGGGTGTAAAACGATTTAATTTAAATTATTATCAGTAATATATATGAAAAAGAATTAGGATCATAATTATATTAGTGGAGAGGTACATATGTTCCTGTTTTAAAAAGAAACACAGAGAGAGAAGGAGAAAGAGAAAGAAACGGGGAAACATAAAGAGAGAGAAAAACAAACAGAGCGAGAGGGAGGGAGAGGAACAGAAACAGAAATAAAGAAACAGAAAAAAACAGAGGGAGAAAGCGAAATGTGATGAGCTAAATTTTGACTTGAAAAGTCGAAGGAACGCCTAAGTGCTCAGAAAGATATTTGTGCATGTGCAGATAGACTTACGCATGCGCAGACAGAAGTAAATGAACAAAGACTGATATAATATTAGTACTAAGCTCATAATCAATGGAATGGCTTTTATTTCGTTGCCAAAGAAGATGTAAAGTTAATTGTCATGAGGAATTCTCTGAAAGTAATGTCTGCTTTACTTCCACGTAGACTACAGTATACCGGGAGCACAATAACACTGTTGCATTGAGCAAGTTCCCAGCTAAAAACACTATTTTCCCACGTAGACCCCGATATTTATTATGATTTGTCGCTCCGAAATAATACGTCCTACTTATTTTCAATGGAACCAGAATAGAGCCAAGGAACACAATAACACTTTTCGAGAGAACAATTTATTGTACTAAGCTACGCGGTCAAATAAAACCAAACATTCTCTGTACTCCTTAGCTGTTTTTATCTGTTGGATTGAGCAAGGTTTTAGCTGGAAAAGACTAATTTCCCCGGTAATCAGTGCCATTGGCTATGCATAGTTGCTCCGAAAGTAATGCTTATTATTTATATCCAAGGGAACTACAACGATTTTTTAATTTCGATCTCTCAGCAGTTCGTGGCCAAAGGAAACATCGGTTTTCACACACGTTGTTTTCAGAACTTTTGAAATTCATTAACTAACTCTTAAATACCTGCGGATGTACTGGCTTATTTAAAGAATATTCGTCCCCCTCCAACTATGGGTCAGTTAGTAAGACTTGTATTAGTAACACATTATTATCTAAAAAAATCTAATATCTAAAATTATTTTCTTGTTTTAAGTAACCTACAGATGGTTGATAAGCTGTAGTAAACATATCAATCAATCAAAGTGTGGATCAGTTTCAAATGGAAGATTTTTATGATTCACCACTTCATCTTGCGGCTTTTCATGCCAGAAGCTGCCACGAAAAAGAAAATGATGAAAGGGAATATTCAATCTCTGTGCCCATGGCACGAAAATCTGTCTACGATAGTATGGGCCAAATTAATAAAATAACTGTCTTTATTTTCAATGCAAACTCCGTAATATACACGTAATCCATAATATACACGTTAGGAACGACTCATCGGTTATACAGGGTGCAATGGGTAAATTGTCGCTATTTTAGATTTTTAATTGCGGGCATGCGCGTTGTCTGTTTTTGATTTTGCTGACTTCACAGAGCCATGAAGATAAATTACATTTTAGACAAACATGAAAAGACAAAGTACAATTTTGTTTATAAGTCTATGGTCACTAACAGAGAGACGAAAAGGTATCACCGAGGATGACGAGAAAACCGACTCGGGGCGACACGAAAGGGAAGACACCCGTTAGACAGTTCACCCCACCCACTCTTCATGCCTCGCTCGTCTGTAGTAGTAGGTTACGACCAGAGAATAAAATCGGCTTGCTTCTACAGAATTCTTATGGTTTTACTTCGTGAGTGGCGATCTGAACAAATGGTTAATTTTAACCCACAGGCGTTTGAGTGGAAGAGACTGCATCCTTAGGCGGCTGATTTGAGCTGTCACGCTGCAAGGCTGATTTTGGAGCTCTTCTGAATATTACTAGAGGAAAAAAGGATAATCTTCTACAAATATGGGCCATATATCCTCAGACCGTTGGTGATCATGGCTCTCCACAATTTATTGTCGTTTATAGCTGTACTTTTTATAGATGTAGCCTTTTTGCTGGCTTCCTTAAACCTTGATCTGCCATGCACTTATAAAAGTTTCAGTAGGTTATGCGCCATTTTATTTTGCCCCTCAAGGCTTCAATATTTCCTGTGACTATAGAATTCTCCATGGCTTCTTTCCCCATTATATGCCCGCGAAATATCAGCATTCATATTTTCATTTTCTCCCAAATTTCGTCTTTGCTCACATGTTTAGATTAAAGGTAAGAGGGACACAGGAAAACAACGAATACATTTCCTGGCGAATTTAAATAAATAAATGTTGAACAGGGTTTAAGGGAGATAACAAAAAGACAGCATTCATTAGGAACTAACAAGGACAGGAAACGGTGGAGAGATGTGGTCACTTTCGAAGAAGAAGAAGAAGAAGAAGAAGAAGAAGAAGAAGAGGAGGAAGAAGAAGAAATAATAATAATAATAATTCTACGACTTGGGTTTCCTTATCTAGACATAGAGATGACCATGAGTCAAAGGACGAAGAAGAAGAAGAAGAAGAAGAAATAATAATAATAATAATAATAATAATAATAATAATAATAATAATACTTGGGTCTCCTTATTTAGACATTAGAGCGGACCATGAGTCAAAGGAAGAATATTAAGAAAAAGAAAAAGAAATAATAATATTATGTAATAATAATAATAATAATAATAATAAAGATTCTACTACATGTGTTTCCTTATCTAGACATAGAGTTGACCAAGAAGAAGAAGAAGAAGAAGAAGAAGAAATAATAATAATAATAATAATAATGATAATAATAATAATAATACTTGGGTGTCCTTATCTAGACATAGAGCTGATCAAGACAAAGAAGAAGAAGAAGAAGAAGAAGAAGAAGAAGAAAACGACGAAGAAGAAGAAGAAGAAGAAGAAATATGTGATCTTTCCTAATTTCAACATGCCAATTCAAGTATATATATATATATATATATATATATATATATATAAGTGGACATGGAAGTCAGCACTTAGAGGCGACAGTCTGTTTCACTAGCATGAAACAGACTGTCGCCTCTAAGTGCTGACTTCCATGTCCACTTTTATATTTACACACGCTCTATCTCTGATATTGAGCACTTTACCCCATAAATATAGCACACTTTAAGACTATATTTCTGTATATATATATATATATATATATATACGTCGTATAAAAGCGACTAATTTCGTCCCGTTTCCAGAATACAACCTACTGGGTGCAGTATAAAAACGCTCACCACCTTTTAGTCTGTCTGTTACAGAGCATTCAACTTTTTGTTTTCTGTTTGAAAACTACGAAGACGGAGAAATGGACTCTCTCAGTATTTATGATGAAAATAAATTGTTTTTATTAGTTAGGTTCATAACTTATTTCCCTCGAACACTGTATCTGTATCATTCGCTCGAGTCCTCTCGTGTTAATGGCGTATGCTAAGGCCATTTTTTACAAGCCTCATACTTAGACAGCAAGAAGCTAGGTTTCACATTGAATACAGTGTTTTATGCGTCGAGTGATGTCTCGCTGATTTATGAGTCGTTTCATGTGAACGTCTTCTCAAAGTAAAAATACTCCTCTGTGTGTCCAGAAGCACTGAAAGAAAATAATAAAGCGGATAGCCTGCGCTTGCGTAATGCTTAGCACAGGCATTAACGTTCTTTCGCGCATGCGTAATAGTAATTTGCTCTCTGTTCGTATTCCAAGGATAATTTCGAATTCATAAAGGAAAGACAGGGTAGTAAACCTTTACCTTAGCGTATAGAGTTGTTTACACAGTCTTGTCTATATTGCAGGATGTTTATCGCAGAAAACAACGAAAAGCGCTGAAACTTTGTTATAATGTTTCTGATCGATAATGAAACTTTGGAAAATTCTTGCGAAACATTTCCTGCAAATTGCCCAGTGAATATTCTAATATAGATGAGGATAGCAAAAGAACTAAGAAAAGTATTAAAAAACTGGTAACATTTGTTAGAAACAAAGATTTATGTGGTGAAGCCACAATTCTATATGTTACAGAAGAAATATCAAGAGAAAGATGTTGAAATCTATGATAAATCAATCCTACTATATGTCAGTGAATGAGAGACAATTTCCTCAGAGACGAAGAATATGGCTCTAAAGAAGGATACTGAGAATGTTATGAGCAGACCATTTAGGCAAAGGTTTGATACATTTTAAGGAAATTTGGAAGCAAATAGATCATTACTAGCAATATGACCCGGCGTTGCTCGTGCTTGATTAAAAAATCGTACGACTCATACAACAATCGCTATCATTTGACTTAAAATATTTTTGCCCTTCCTTGCCTTTAAAGGAGTGCCCTTTGCCGTGCTGATGTTGCTACATGCCTTACTTCTCACACTGCGAATTTTTTCTAAGCTCTACACTAAACATTAAATCTGTTACGAAATAATGAACACAAAACACTCAGCTTTAAAAATGGATTCGTAACTGGAAAACCGAATGAAAAAAGAATGTTAACAACAAATACATTTTCACACCCAACCCAGCTCTGCGGAATCAGAATCAACGTTGAGTTGAAGCAAGCGAATGAGCCAATTGGAGTAAAGTGCCATGCAGATTTAAATTTTTCCTACTTGTGACGAATGCAGCTATCGATTTTTTTCCATGCTAGCATGCTAGTTAACATTCGTGTCAGTCAGCTGTTGGTTCTCACGCTGGCCAATAGAATCTTCCTGCCTATTCGTGGCAGCCATCTATAGGCTCTCACTCTGACCAGTAGAAAATGCCCGAAAACTACATGAAAACTGCCGTAGAAGCATGAAAAATTCGATTATTTCCACTATCGATGGGAGTTGGGAAATGAAACGTCGGTCTTGGCCTTCCGCTAACCTGGAGTATGTACATATAAATTTCGGTGCAAATCCGTCAAAAATTCCGGCCGTGCAATCGTTACACACACACACACACACACACACACACACACATAGAGATGCAGATATAGAGAATCACAAAGAGAGAGTTGAAATTTGAGGGATATATAATGAAGAAGGAAGGTTATGATAATTTTAAACTCACAAGACATAATGAACGCCAGAGAAGAAGAACATAAACAGCGAATAACCTCACCAATGAACTTCTATAAATGGATAGAGCAAAAGTAAGCGAGAAGGATAGTCAGGAGCCCTGCATTGATAATATATTGGAAAAAGAAGAATTCAAACGCCAATACGATTCACGGTCTTCGTACACGAAGCTCATTTTATTCTAACTACTTACGTGCGTTAACGATATAGGTTCATAAATTAAGATGAATATAAAAGGATTTACATGAGAGCCAACTGCTGTGAAGCCGACAGTTATTCTGCTGAGACTGCATAATTATTTATGGGAAAGGGATTTTTCTTTATATAGAAACACGTGAAAAGTAGCCTCTTAGTGTGCATTTGGGTATTATTTCGCCCGCCAAGCAAGGCGATAACGTTACTGAAACGCAAGCTGGATACCGAATTTAACTTAGTAAAAACTTAGTAAACCTTTGTCAGGAGAAAAGACATTAAAAAGAAATGGGTTCAAAAAGACAGAAAACAACTATTAATGTGGCATATTCATAGTTTCAATATCATAGTTGACAGGAAATTTGGATTTTGGAAGAGAGTTTAATTGGCGGATATTATTATTATTATTATTATTATTATTATTATTATTTTAATCATTTCATCCTAAGCTCCGAAAAAATCTAAATGACATTTGAAAAAATAGATCAACTGTTGGATAAATCCAGACTGTTTCACGGACTATTGAGGGAGTCAGGGCAAAGAATTTACAGGCCGCCTTACCCTTTTTTTTAATCGGTATCACCCCAAACAACGTAGTACAGCCACTAAGACACAGGGCTAAAATCATTATTAATAAGTAGAATGAAAAAAGAGAAATCAGGAAGAAAGTAAGTTGCGATTGATATTGCATTTATATTTTTGCAGATTAAAGTTGTCTGGAAAACGGGGGGGCTGCGAGGTAGGTCTACAAACGAATAGACAAAGAAGAAAACCTTTCAGCAGAGAAGTTACGGTTCCATCTAGCTAGCTTACCATGAATGTATTTATAAAAAAAAATAGCACAGATGGGCAACCTTACGACAATGGAAAAGTCGCTGAAGACAAGCCGTCAGATCAGGACCAATAATATTACTGATTCTTCTTTGGATCTTATCAAGGAGCTCCACATAAACAGCCGGGTCACCGGACCATATATAGCACTAATATTCTAAGCATGGACAGATGGTAGACTTACAGATATGCAAGATAGCTTCCGGAGAGAAATATTGTCTCTCCTGGCACAGTGAATCTATTTTCTTATCAGCTGTCCTGTCATTGGATTCAATAGAGTCTTTCCCATTCATGACAGCTTAGAAGGTTAGCTCAAGAAGATGCAGCAAGTTACGTTCCTGGAGGTTAGCATCAGCCATACCGAAAGAAGGCAGAGATGTTTTTCGCAGATAATTAATGGAAAGTCGTTCAGTTTTGGAAGCCTTAAAATTGACAAGACATCTTTTGCCCCAGTTACCGATTGTCTTGAGGTCGTTTTAGACTCCATCTTCCATTTTGACCTTTTTGGACTATTCAGTCTTACTACTGAAGAAGAAGTAACTGGTAGTGTTGTCAGCGTAGATGCTAAATTGAGAGCCTATATCATCGGTAAGGTTTTTAATAGAGATTAAAAACAGCGTATGTCCAAGGATGGAACCCTGGTATAGTAGATTTCACTAAAGCCTTGGATACTGTTCAAAGGTGAATAATGAAGGATGTCCTTCTGGCATATGGCTTTTAGTGTCTTCTTGCCAGACTTATTCAGCCTGTACAGCGAACCTATATTGACTGTTGAAACTTGACTAATGCATGGAATAATAATGCAACACAAAATGTACTTAGAACAAAATGTATTGAAACAAGAATGTGTACACAATATTTACATATAGTCTTTTGTATATTCCTGGGAAGACCGTTCCTGGAGAATGGGTTGACTTAGTCGCAGTCGGGCAGAGTCTCTGGTTGAATCTCCTGATTCGTTTATATTTATTGTACAAAGGTACAAATGTGGCACAAGGCCGAAGACGGGAAAAAGGGGGGAAAAGGCTGGTCTTCTTCTGTCTTAGCGTTTAAACTTAGCTACCGCAATCACTGACCCAAACAAACTGACAATATTCCTTTCACCAAAACGACTCATTCTTACATTACCATTCTTAACTCAAACACCATAATACCTCAAACACTCAATGATGTCCTAACTAGTCCCCATATATACAGCTCAATGTTTGTGGGGGGGGGATAAAAAACAATTTAAAAACCCCAATGAGTAATTACAAATGTATAAGAACTATATACAAGAAACTAAACAAAATTTTTGTTAGTAATAAAACCCCCACAAAGCAACTAAATGTAGCAGTAACATCAGTTACCTGGACGAAATCAATGCGGGACTTGGAAAGAAATAAAACATTTGTGCATCCCAACCATTCACTCAAACACACTCTCATCCAAACACAAAAAACAGTCACGAAACAACATACCCGAAACGAAAGTCGCCCCGCATCCACCAGAGAACTGACGACACTAGCCACCTAACGATGGGAGGGATGGGGAATTAAACTCAAAGAAAAACAAATAGGGACGAAAAATAAAAGGGGCCAATGCGCATACATAACCTAGCTAAGTTTAATAACGGGAGAGTAAAAAAAACAAAAAACAAAAAACAAAAAAAACAACTAAAACAACCAAACGACCTACACTAACCTATTAAGGGGTGGGTTGCCAATTTTCAACCCAGCAAAAACAATATCCTCCTAACCGGCATCAAAATGCCACTCTAAGTCAGCACCTTTCACTCTGCAGAGACGTGCAAGAAACACCCACCTTTCGCCAAATTCCAATGGATGGAGTCGCCTCCTTTTCGTCCTGATCTTGACTTTAAGCTGATGCTTAAAGAACAAGATCAGTTGGGAAGAGGTAAACTTCTCGTCCCCATGGAATTCCTTCTGTCGCGTCGTCCATATCACGACTCGCATAAGCCCCAGTAAGCAAAGGAACACATAGTGCTCAGCCTTAGTCAACGGCGGTACTATATTGCTACAGACGGAACTGGCCTCGAGGACAAAAAACTTTCCGCGCAGCATGCGAACCATGATGTCTTCAACAAACTTGCACAGCGGAACTACAACACTACAATGAAAGAAGGCGTGACCTAGGGTCTCCACCTCCCCACTGCAGCGAACGCAGTTTGGCGACTTTACCAAACCCGCTGAGCGAAGTCTTTTGGCGACCCAGACGGCCCTTCGAATCACCAGCCAGGTGAGTGATGCCTCAGGGTTAGTGAGACATTTCAACCCGGGCGCCCAAGGCCATATGCAGCGAGCCTCCCGCTTCGTCAGACCGAGCTCGCCTATCAGACTATCTTGAACGTTCCCCCTAACTAACACCTGATATAATGCCTTACGGGACAACGGCTGGACGTCGGAGAGGCCATCCTTCGCCCGTAAGAGTCGCTTGAGGGCAATCCGACATTCGCGATAGAAAGAGCCCTCGCCTCGAGGAGTACGAGCGGCCTCCTCCTCGCACGAGCGCACATTTCTCAAGGATGGAAAATGTTTATGGACGTCTTCCTTCCAGAATTCGCCGTTCTCATCCACTTGCATACACATCCGGTCTAGGTATGAAATGCGAAGCGTATGTTGACGAGTCTCAACGCAAGGCATCCCCAGACCGCCATCAGACGGATGGAGGTAACAGATCTCGCGACTAACCATGGCAGCCTTGCCTCTCCACAAGAAAGAGAACAAGAGCCTTACAAACGCCAGTAAAGTGCTAGACGGGAGTGGAAGCACGGAGAGTCGGTAAAGGAGAATCGGGTAGATGTGCGTAGCACATACTTCCGCCCTCCCCTTCAAGGAAAGATTCCTCCGAGTCCACAGACGTACTGTAAGCTCGGCCTTCTCCCGCACCTCCGACCAATTCATTTCCAACAGGAGGTCGGGACCGAACCAGATGCCGAGTATCTTGACCGGCCCGTCCGTCCAGAGGAAAGGTCCGGGAAGAGAAACTCCCTTCCACGAACCCAAACGCAAGCCAACAGACTTATCGCGGTTGATCTTGGCCCCTGTCACCATCTCATAACCGTTGATTTCTTTGCTGACTTCGTTAATTTCGGCCCTACTCGACACCAGAACCGAAACGTCATCAGCATAGGCGGAGTACCTGGCCGAGGTGGTAGCACCAGGTAGGGAAATTCCGCGAAGGACCGGATTTGTCTTCAACTTACGCAGGAAAGGTTCCAACGCAAGAACGTACAGCAATGGAGACAGCGGACAACCTTGACGAATAGAGCGAGACAAAATGAAAGGTTTCGATCTTACCCCATTCACTTCTACCAGCGCACCGGGGGACGCATACAGCAGCCGGATCCAAGTGCGAAAGTGCGGCCCGAAACCGGCGGCCGAAAGAACAGCCTCCAGAAACCGATGGTCAACCCTATCGAAAGCCTTGGACTGATCCAAATTGATCAGCGCGGCATCACTGTCGACTTTCTCAATGATCAAGCGAACCATATGAAGGTTGTCCTGAATAGTCCTGCCCTTCACAGCACAAGTCTGCTCGGGACCAATCAGACTAGAGAGGACAAACTGCAAACGGTCAGCTAAGACCTTGGCTAAAATCTTCAACTCTGTATTTAACATCGTCAAAGGCCGATAATTATCTACCCCATCCCCACCGTCTTTCTTCTTGCGAAGCAACTTGATCACACCCCTGGTGAAGCGTTGAGGAATAGACCCCTGCTTAAACCAGTTGTTGTAAATCAGTGCCAGCAAGGGGACAAAGACGGGCGACTGCCTCAAGTACATTTCATAGGGAAGACCATCTAATCCCGGAGTCTTGTCCAGGCCTACCTGTTTCAGCGCATCCCAGATCTCAGACTCTGTTATGGGCCCCTCGCACCCAGCCGCTTCAGCCGCCTCAAGGCGGGGAAAGTCGGCTAAATAGGCATCGAACTGAGCAGTGCTCAGACCGGGCTCCCTGGTAAAAAGCTCCTGAAAGTAGTCTCGAAAAGCCTCGCAAATGCCCACGTCTGTAGTCACCGTCCGCTTATCCGGCAATGTGATGCTCGCGATATGCCGATTAGTTGCCCTACGGAGTTCCTCTGAACGCAATGAAGCGGCCATATTCGAAGCCTCGCAAGACATTCTTTTTATCCTAGCCCTAACTACCAGAGCTTGATCCTTCTTGATAAGCAAGGAGGCCAGCTCCGCCTTAGCTATGGCTATGTCCCCACTATCACGGGATTTCACTGCCCGATCAACTTTTGCCTCTAGAGACTTTTGCGCTGCTAGCCTTTCTAGGTTGAGTCGTCGACTAAAATCAGCAGCAAAAGACCTAAGTTTGGATTTTAGAAAGTCCCACCATCTATTCCCAACCACAGCCCCCGACAATTCCCGCTGTAGCATTAGTAAAAGCTGGTCTCGGAAATCTTGCTCACCAAATAATGATGAGTTCAATTTCCAATGCCCAGCCATCTTAACCCTAGGCTTATCTAAGTTTACCCGGACCCGGACAAGCCTATGATCCGAGTAAACTATAAAATGGAAGCTTGGACATTCTAAGAGCCCTACTTCGACTCTCTTAACTAGAACTCGGTCGATGTAGCTTGCGCTAACCACCGAGCTGCCGCCCCTAGTCCAAGTCCATGCTACCTCCCGGGGGTGTTCATTTCGATACTTATCGACGAGATCGAACGCGTCGATAAAGTCCCGAAATGGTTTCACATCCGGATTGTTAGTACCCGGTTTTTGCCCTATACGATCTATATCGGGATCAAGGACGGCATTCCAATCACCCGCTAGAACTACCGAACGAGAAGTCGTCAGAAACGGCTCGATCTGCCGAAACAAAACAGACCGCTGCGCATGGTCATTGGGCGCATAAACCCCAATGAGACGAAGAGCCTTATCCTTTATGGTAATATCCAGCACGCAAAGCCTGCCCGCCGGATCCGCGAAGACAAGAGCACACACCGCGTCCAGAGACTTGCTCACCAGCCAGGAAACACCCCTCGAGCGTCCATCAAAACATGCTGAAAAGAGGTCGAACCCCTTAGACAGTATGTCTTCATAATCGCGAGATAAAAAACGGGTTTCCTGCACGCAACATACATCCACCCCGAGGCGCTGAAGATCGCGAACGAGCCTCACCCTTCGAGACTCCGACCTCAGGCCTCGGACATTCAAACTTGCTAACCAAAGAGCCATGATGAAAACCGATTAGTGTTGTGATACTGGTTTGAACATGGCTGGGGTGAGGATACCGACAGCCTCTCCCATAGACCCGTGACCCATCTCATTCTTGATAGAGCCGTCTTGAGAGATTCCGCCGATATCCCAGGGAAATGTCAGTTTAAGAGCCCTATACAGGGATGGGTGAACTAAAATGGGGACCCTCCCTGCACAAAATTGTCTCAAATGATTGAGTTGGTCGTTTTCGACAATGGCTATGGGTAAGGCCATCTTGTACGCGCTGATGGCCTCATCCACCATTGCCCATATCTGCTTCGCGCCAGTTCCGGTTCTGATCACCGTCAGAACCCTTTGCGCAAGTGGGAAGTTCTGTGGAACCTCTACATCTAAGTCCGCATATTGGCTTATAGAGAGCAAATATTTTAGTTCTTTTATGCGATTGCCGTAATCGCGGGCTCTCTCGGCCTGAGCCGGTGAAACGCGGCAGACATCCTCCCCTGTGTTGTAAATAAGCTTTTGTGATTTTTTTTCCTTTCTTTTTTCTCCTGAGCAGGTCTTCTCTGCCGTTTTGTAGCGGGAGGAGGCATTTCTGCTTTAGTAGAGGGGGAAGGACAGGGAGTTTTCCGAGGTGTGCTGGAGGATCTCGGTTTAACAGGAGAAGCAGTAGGGGTTTGAAGGGGAGTATAGTAGGACCTATGATTGTAGGGGCTAGGGTCTCTACTGTGAGGACGGGAGTTGGACCGGGTTGACGGAGGGGAAAGTTTCTTCGTGGGAGAGAGTGCAGACTGGGTAGAGGACGTGGATGGAATAGGCTCTGTGTTTTGGGACTGTTTTTGACGATCTAATTTTTTTTTCAGTTCTTTAACTTTCTCAGTTTTTTCAAAACCTGGGTCATACTTTTTTTGTTTTTCTTTGAATGATAGCTGAGAGGCCGGGGCATCGCCCTTAGCGTTGCAAGATGGAGTGGGGCTGTCCGTGTCTTTCGCCCTTGGGGTTTCAGGGGACTGAGGACCCGCTGTCCGGTGCTTCCCTCTGGCCTTACCAGCTACCAGCCATTCCCCCTCCCCCTTCTCCACAACTGCAGAAGCAGCGGGCGAAGGCTCTTTGGGGAAAGTGGTTTTCGATATTTCACCAACCGGCGGATTATCCGACCCGGTCCCAGCAGCTGGTACGCCCACTACAGGCGAGGCGGAAGGTAAAGACTCGGTCAGAGGGGGATTTTGGTTTACTGGTGCTTGACTGCCAGGGGCCTTCCTCCCTGGGCAGGAAGAGGAGAGGTGACCAATCTCTCCACACTTCCAGCATACCGGTTTTCGGCCAGTTACTATGACCGGTAACTTCAAGCTACCAACATCCAGACAGTTGGGGATGGAGCGGAAGGCCTTCTCGTCCAACATGATATCAAAGCTCCACCCCCCGTTCAGGCTATCACAGGAGGCGCCCAGAATCTCGCCATACTGGGACAAAAAGGCAGCAATGTGTTCCCCGATAACCTGAGGAGGGACCTCATATACTGCCACACTGGTCCGTCTTTGGCCTTCGTACTCCGTTCGTATTATGAGATCTTTCGTTATCAGATCCCGGCTCGACATAGCCACGCAATCTTCAGGCGTGGGTAGCAGTACGTCCCACATGAAGTATTTTACGCCCTTAACTATTCTGAGGGGCTTAAACCCCAAGGACTCTAGTGTTTTCAACACAGTGTTTTTCGTCGAACGACAAATTTTGCGCGTACGCTTGTCGACGACGAAAACCGACACAATTCTTTTTTCAATTTTCTTTAGTTCTATGGGGTCTTCTAAAAGTCCACCTTCTACGACAAGGTGGGCGTAACTCTTAGCACGCTCCAAGAACTCCGCTAAATTGATAATACATTTTGGTGGGGACGACCAACAAGAGGGCGATTCCCCGGCCTCTGACTTGTTCTTTTGTTTGTGTTGGCCATTACTGGCCTCCATGTCACTGTCGTTTTGGCTATTATTGGCCTCCATACTTTCAGTATTCTGGCCATTAATAGCCTCCATACTTTCTGTATTTTTGCCGTTTTTAGCTTCTATTAGATTTTGGCCATTTTCGCCTTCCGTAATTCCGGATTCCAAAGCTTTTGGATTCTGACCCTTTTGGGCTTCCGTAGCTTTATTTGGGCTATTTTTATCAATTACATTTTTTTTACTATTATTAGGACTAGGCCTATTTTGTTCTTCCAAAGTGTCCTCTAAAAGTGGGTACTCCTCTGGATCGTCTTTGTCAGGCGGTTTTTTTTCTATGGAAAATAAATGTCTTTTAACAGACTTTTTAATGTCTATTACTGGTTTTTTCTTCTTTATCAAAAAAGAAGTGGCTTTATTTTTCTTTTTATCCATTTTGTTTTTTAAAGAAAATCATGCGACGGGAAGGGAAGGGAAAAGGAAGGGGAGGGATGGAAAGAAAACAAAGATCGCCTATAGGCGTGGGGGGAGGGTAGAACTAAGTGAAACTTGCCTATTAGCGAAAAAAATTAAAAAATAAAAATAAATAAATAAATTACAAAAACTCGCCGGAAAGCGAGACGAGCAACAAATTAATTACAAAAGTACAGCTAAAGTTACATACAGAAATTACCAAAAACAAGGATTGCCTAACGGCGAAATGTAAACAATAAAGTTAAACGAAAAAGACAAATATAAATCAAGTAACGGTCACAAAAACTTTTAAAACGGAAAAAGAAGGGTTACAATTGTAAAACAAAAATTAATACAATAATACAGAAAAACGGAAAACGTTTAACGATAACTTTTTCAAAAAATACGAAACGATAAATTAAAAAATTTACAATATGGCCGCTAGAAAAATCTAGTCCGACCAGAAGACGAACGAAACACAAACAATAATAAAGACAGATTAACAAATATAAACGGAACTTTTAACACAGAAAAGCTTAAATGATAAAAAGGACGGACTTAAATGATATTTTTATAAAGGAAAAGAAACAATTAATATGTAATAAATGAAGAGAAATTTAAAAGGTAAGACAAAATAAATACGTGGAAACAAAGAAGGATTTTAAAGGGGATGGTTATAGAAATATGAAACAAAATAAAAACCTAATTTAAAAAAAATGAATATAGTGAAAAGAGGGGTGATAAAAGAAAAAAATGGAAAAAAAATTCAAACTTTTTTTTTTTTTTT
Source organism: Acanthosepion esculentum (assembly GCA_964036315.1). Taxonomy (NCBI): domain Eukaryota; kingdom Metazoa; phylum Mollusca; class Cephalopoda; order Sepiida; family Sepiidae; genus Acanthosepion; species Acanthosepion esculentum. Next base: position 133,744,053 of record OZ038486.1, on the reverse strand, counting down.
TTTCTTTTTTTTGCAAAGGATGTCAGTACGAAAGAAAAACAGAAAAAAAACAACTTAACGTAACAAAACAGTTCACAAAAAGTCGTTGACGTAAACAGATAATCCCACGAGCTGAAAAATAACGGTCGGAAAAGAACGAGAGAGAGAGAGAGAGAGAGAGAGAGAGAGAGAGAGAGAGAACCAATCTCCTGATTCGTTCCCCTCTCTTCCCGGTACCAACCATATTTATATGGTCGGTACTCCACTATGCAAATTAGGTGGATCCTACCACAACATTGACAGAATTAGAAAGCATACCATGATTTATTATTGGCGTCAAAATCTAAACATCATAAGATTTTTTTAAGCATTCCACCTTAAGCAAGGCGGGAAGCGACTATCACGCAAGGGGTTACAGAGATGGAGCGAGAACAAAGAGGAGTGATAGAGGAAAGGATGAAGAGACGGTTAGGGGATAGATCAGGGCACCTAGGGACGTCGATTGACGTTACATTTGAATAGTTGGAGATTATAGCTATCAAGAAAACAAGAAATGTGGACGGAGTTCCACAGGCGAGAAGTACGAGACATAAAGCTATTGGAGTAGAAGAGACGGCTACATTTAACAGTTTCGACAGTGAAAGGCTGAGAATAAGATGCCAGCCTAGTTGAGCTCTTAAATACATGAAGTCTGGGAACCAGCGAAAGCAGCTCACCGCGAAAGTATTTGTAAAGAAGACAGAGAGAGGCAACGGCACGTCTGTGAGAGAGCGGCTGCAGACGATTTGCCAGATCAGGGCCAATTACTTTGCATATTCGTCTTTGGATTTTATCAAGGACTTGAGACAATTAGACGGGGCTCCAGACCATATATGGCAGCAATACTCCATGCAAGGGCGAATGGTTGATTTGTGCAGATGACACAGTGTTGGTTGCAGACACGAAAATAAAACTACAAATCCCCTACAGAACATAATGAAGGAAAGTGACAAGAAATAATTAAACATCAACTGCTAGAAACAGAATGAATTGTTGTTAGAAAAAGTATGAGTCCGAAATGCGATTTGCCAACCAGCGATACCAAAATCAAACTAGTACAAAAATTATCTGGTAGGTGTTTTATCAGAGGAGAGAAAGTGCGACATTGAAATCCTAAAACGCATTGGGATGGCCAAAGATGCATTCCAAAATCTACGTAAGGTATTAAGAATCAGAAGACATCTGTTAGAATCAAATGGGAAAATGCTGAACTGTTATGCAATATCGATCCTCCAATATGGCAGTGAAATCTGGAAAATCTCTTCATATATGAAGATACTTGAAACAACAGAAATGTGATTTTCGATAAAGATGCTGAGGATACCAAGGACCAAACATGAGACGGTTGAAATTTTAAAAGCATATAATGAGGAAAGAGGGCTTCGAATATCTAATACACACCAAGCAAGAGGAACACAGGAAAACAACGCACAACATACTTAGCTTCAGTAAAGGGATGGCAAGAGGAAAAATTTTATTAAGAGATACTCAAGACAGGAAATCTTAGAGAGCCTTGATCGCTTTCTTCCTGAAGGTAAAGTCACATAAAGAAGATGTTCCTTGTTATCGTTCTATCCAGTATTGACGCTGTGTCCGTCCTAAATAGATAAGTTTAAAGAAGGAAAGAGATAAAGCGGAGAAAAAAAAACTAGTCAATAAAAAAAGAAAAGAATGTGTGGAAGATAGAAGGAAAATAGAAAAGTGAAAATGAAGAATAAACAAATTGAGCGAAAAAGAAAGTGACGGACAAAAAAACAAACAAATATGAAATGCAATCAGTGCACCGGTTATCCCCACATAGTATCGCCAGTTTTGCCAAGAAGTCGATAGAGGGCGTTGTGAAGAAGAAAAGAGATAAAGGGATTGAAGTAGTTGCGTGGAATGTCAATACCTTGAATATACCATTTTCTATTCGAGTTGTTTTTTTTATTATTTATTTGTACAAAGCAAGGCGATAATTCTAAGATGAAAGAGGATAATTCAGAAGAAAAAAGGAAAACCGATCCTAAGCATGGGATAAACCTCAATTCTGGTTCAAAAGATCTAAGTGGAGTGTGAAACAGACAATAGGCAAACTTATCTCCTTATTATCAATTTTGTTTTTCGTAAATGTGTAGCGTCATTTTACATGGTGAGAAGAATGTTTGACATCGCTAAATACTACATGCTTCATTCCTTCGAAGATATTTTTGACCCGGAAAAAACGGTCGTAAACAGTTGACAGTTTAAATGTTTCTGAACGGGTCTGACATATATATGAACGTTTTGATTTGAGGGGGCTATTTACAAACATGACACGAGTTCTAGGTAAATATATTTGGTCTGCAGCAACTTGCTAAAAATGCCAAAATGCCAACTGACCTCGCAAACCGGGTTTCCACCGCAAAGATTCCTCAGCCAAGTGGAAGGATAGATGAATTGGTTGGCATTTTACCCTTTTCTTAAATATATTAGGGCTACATATTCGTCTTTGGATTTTCTATTGAGCCCTCTTTTTGGTTCTCCTGTTTTCAGTCT
>OZ038486.1:133666518-133739018 GCA_964036315.1 Acanthosepion esculentum | reverse complement strand
TTTTACGGCCATATCATTTTGAAACACCGGTTCCGATATGATCACGCAACTAAGAGTCTGTACGGTACCTAGATGGGTGACCGCTTGGAAATAACATGTGCTGTAAGCTTCGATGTAATAGAATTTTTAATCGAAGAGCCGAGTTCCAATTCCAGTTGAATTCGTTATATGTACTTAGGCTAAAATACTCTTGGGAGTCGCATGAATCAGACATTTCTTTCCCCAAACTATGGGTTAATTAGTAAGTCGTGTATCCCTAAATCACTATTATCCGCCCAAAATGTTTACAATCTAAACATATTTTCTTGCTTTAAATAAAGTACAACGGAGCGGTAACCCTTAAAAAATCGAATCAATCAATCATGCCAATTTGCAAATAATAAAGAAAAGTAATTGTCTATATTTCTGACTTGAGGTATTATGTGCACAATTTACATTATTCAGACTATTGTCCTCATCTTCGTTGCCATATTTATCACAACTTTTCGGCCGTTGTACGCTCCGGCCTTCTTCAGTTGGTTGGAATGTCGAATTAAACCGTTTATTTCGCTCACTGGAGTGGGCTGCTCTAGTTCTACATGCCATGTCTAATGGATGTCAGTTATCAATTATCTCCTCTTAATTCCCCTCTTCAAGTTCCCCACTACCTTAACCAGGTATTGAACACACAACACTTTGGGCCCTGTCACTGGATCTAACCAACGCCTTTATCCCCTGCGCCATGTATCCCAACTTGTTCACACAGAGGGCGGTGATCTCCCTTTTCTCTCCATATGTCGTCAGCCACGCCTGATTTTTCCACTTCCCTTCGTGCTATAGCTTTTTGGTGTTCTTGAAGACTTACATTACAGTAAAAGCAGTAGTCATCATTACCATTAGCCAATATCAGCTGAGTGCCTCTGAGAGGTCAGTATTAAATAAGGGTCTCAACTTCGCCACAACCATCAGACGAGTGTCATACTTGGACATCATTGCCAGAATCGCGGAGGTGGCCTTGAACTTTGATGTTTTCGTTCCTCTGTAGGGATCCGAACGCCAGACTCTCCAGTTTCGTGATGTTTGACTTGGGCGGCTTAGCCTTCTCCAACGTCTGTCTCACCATCCACGTTAGTTATTCCGCCTGAGCCTGAGGGAACTTCCAGTTGGTTGCTGAAGACATTAAGTTTATAAGTCCCAGAAATTCATACACAGATTTCCTCAAGGACACAAGACACAGGGGATAAAGTTGTTGGTTAGATCCATTGACAGGGCCCAAAGTCTTGTATGTTCAATACCTGGTTAAGGCAGTGGGGAACTTGGAGAGGGTAATTAACAGGAGATGACTGATAACTAACACGTGGAACTAGAACAGTCTACCACAGCAAGCGGAATAAACGGTTCAGTTCGACATCCTGATTGCAATTCTTTTTTCCCTCATTTTTTTGTTCGATCTCTTTGTTTTGTTTTTCTTTTTTACTTACGATTTTTTTGTCGTTTTTCCCGTTTCTGTTTCTTCTTTATATCTTTCTTTAATTTGTTATATTGAATAATTTTTCTTTTCTTTTTTTCTTTCCTTCTTTCATTTTATCTGGTTTTACTTTCTTTAACCTTTGTTTCGCTAATCTGTCATTCTTTAAAAAAAATGGTTTAATCTTTATACTTACTCTTTATCCCGGTTGCTTTTCTTTATCCTTTTTTGTCTTGGCTTTCCATGAAAATCTTCTAGATTAATCTTTCATTTCTTTGTCACTTTCTTTGTTCCGTTTTCTTGTCATTCACGCTTTCATCGTTCTCATTCCTCATTTCTCACGTTCTGTTCTTTCTTTCTTTTTTCTTTCTTTGTATTTGTCACTATCCCCACGTTTCTGTTTCATTCATTCTTTTATCTTTGTCAACAGTTGGGTTTTCTGATTTCAGATTTGAAATGGCTAATAAAAGAGTATTTTCTATGCTACTAGTTTCTTTCCTTACTCTTTTGGCTTCTTGTTCTTTGTTCTGTCTACCATCTTCCAACATCATATGCAACGTCAGTCATCTTCTGTCTACTTGAAGTTTTTATCTTATTTTCACTTTTACTAACGCCTTGAAGTTTAGTGGATTTATATCCTCGCTTGGGTTTACATAAAAATATAAAGAATGAGTGAATTTACGAAAGAAAGCGAAAGGAGAAATGCAAGAATAAAGTTAAATGAAACATATACAAAGAGAAATAAATAATTAATGGAAAGGAAGTAGAAGAAAGAAAGAGTATATAGAAAGAATAGCATTGAGTAAAATGAAAATAGACAATATAGGGAGAATGTCAGGGAAACAAGGATATATATATATATATATATATGTATATATATATATCTGCGAAAGAGAGAAGGAAAGAGAAACAAGGAGAAAGACAGAGATAAACGAGAGAATGAAACAGAAACAAGGATAGAGAGAGAAACAAGAGTGAATGAAAGAGAAACGAAGAGAGGGACATAAAGGACAGAGTATAGAGAAACACAGAGAGAGACAGAGAGAGAGAGAGAGAGAGAGAGAGAGAGAGAGAGAGAGAGAGAGAGCAATATAAAATTGAGATATCGACGTCCGAAGGCGGACAGCTCATCAACAGAATTAAAATAAAAACGGGAAAATGATCGTAGCTGATCTTCTAGCCACTGCCAATTATTCTTTGAATTTTGTCAAGGATATCTTCATAACACGATAGAAGCACCAAGCCAGATACGTAGACCAATCGTAGTTATATATAAATATATATATATATATATATATATATATATATATATATATATATATATATATATATATATATATATGTCTTGTAGTATTTACGTGTCATACTTTCTTCTTCTTCTTCTTCTTCTTCTTCTTCTTCTTCTTCTTCTTCTTCTTCTTCTTCTTCTTCTCTCTCTTTATATATATATATATATATATATATATATATATATATATATATATATATATATATATATATACAGAGAGAAATATAGATAGATATAAATCTTAGACCTTTCATATGTAATATGATGCATACAGACAGAAAAAATCTATACATATATATGAAGACTAACAGTCAAATCAGTATATATATATATATATATATATATATATATATATATATATATATATATATATATATATATATATATATATATATATATACGTTTACGTTATGCTATATGTATGGGTTATAATGTTCAATATCATCGAGTGAAGGTAGATATAATGATGGACACTATTTCCTCAACACTTCATCGATCTGGTGAAGCATAAATCATATTTCCTCGCTTGATGTTGAAGTCACTATATATATATATATATATATATATATATATATATATATATATATATATATATATATATATATATATATAAATATAGGTAACTATATATATATGTGTGCGTGCGCATGCGTTTGTATGTGGATGAGTTTGAATATTATTAAATAAACAGGTTTTAAATTATTATAACATAAACATGTTTTAAACGATTATAAAATAAACCTTTTTTTAAATACATAACACGCGGTGTTTGCGTATTATTTTGATTTCGTTGGCCCAAGAATAAGATATATTTCAGCTAATGTCAATCATTATAGTTTCAACAACTGCACAATAAACTTAATACTCATCGATTTCCGATTATTCTGTTTTCATGAGTCGGTGTCCTGGGAAATACATAGTGCGTCTTGTCTGTCCATATTGCTCTCTCTTTCTATCTCTCTCTCTCTCTCTCTCTCTCTCTCTATATATATATATATATATATATATATATATATATACTTTTACGTCATGGCGTATCTTTCGGTTATAATGCTGAAGGTAGTATTTCCACAACTATTCATCGATCTGGTGAAGCATAAATCACACTTCTTTGCTTGATGCTGAAGTCACTATAAATATATGTATGTATATATATATATATATATATATATATATATATATATATATATATATATATATATATATATATATGTGTGTGTGTGTGTGTGTGTGTGTGTGTGTGTGTGTGTGTGTGTGTGTGTGTAAATTTAATACTCATCGATTTCCGATTATTCTGTTTTCATGAGTCGATGTACTGGGAAATACATAGAGCGTCTTGTCTGCCCATATTGCTCTCACTTTCTCTGTCTCTGTCTGTCTGTCTCTCTCTCTCTCTCTCTGCATATATATATATATATATATCATCTGTCTACCTCTCCGTCTACTTTTCTCCATTACCCATCCACTCTTGCCTTCTGCACACACATACACACACACACACAGAGCCACAGACACACACATCTATCTATCTACCTACCTATCTCTCACTCTCTATACATATATATATATATATATATATATATATATATATATATATATATATATATGTAATATATATATATATATATGCCTATCCTCACGTGATGAGAAAGTGTATTCCTCTATCTATCTGTGATTATGAATGGTTATTGTCATTCTTTACAGACAATGTTTCGTTTGCTTTTCATGTACCCAAACAATGTGGATTCGTGCCAAATCGGAAACAATAAAAACAGGAAATTATGACTAGATCATTTGAAAAGTAAACGTATGTTCTCGAATACAGAAGTGGTTCAACGGAAAGAATAAGCATTTCAACAAGACAATGTTTTTCTATGCAAAAGGCAAAAGAAAATTAAATATAACACGCGTTTAATTTTCCTCTTCTCTGTTTCTTTCTGACGGCAAATGTTTATTCGTTTTATCAATGTACCGATTCCCTTGTTCTTATTCGGAAAGATAAGGAGTCTGTATTAAAAAAAATAGACAATTTACATAAAATATAGAGAATTTTCTTTTAATGTTTCATTATTCCTTTAACCATTGTAAACGGCTTTGTCTGCGATTGATTACAGTATTCCAGATACAAGCACACACTATCATATACACATATTCATATACGCATAAACACACAATAATACACATATATATATATATAAATATATATATATATATATATATATTAGTGAATATACGTAATATCCAACGTCGATAGCACAACTCGGGGAGTATCACGCAGTACGTTCAATCTTCAGGTGCAAATATGTTTTGAATATATCTGAGAAAATATTTGCACCTGAAGGCTGTAAGAACTGAATGAACCTCTGAGTGGTGCTGTCGACGTTGGATATGATGTATATTCGCTAATATATATTATAACTCTATTTCATAACATTGAACGTTCTAACTATAATACATGCAGAAATATACGTACGTGCAAGTGGATGTACGTCAATGTAGATTATGTATCCTACCTATTCTTGTATGTGTGTGTATGTGTGTGTGTGTGTGTGTGTGAGAGAGAGAGAGAGAGAGAGAGAGAGAGAAAGAAAGAAAGAGAGTGTTGTATCAATTATACTTTTACAAAGTTTGGAAGCGAGTTAGTCACACTAAAACAATGGCAAATGACTATAGAAATATATGTCCGCAACTCTTTAGTTTTGAGTTATTAAGATTAATTTTACGGTAGATAGCGCTGTCTTGTAATGTAGACTAGATTACATTTGCCATTCTTGTAAATGTGTGCCTAGTCTCTCTTCAAGTGAGTTGACTAAGGAGTCTTTCCTTTAATAATGCCTAAGCTTCCGATCTCATTTTCGTTTATGATCGATGTCATCTCAGTTCTTGTGTTACACTTGGAGAGTAATTATACATTCTTATTGCTAAAAATAGAGTCCAATAATATTATATAATATTATAAAAAAACTCCGCGAATTCCAGTAAGATATCTTTAATCATTTATAAGATACAACGGTACAGACTTTAATCTAACAAGTGGACAATTTTGGTGTTACACGATTTGGGCACGATTTGTGTTACACGATATATATATATATATATATATATATATATATATATATATATATATATATATATAGATATATATAGATATATATATATAGATATATATATATATGTATGTATATATATATATGTATGTATATATATATATATATATATATATATAATCATTTATTTGAATATTACAACATAAATATGTTATAAAATCACGACAAAAATAGCCATTTTGTATCAACACTTCTGGTGTCTTATCAAGTGATGATGTAGAATATAGAATAAATGATTTTAAATGTTTCAAATTAATTAACGATCCTTAGCTAGGAGTAAACGCTGTTACATAAGCTAGAATGACCAATCAAAATACAAGTATAGGGTAATTCGAAAAATTTGACAACTATGCAAGGTTATCATAGATATTAAAAGATTTATAAAATTTGAAATTAAAATTAAAATTAAAAGTAAAAAATTAAAAATTAACCATTTAGAAATCTAAATCAAATCTCTATTAAGTTTTAAATTGTAGAATTACCGAGGAGAAAAAAAATATAAAAATAAAAATAAAAATAAAAGATATATATGCTATTTAATTTATATTTTCATTGAAATTATGTTAACAAGGATATTCAAGGCCCAGACAAAAATGTATACATTTTTAGTTTCATTTCAACATGTTAGTCGCCTCTCACGCGAAATCATTCGAACATACTCAGGTTATAATACATAAGCGCTCAGACGTATTTAGATATATATACACACATAAAATACGGTGACGAGACACGACCCTTGAAAAAAAAAAAAAACGACTAAACGTGCATGCACTTTCCTTACACATAGACATCACTAAACGCAGGCACATACATCCACATTCACAATGACCTAGACGGTCAGACGTCATTGCCAAAGTGAACATATTCGTGGCTTAATATGTTATCAAACGAATTTTAACTTGAAATATAACTAATCTGGTCAAATATATATAGATAAAATTTAAACAAATAAATATATATAAATATATATATATATATTTTTAAATCATATAGTTTTCGACACATTACATGCAAAAGTAAATAACTACCTCCATATATAATTGTACATTCACACATACGCATACAAATCAGCACATGTACTTGCATATCCATATATACGCATAATAGGTACGCATATACAGACATACGCACATAGACATACATATACATAAGCACGTATAAATATATCTACTCATACAGCAACGCAGAAAAGTAAATAAAGCAAGTAAAGAAATATATACATAAAGATGCAACTATATACAAATACATACATACATACACATACATATTTAGATATACACGCACGCATACATATATGCATATAAACTAAACATATACACAGACATTTACAAATACACGCATATACATGAAAAATCAAACAAACGTAAATTAAAACTATATAAATATATACACATCAGCGTGTATATATATATACACATACATACGCAACTACGCATATATATACATACACACATACACACATATATATACACATATACCCACACACATACATACACATATACATACACATACACACACATACATATATATATATACATATAAACATAGATATATATATATACATACATACATACATACATGCATATACACATACATACATATATATACATATATATATACACATACACACATACATATACAAACACATATACATATATACATAAACATGTAGACACATACACAACAAAAGGGAAAGCAATAAGTATACAGAGACCAACTTATATTCTAATAATATTCCAACAATATTATGATAAAATATATTAAAAGTTTATAATAATTTAAGAAAATAACAACAGTCTATAAGCAATTAAAGGCTCCTTATCAACAAAAGTAGATTTTAGTTTTTATCCATGATACACTCCAAGACACTAATGCATACATACAAATACACATACTACGACATACAAACAGACATCCATATATACATAAATATCTAATCATATATAAATACCCACATCAACACACCCAGATATACAGTACATCCACATCTGAGCGTATACATATAAATACCTACACAGATATATATATATATATATATATATATATATATATATATATATATACAGCTATATACATACACACATACATACATATATACACATTTAAACATACACACATATACATATATATGCATATATAAACATACACATACACATATACATATATACATACATATATACATATACACACACATATGCACAGTCACACATACATATGCATACATATGCCTATATATACACATATTTACACACACACAAGTACACATATATATATCTACATACCTAAACACATACTTACACATTTAGTGGTAGACACTTACCAGAATTTACACCCCTACTCGTACACATAAACAGGTTAACATATGATAGATGTCAATATACACAACTATATACCTTCATATAAAAAAAACCTTTACATATATATACCCCTATAAACACACATACACATCCAACAGTAGAAACACACCTACATAACATACAAATATATGCATACAAATCCAGACACGTATAACACTTTGTATGTACACAATACACATTCATATCGATCCGGTGACTATCATGCTAAAAAGGTAATAGGCTATTAAGTTTAAATTATCGTTATCGTTGAAAGTATATGATCTCTATACTAAGTTAAATTTAAAACGATGTTTACAGTTAACTGTTAGTTCATATCTTTGATTTAAAAGATCAGTCTTATTTTTAAATCTAATACTTTCAAGTTTCTCGTAAAGGCAAAGGTAACACGGGGCATATAGGGAGTTTACTTATATATCTATCTATCTATCTATATATATATATATATATATATATATATATATATATATATATATATATATATATATATATAAAATGCTGAAGGATTGAAAATTTTAAAGTGAAAAATTCTGTAAAAAGACAAATACTAACCCCAGTCAACCCGTGCGCACATACGAGATGACGGGAACATAAGCACACGCACCCTCATATACACTATCAAAGAAAAAACTGAAACCAATGAAAAGTTCAATCGTGATAAAATACACCACGATTGACGGACTAGTTCCCAGTATATATATATATATATATATATATATATATATATATATATATATATATATATATATATATATATAATAAGAATCTTAAGGAAATTAAAGGTAGTAATCAAATTACACATGATACGGTAACCCGTAATAGACCAAAAACAAAACAACGGGATTTTCACAACCATCTAACAACAAAAGAGCCTAAGTTGTAAGAACATTTCGTTAAATAGGTCAGTCACTAAAAATATTTTCAAAATCTGCCACAACTTAACTGTAAATCTCATAAGACAATTTAGGCTATGCGAGAAACAGCATGGGAAATCTGAATGGCCCTTTCACTATAAAATTAATAATTATCAGCATCGGATGAAGTGGGTTCCCCACGAAAGATTATTATCTGTAGAACAACATTTCGTCCTAGAAAACATGATTTTAAAAGCCATGCAAAATTCACTCTAATTGAAAAAATAGAAATAGACAGAAAAGATAAACTTGGAAAAATACTAGAGGAACATGAAAACAAATGAATTTAGCACCTCAAAAACACTTCGTACAGACGGGATTAACCACAATTTTAACCACATAGATAGAATTAATATATACCCCTATAAATCAATGTCATGCGCAAACATTTCTCTCCCAAACAAGACAGACATATTGCAGATGTTTTGAGCTCTCACCCTTCTGCACACACTCACACAAATATATAAAAATACACACATCAGACAAACTCCGAAAGAACTAAAAGATAACATACACTAAACACACACATTCGCATTTCCTACAACGAATAAAACTTTCAGAATTACCAAGGAGGGTATTCTTAGTTAAAAATCACCCATACACGATCTTAAAAACAACTTAAAATAAGGTCGTTTGACCAACATACGTACTGGTCAAAATTAACGATAAAAAGAACAAATGAAAACTATAAAGTTCACTTTCCTCAGAAACAGCCATTTACTCCTGTAGTTCTTCATTACTAACAAGCATTTTCTCTTTCTCCAGATGATGGTCATGCTAGCCGATATTAGTCGTGGAACGTAAATAAAATAATAAAACAAACAAATATTAATATGCAACACACTATGTCTGAAAATTTTAATTATTTAATATTTTCTATTTTTCAATATATATATATATATATATATATATATATATATATATATATATATATATATATATATATATATATATTATAAGCGATTGCAGTGATAGTACATATCCTTGACCCTAAATATCCAGGAATTAGAATTAGTAAATATTAAACACAAGTACGATAGCATGTACTGGGCATGAGAAAACTATTTTCCTGTAAATCTGAGGATGGTAGCCCGCATCTATGTTGCGATAGAGAGAACTGCTACTGCATTGAATAAACCTATTTTCCAGAAAACGTCATGAAAGTAGACTACATTTATTGTTGAAACTTGACTAATGCATGGAATAATAATGCAACACAAAATGTACTTAGAACAAAATGTATTGAAACAAGAAAGTGTACACAATATTTACATATAGTCTTTTGTATATTCCTGGGAAGACCGTTCCTGGAGAATGTGTTGACTATGTCGCAGTCGGGCAGAATCTCTGGTTGAATCTCTTGATTCGCCTCTCTGTCTTCCGGTACCAACCATATTTATATAGTCAGTACTCCACTATGCAAATTAGGTGGATCCTACCACAACATTTATACTGGAGAGAGTGAGAAAAGGATTAGTAAGGTATTCCCCATCAATATTGGACTACAGAAACCTATTCTCCTGAAAAGGCTAGTAGGATAGCTTCCATCTATAATGGAAAGAGCGTTAACAGCTATTGGATCGAGAAACCTACATTCCGGAAAAGGTTACGAAAGTAGATTTCATTTATACTGGAAAGAACGATAAAAGCTACTGGACTTAAGAAACCTATGTTGTTGAAAAGATTAGGAAAGAAGACTCCATTGAAAATGGTATGAGTGATAACAGCAACTGGACTTGAGAAACCTATGTTCCTGAAAAGATCAGGAATGTAGTCTCCATCTATAACGGAAAACCTACTGGACTACAGAATCTTTTTTCCTGAAAATAGAAAAAACGATAACAGCTACTGGACTTAAGAAACCTATTTTTATGAAATAGGAAGGTAGCCTCCATCTATAGTGGAAAGAGCGATAAAAGCTACTGGACTTGAGTAACTTATGTTTCTGAAAATGTTTGGTACGTAGACTCCATCTAATACGATATGATCGATAATAGTTACAGGACTTGAGAAATCAATTTTCCTGAAAGGGTTATAAAGATAGCCTCCATCTATATTGGAAAGAGTGATAACAGCTACTGGACTTGAGAAACCTATTTTCATGGAAAGGTTAAGAAAGTAGACTCCATCTCTACTGGAACGAGTGATAACAGCTACTGGACTTGAGAAACCTATTTTCCTGAAATAGTTAGGAAGGTAGCCTTCATCTATAGTGGAAATAGCGATAAAATCTCATGGACTTGAGTAACTTATGTTTCTGAAAATGTTTGGTAAGTAGACTCCATCTAATACGATATAATCGATAATAGTTACATGACTTGAGAAATCAATTTTCCTGAAAGGGTTAGAAAGATAGCCTCCATCTATATTGGAAAGAGTGATAACAGCTACTGGATTGAAAAACCTATTTTCCTGAAAAGGTTACGTAGGTAGCCTCAATCTCTACTGGAAAGAGCGATAACAGCTACTGAACTTGAGAAAGCTATTTTCCTGAAAAGTTTAGGATGATAGCCTCCGTCTAAGCTGGAAAGAGTGATAACAGCTGCAGGACTTGTGAAACCTATTTTTCTGAAAACGTTAGGAAGGTAGCCTCCATCTATACTGGAAAGAGCGATAACAGCTACTGGACTTGGGTAACTTATGTTTCTGAAAATATTTGGAAAGTATACTCCATCTAATACGGTATGAGAGATAATAGCTACAGGACTTGAGAAACCCATTTTCCTGAAAAAGTTAGAAAGATAGCATCCATCTGTACTGGAAACGACAATAAGAGCTACTGGACTTGAGAAACCAATTTTCCTGAAAAGTTTAGGAAGGTATTCTCCATCTATACTGGTAAGAGTGATAACAGCTACTGGAGTTGAGAAACATATTTTCCTAAAATGTTTGGAAAGATTGTCCCCTTCTATGTTGGAAAGAGTGATAACAGCTACGGGACTTGAGAAACCTTTTTTCCTGAAAAGTGTAGCTTCCATCTATACGGGAAAGAGAGATGACAGCTAGTATTGTCCTGGAAATATTAGAAAGGTTGCCTCTTTCTATAATGGAAGGAGTGATAAGATCACCTAGATTTGAGAAAGCGTTTTTTCCCTTGAGAAGTTTAGGAAGTAGAATCGATCTATACTGGAAAGAGCGATAACAGTTGCGAGAGCCTGTTACAGTTTTCAAAATTTTTTTAATCTTTTAAAGAAAATAACCGTTATATTTATTGATTTCGAAGCCAATAACAGTTATATTTATTGATTTCGAAGCCAATAACCGTTATATTTATTGATTTTGAAGCCAATAACTGTTATATTTATTGATTTTGAAGCCAATAACCGTTATATTTATTGATTTCGAAGCCAATAACCTTTATATTTTTATTTTCGAAGCCAATAACCGTTATATTTATTGATTTTGAAGCCAATAACAGTTATATTTATTGATTTCGAAGCCAATAACCGTTATATTTATTGATTGCGAAGCCAATAACCGTTATATTTATTGATTTCGAAGCCAATAGACGTTATATTTATTGATTTTGAAGCCAATAACCGTTATATTTATTGATTTCGAAGACAATAACCGTTATATTTATTGATTTTGAAGCAATTAACCGTTATATTTATTGATTTTGGAGCCAATAAACGTTATATTTATTGATTTCGAAGCCAATAACCGTTATATTTATTGATTTTGGAGCCAATAACCGTTATATTTATTGATTTTGAAGCAAATAACCGTAATATTTATTGATTTTGGAGCCAATAACCGTTATATTTATTGATTGTGAAGAAAATAACCTTTATATTTATTGATTTTGAAGCCAATAACCGTTATATTTATTGATTTTGGAGCCAATAACCGTTATATTTATTGGTTTTGAAGCCAATAACCGTTATATTTATTGATTTCGAAGCCAATAACCGTTATATTTTTGTTTTCGAAGCCAATAACCGTTATATTTATTGATTTTGAAGCCAATAAAAGTTATATTTATTGATTTCGAAGCAAATAACCGTTATATTTATTGATTTCGAAGACAATAACCGTTATATTTATTGTTTTCGAAGCCAATAACCGTTATATTTCTTGATTTCGAAGCCAATAACCGTTATATTTATTGATTTCGAAGCCAATAACCGTTATATTTATTGATTTTGAAGCCAATAACTTATATTTATTGATTTCGAAGCCAATAACCGTTATATTTTTATTTTCGAAGCCAATAACCGTTATATTTATTGATTTTGAAGCCAATAACCGTTATATTTATTGATTTTGGAGCCAATAACCGTTATATTTATTGATTTTGAAGCAAACAACCGTAATATGTATTGATTTTGGAGCCAATAACCGTTATATTTATTGATTTTGAAGACAATAACCGTTATATTTATTGATTTTGAAGCCAATAACCGTTATATTTATTGATTTTAGAGCCAATAACCGTTATATTTATTGGTTTTGAAGCCAATAACCGTTATATTTATTGAATTTGGAGCAAATAACCGTTATATTTATTGATTTTGAAGCCAATAACCGTAATATTTATTGATTTTGATGCCAATAACCGTTATATTTATTGATTTTGAAGACAATAACCGTTATATTTATTGATTTTGGAGACAATAACCGTTATATTTATTTATTTTGAAGCCAATAACCGTTATATTTATTGATTTTGGAGCCAATAATCGTTATATTTATTGATTTCGAAGCCAATAACCGTTATATTTATTGATTTTGGAGCCAATAACCGTTATATTTATTGATTTCGAAGCCAATAACCGTTATATTTATTGATTTCGAAGCAAATAACCGTTATATTTATTGATTTCGAAGCCAATAACCGTGATATTTATTGATTTCGAAGCCAATAACCGTTATATTTATTGATTTTGGAGCCAATAAACGTTATATTTATTGATTTCGATGCCAATAACCGTTATATTTATTGATTTCGAAGCCAATAACCGTTATATTTATTGATTTCGAAGCCAATAACCGTTATATTTATTGATTTTGGAGCCAATAACCGTTATATTTATTGATTTCGATGCCAATAACCGTTATATTTATTGATTTCGAAGCCAATAACCGTTATATTTATTGATTTCGAAGCCAATAACCGTTATATTTATTGATTTTTGTGCCAATAACATTTATATTTATTTATTTCGAAGCCAATAGCCGTTATATTTATTGATTTTGAAGCCAATAACCGTTATATTTAATGATTTTGAAGCCAATAACCGTTATATTTATTGATTTTAAAGCCAATAACCGTTATATTTATTGATTTCGAAGCCAATAACCGTTATATTTATTGATTTTGAAGCCAATAACCGTAATATTTATTGATTTTGGAGCCAATAACCGTTATATTTATTGATTCTGAAGCAATTAACCGTTATATTTGTTGATTTTGGAGCCAATAAACGTTATATTTATTGATTTTGAAGCCAATAACCGTTATATTTATTGATTTTGGAGCCAATAACCGTTATATTTATTGATTTTGAAGCAAATAACCGTAATATTTATTGATTTTGGAGCCAATAACCGTTTTATTTATTGATTGTGAAGAAAATAACCTTTATATTTATTGATTTTGAAGCCAATAACCGTTATATTTATTGATTTTGGAGCCAATAACCGTTATATTTATTGGTTTTGAAGCCAATAACCGTTATATTTATTGATTTTGGAGCAAATAACCGTTATATTTATTGATTTTGAAGCCAATAACCGTAATATTTATTGATTTTGGAGTCAATAACCGTTATATTTATTGATTTTGAAGACAATAACCGTTATATTTATTGATTTCGAAGCCAATAACCGTTATATTTATTGATTTTGGAGCCAATAACCGTTATATTTATTGATTTTGGAGCCAATAACCGTTATATTTATTGATTTCGAAGCCAATAACCGTTATATTTATTGATTTCGAAGCCAATAACCGTTATATTTATTGATTTCGAAGCCAATAACCGTTATATTTATTGATTTTGAAGCCAATAACTGTTATATTTATTGATTTTGAAGCCAATAACCGTTATATTTATTGATTTCGAAGCCAATAACCGTTATATTTATTGATTTTGAAGCCAATAACTGTTATATTTATTGATTTTGAAGCCAATAACCGTTATATTTATTGATTTTGAAGCCAATAACAGTTATATTTATTGATTTCGAAGCAAATAACCGTTATATTTATTGATTTCGAAGCCAATAACCGTTATATTTATTGTTTTCGAAGCCAATAACCGTTATATTTCTTGATTTCGAAGCCAATAACCGTTATATTTATTGATTTCGAAGCCAATAACCGTTATATTTATTGATTTTAAAGCCAATAACTGTTATATTTATTGATTTCGAAGCCAATAACCGTTATATTTTTATTTTCGAAGCCAATAACCGTTATATTTATTGATTTTGAAGCCAATAACCGTTATATTTATTGATTTTGGAGCCAATAACCGTTATATTTATTGATTTTGAAGCAAACAACCGTAATATGTATTGATTTTGGAGCCAATAACCGTTATATTTATTGATTTTGAAGACAATAACCGTTATATTTATTGATTTTGAAGCCAATAACCGTTATATTTATTGATTTTAGAGCCAATAACCGTTATATTTATTGGTTTTGAAGCCAATAACCGTTATATTTATTGAATTTGGAGCAAATAACCGTTATATTTATTGATTTTGAAGCCAATAACCGTAATATTTATTGATTTTGGTGCCAATAACCGTTATATTTATTGATTTTGAAGACAATAACCGTTATATTTATTGATTTTGGAGACAATAACCGTTATATGTATTTATTTTGAAGCCAATAACCGTTATATTTATTGATTTTGGAGCCAATAATCGTTATATTTATTGATTTCGAAGCCAATAACCGTTATATTTATTGATTTTGGAGCCAATAACCGTTATATTTATTGATTTCGAAGCCAATAACCGTTATATTTATTGATTTCGAAGCAAATAACCGTTATATTTATTGATTTCGAAGCCAATAACCGTGATATTTATTGATTTCGCAGCCAATAACCGTTATATTTATTGATTTTGGAGCCAATAAACGTTATATTTATTGATTTCGATGCCAATAACCGTTATATTTATTGATTTCGAAGCCAATAACCGTTATATTTATTGATTTCGAAGCCAATAACCGTTATATTTATTTATTTTGGAGCCAATAACCGTTATATTTATTGATTTCGATGCCAATAACCGTTATATTTATTGATTTCGAAGCCAATAACCGTTATATTTATTGATTTCGAAGCCAATAACCGTTATATTTATTGATTTTTGTGCCAATAACATTTATATTTATTTATTTCGAAGCCAATAACCGTTATATTTATTGATTTTGAAGCCAATAACCGTTATATTTATTGATTTTGAAGCCAATAACCGTTATATTTATTGATTTTAAAGCCAATAACCGTTATATTTATTGGTTTTGGAGCCAATAACCGTTATATTTATTGATTTTGAAGCCAATAACCGTTATATTTATTGATTTCGAAGCCAATAACCGTTATATTTATTGATTTTGGGGCCAATAACCGTAATATTTATTGATTTTGAAGCCAATTACCGTTATATTTATTGATTTTGGAGCCAATAACCGTTATATTTATTGATTTTGAAGCAACTAACCGTTATATTTATTGATTTCGAAGCCAATAACCGTTATATTTATTGATTTTGAAGTCAATAACCGTTATATTTATTGATTTTGAAGCCAATAACCGTTATATTTATTGATTTTGGAGCCAATAACCGTTATATTTATTGATTTTGAAGCCAATAACCGTTATATTTATTGATTTCGAAGCCAATAACCGTTATATTTATTTATTTCGAAGCCAATAACCGTTATATTTATTGATTTTGGAGCCAATAACCGTTATATTTATTCTTTTTGAAGCCAATAACTGTTATATTTATTGATTTCGAAGCCAATAACCGTTATATTTATTGATTTTGAAGCCAATAACCGTTATATTTATTGATTTTGGAGCCAATAACCGTTATATTTATTGATTTTGGAGCCAATAACCGTTATATTTATTGATTTCGATGGCAATAACCGTTATATTTATTGATTTTGGAGCCAATAACCGTTATATTTATTGATTTCGAAGCCAATAACCGTTATATTTATTGATTTCGAAGCCAATAACCGTTATATTTATTGATTTTGGAGCCAATAACCGTTATATTTATTGATTTGGATCCAATAACTCTTATATTTATTGATTTCGAAGCCAATAACCGTTATATTTATTGATTTCGAAGCCAATAACCGTTATATATATTGATTTTAAAGCCAATAATCGTTATATTTATTGATTTTGGAGCCTATAACCATTATATTTAATCAACGCCAGTTTTATTGAATGAATCTTTTCTCCGACAATATTTCTAATAACTCTCAATGTTTTATTTGTGGATACCAGGGATTAAGTAGATGTTGTCGTTTACTTTAATAAATCGTGAAATTGACGTCTACTAAACCATCCCACGCTATTTTTTGTTAAAGGGTTCGAGCCTGAGTCTACCTTATCCTGAGAGACCCCATTCAATTTAGGAAACCATAGGCGTTCAATCAAGTTAGAAGCTACAACCTAAGGCACTGCGTTCCAACGGTTTATCGCTGTCTATAGTTTATTATTATTATTATTATTATTATTATTGTTGTTGTTGTTGTTGTTGTTAGTACTAAATGGGGTTTTTAATCATTTTATCCCAAGCCCGGCGATTCCTTCGAAAGTATTAGCGGGAGTGAGAGGGAAAGAAAAGATTGTAAACGGAAACCAAATACTAAACCTGAAACAGTTCATAAATCTCTACCCCTGTTCAATAGACGGAGAAAAGGTGTGTACCGGGCAGTTGGCAAAACTATCTACTCCTATTATAATTGTTGTTGTTGTTGTTGTTGTTGTTGTTGTTCTTCTTCTTCTTCTTCTTCTTCTTCTTCTTCTTCTTCTTCTTCTTCTTCTTCTAATAATAATAATAATAATAATAATAATAATAATAATGATAATAATAATAATTATTATTATTATTAAGGGCTAAAAATAAAGAGATCTAAATTGAGCACTGACTTTTGAAATATATATTTCCTACATAAGGATTGTGCGTATAGCTCATGAATGAATCATATCTGTGCGTTGGCTGGAGCGTGACGTGAGACGTCTTGGGATCAACTGACCAACGCGTACTCGACTTGTATGAGGTGAACAACCATGTACGCAACTTTCACTGAATTTTGGCCAAATTAACTTTTCTGTCCGCTAATGAATTTTCCGAGCACTACCCCCAAGAAAATCAACGCACTTCTCACCTAAATTTAAAGTTAACCGCAGCTGACTCAATTCAGACCGTCAGTCACCGGAGTTCAATGAGATTCAACCAAACTCCACGCGTGACAATTCACTGACTCACACACCACATTGAAATCTCAACAAACTCAACAAACTTTCATCAACAATTCTCCGCGTGTTAACCAACATCTACAGTTGACTTGGAAAGTGAAACAATTTCACTACTAAAAAGTAATTGTTTATTTCACCAACTTAACCTACACAGACAAAGGCAAGCAACTCTTGATAACATTTATTCTTACTTGTAAATTACACACGTACACACACTAATAAATGAACGAACACATATGGTTTCTTTTTTTCTTGCAGAAACCAAATCATTTTAAATTTCTTAACAATCAAAAGGTACCAACATTTCTCAATAACATCCCTGCACAAACATTTCTTTATGACATTGTCTTAATTATCACAACAGCAAACATTGTAATTGTCGTTACATGAATATTTTATTGTTGATATAAAAATGTATTTAATGTTAATTCTTTAACAACAGTATTTAGTAGTTTCTTGCCATGCAATTTGTTCTTAAATTGTTTGTATGACCTATATGTTGTGGGATACGGACGCTATAAGCACGCATAACCTTCATCCTACTTAATTTAGCCTTCTGACATATTTCACTCCGTATACATCCCGCAACACTATCTACCTAGTACTCGCTGTTGACAGAATAGTAATTATATTCTTATCAAATTGTGGTGGATTATTCTTTACTGTGCGCTTACTATCAGGATCGATTCTGTGATTAATTGCAACATATATTTCTTGCTTTCTGAACCAAAATATTAATAAATCATCTGCTTTTTAAATTGTTATAATCTCCTTACTTTTATTCCTTGTTCTCGAATATTTCTGTGTCGTCTCTGGAATTCTTCCCGCTTACATTAGTTACTGTATCCGTAATATCTTCTTCGTTAACACGGCTTGTGACGGTTGGATTGATTGTTAGACTCAATTGTTAATCATTTACTGGAATATTTGATATGTTCTCAGTGATCTCTCGCGGACAAGCATATCAAAACATTAGGTAATCTTTCTCGTTGACTTTGGAATCATCACTTACCGTTTCTCGAATCTTCTGGTGCTCCTAGAGTTGTCTTCTGTATCGTTAAGCTAACACCGAACAGAATCTAATTGTTAATAAATGCAGATTTCATATTCTTATAATAAATTGTATTTTTTAAATTAATTTGAAGTATTTTCCATGTTCTATTTGTGGTCATGTACGCTTGAGATTGGATACTGCAAGGTGGTGCAATGGTTAGCAAACTTATATTGGTAGATCAATTACGACTGTAATTTCCTCCTCATTGGGTGCTCCAGACTTTCGGCCTTGTACCCTAGCTAGCTACCCTGGAAAATCATTTTGTGTCACATTTTGACGTTAGTGAACTGAAAAATACACACGTAGGTCTGTCATTTTTTTTTCCAAAAATGGGCCACACGTTTTGGTTTCGTTTCGTTTCCTTAGTTTAATGACATAACAATTCCATATGAGTCATAAAATACAGGAATTTAATTTTCTTTTGAGCTTCGGAAATTCATTCTTTATTGCAAAAATTTATTGCCGGATTTTTTTCTATTAAAATCTATTGATGCTGATTTTTTTATATAAAAATGCATTTTTATAGTTTCATAGTGTTCTGAATCCTGTTTGGAGTTTTACTATGTTGTCCACATCTGGGACCCTAACAGATGCTACCGCCTCGGGTTACAGTGGACTTGGAAACAACAGCAATTAAAATGTTGTTCCACGCTACTCTAATACTCTCGATCAGAGAATTTGCTGCCGGATGTAATTTATCGTCTCACGCAGGACATGGGCCACAAGGAAGAAAATATAGAGAAGAAGGGATTTATACTCTCTAACTTGGCCTATTCAGAAAAATATTCAGTTGTTATTATTAGATACTAGCAGCATGGCCCGGCGTTGCCCGTGCCTGATTCAAAAATGGTACGACTCATATAGCAATCGATATCACTTGACTTAAAATATTTTTGCCCTTCCTTGCCTTTAAAGGAGTGCCCTTTGCCGTGCTGCAAATTCTTTCTAAGCTCTATACTAAACATTAAATCTGTTACGAAAAAAGAACTAAACAAAATGAACACAAAACGATCAGCTTTAAAAAAAGGACTCGTAACTGAAAAAAACGAATGAAAAAAGAATGTTAAAAACAATTCTGCTGAATCAGAATCAACGTTGAGTTTAAGCAAGCGAATGAGCCAATTGGAATAAAGTGCCATGTAGATTTTAATTTTTCCCACTTGTGACGAATGCAGCTATCTTATTTTTTTTGCATGCTAGCATGCTAGTTAACATTCGTGTCAGTCAGCTTTTGGCTCTCACGCTGGCCAATAGAATCTTCCTGCATATTCGTGGCAGCCAGCTATAGGCTCTCACTCTGGCCACTAGAAAATGGCCGCAAACTACATGAACACTGCTATAGAAGCATGAAAAAATCGATTATTTCCACTATCGATGGGAGTTGGGAAATGTAAAGTCGGTCTTGCCTAACTTGGAGCATGTTAATGTAAATTTTGGAGCAAATCCGTCGAGAATTGCGGCCGTACACACACACACACACAAACACACACACACACACACACACACACATCCTGCCTTATGTACGATTTATTTAGTTCTCTGCGTTAGCTATAGGTAAAACTTGCGTAACTTACCTGAATTTAGCTGGTAACTCGTTCGAAATTATTTTACCATATCCGTCTTTCCGACCCACATGTGTATATGGTGATGATTCAGTAATATCTTTTTAACCGAAATTGCGTTGGGATGTGTTTGTTCTATTCTAATGCCACGTGTACATCCTCGAACTTATGAGCCCCTAAGTCAATATACATTCCTACTGTGTTCTACATTAACCAACCCAAATCTAGAATAATGTTTCTATTTAGATTTTAAACTACGAAAACGTCGTTCTGCGTAAGCTGTTTACCGACTTTTCATTGCATGCGTGCTAATCCGTCCATTTTAATGAATGTCCCGTTAGTTTCTTGTAAATTGATAGCCTTCTACCTGAATGAGGGTTTTCCATTCTATCTTCTTTTCTGTTAATTATGGAGATTTCACCTGCTCTATCAACTAATGTTCTATAACTTCTGAGCTTAATTATAATAGACTTTGATTATCTACGTCGGTAATTTATTCTTGAGTTCGCGAACGGGCCTTCGCCGTTCTGTCAGATGCGCTGTCTCCATGTGTGTGCTCTTTGACTGTAATTCCAGCTTTCTTTCTCCCTATCTCTGACAAGTCTTGCTGGTTTATCAAAACTGTGTCCATCTGTAGTAGTCGTACTCTTTTACTGCTGTGCAATTTTCGCCAGAGCGTGGCATATCTCCATCGACTTGGATTCACTGTTAGTTTGATCCTTAATTCTAATTACAACCTCTCCTATTATATCGCCGTCTGCTATGCAGACTTGAGAGTAGTATTGTCGGATTAAGCCCTCCTAATTTTCGAAACTGCTCATAGAGGACGCTCTCCGGATTATAAATACACGTCGACATATAAATCTCCCGCGGGGAACGCGTTCCCTTTGTGAAACGCATTAACAAAAAAACCCCACACACACATACATGTACGTACGCGAATTCTCTCACTACACATTGGGGCAAAATAGTTTTCGCATTCATTTGATACAAACATCTTTCTCTTTGTCACTTGTATACCTTTCTTGTCAATACATCATCATTTGTTTGTACATATATATTATTTCTTGTCGGTTCTTTGCACTTCTTTACCTGGACACAGACCGCAAATCCGCCATTTTGTTGTGGGTATTTCAGGAGACAGTGTGTTATTACTATTTTCAAACGCCGACGTTTCGAACGTGCGCAACAAGTTAGAGAACGGCATATTCGCCCACAAGTTGGTGACCCCAACGTGATCATTATTTTTCTCCTGATAACAAGAAATACACAAGACTGTATATGTACAGACTGAAATATATATTTACACCCCTTTTTCTCACGAGGAGAGAAACAAACCTACACGAACATTACATATGGGCAGAAAAACTTCTACATATCTGCAGGTGAGTATTGACGGATTTACTCCTCTTAATTTTCGAACCTGCTTTTAGGGAAAGTTCTCCGAACTATAAATACCCTGGAATATTTTTCTGACTCTCTTTTTTTCTTTTTCGGCTTACACGTCAACATGTAAATCTCGCGGCGAAGAATGAATTTCCTTGGAGAAATTCAAGAACAAAATAAACACATAAACGTACGTACACACATTCACTCACTACAAATATTTGAACCAAAAAGGTTTTAACATTCATTTGCTACACATATTTGTTTCGTCAATTGTATACCTTTGTTGTCAATAAATTTTCATTTGTTTTTACATATATATTGGTTCATCTTGTTTCTTTCATTTCTTTACGTGGACCCACATTCCGAGTCCGCCATTTTGTTGTCGGCATTTCTGGAGACAGAGTTTTATTCCCAATTTCAAATGCGGACGTTTCTAACGCGCGAAACGGCATAACAGCTAGCAACAATTTCTAATGTGGGTGATTCGTTCACTCAAAGGGTTATTCGTTTTAGAAAACAAAACAATAAATAAAGATGAAGAATACGCGCAATATTTTTTTTTATTTCGATTATGCTGCCCTGGAAAAGTACATTAATATTAGAGTTCTCATTTTTATGCTAGATTTTAGAGCACAAAATCTGACAGTAAAGTGAAGAGGAGACATCTAATTTCAGCGTTTTTCTGCCTTTTACTTGCTTTCTTCTTCTTCTTTTTCTTTTTCTTTTTCGTTTTCTTCTTCTTTTTCTTCATCTTCTTCTTTTTCTTCTTCTTCTTTTTCTTCTTCTTTTCTCATGTATTTTGTTCATTCACGTTGCGTGTACGTTTCCTTCGGGTTAATGAAGTTTATACGTTTCGATTCAATACGGCTTGGGAGTCTGCTTCGATGTCTAATATCTCTTCGTCTATTTTTCTCCATGTTTATTTTTGTCACTTGCGCGTATTTTTATGCACAATAACACATGCGGGCGCTTTGTTTTTTGGAGGTCATGAAGGACTTGCCCTTCACTGGCGCCCAAAATGTCTTATGTAGCACTGTCACTACATACTCTGTCGCAATCGCTTTGCAGGTCTCCTCACTACTCCAAATCGCACTCTCTTATTTACAATACGGGGATTACCGACTTGTAAGAATAAACTGAGTATGTCGCTGGGTCTGGATCGGATAAATTGTATTGGTACCAACTGGGAAATTCTACAGACAAGTCGTCAACAACAAAAACATTAAAGTAAACAGTTGGAAGTGTAACTCCTTTTCAAATCAGGAGATCTTCTTGCCCGTACCTGCTTAGTTATTGCAAAATCAATAAATGTTTTTGGCACGTCCTGTTTTCCGTACATTTACTTTATTTATTTCTTCTGAGACCTGTAACCGTCCACTGACCATGTTACATATATCGTATATATATACGATGTATTCCAATTTTATTTATGACATTTACATATACATACAATATAAAAATACTGCCTAACTAATAAATAGTTAAACAAGTATTTATTAGTTCGGCAGTGTTTTTTTTGTTGTTGTTTTTTCGTTTCTTGACCTTAAATTTCTCGACTCTGTTCTACATAGCACCATTTTATATTGGAATGATTAAGAAACAATTCTAAGGAGACAAATTTGAGGAGGAAATCAGGAAGCATCTATTCTTCAAATGAAAAATCTTGCCTATCTATCTAGATCTATAAAAGTAAGCTTTTGGGAAAAATGATTTCATAGCTCGGTTCGAAAAAGCATGATTTGCCGATGAGAATAGTTAAACCGTTTGAGCGACTAGACAGAGAGTAAGAGGAAGTATTACACAATCTCTCTTAAGTTTTCTTTCCGTAATCTTAAAAAGATAAATCTTGATTTGTTTCACAAAATTTTTATCTTCCGTATGTACACAATTTTTATTATTTTAATCCTGACGTTAATCTTTTTTTTAGTCAGGAACACGTATTATTCTTTGTACTTTTCTTCGGCTTCTTCCTTTTTCTTGCATGCATACTTGACCTTAAGAAGCTGCGCATCTACTTACTTCGTGTGGTCGATACATACACATTTTTCCTTGACTGTCTCACTGTTATATTCCGTGCTAATAAGAATATATACTTGAAAAACACGGTGGATAAAATAAGTAAAGGTTTGTTGTAACAACGAGTATAATGAAAGTAAACGTAACAGTTATGCACAAGGTTGTCGCAGGACAATCCCCTAGTGAGTGCTAGATCTCGATTAAGTCTGTCGTACTCAACAGATCTCAGCTGGTATATTTAGCCACCCCCGACGAGGGTTACATGTGGCACAAGGCCGGGTTTAACGTTGGATTTCCGAGCCCGTAGGCCCGGCTAAAAATATACCCTTTTGAACCTGTATAAACGGGTTCAGGGTCAGTCTACCTCCCCGAAAGAGACTCTGCCCTTCGACGGAGCCTCGTCCGGGTTCCTCTCTGCCCGAAGGCAGAGAGTTCGACTGTGTAGCTGGAACAGGTCGCAGCTAGCAATAACTAGCTACCCCCCACAACGTTTGAATGTGGCACAAGGCCGGGTTTAACGTGGGTTTCCGAGCCCGTATTCTCGGCCAAAAATATACCCTTTTTGAACCCGGGTCCCTCTCTTTTCAGAGGCAGAGAGTTCGACTGTCTAGCAATATTTAGCCACCCCACCACGAGTGTTACATGTGGCACAAGGCTGGGGTTAACGTGGGTTTTCCGACCCCGTAGGCTCGTTCCTAAATATTCCCAATTTGAACCCGTATAAACGGTTCAGTCTACCTCCCCGAACGAGACTGTGCCCTTCGGTGGAGCCTCGTCCGGGTTCCTCTCTGCCTGAAGGCAGAGAGTTCGACTGTTTAGGTGGAACAGGTCACAGCTAGGATACATATCTACTCCCCCACGACGGTTGTATGTGGCACAAGGCCGAGCTTAACGTGAGTTTTCTGAGCCCGTAGCCTCAGCCAAAAATATTCCCTATTTGAACCCGTATAAACGGGTTCAGGGTCAGTCTACATCCCCAAACGAGACTCTGCCCTTCGGTGGAACCTCGTCCGGGTTCCTCTCGGCTCAGAGGTAGAGTGTTCGACTGTTTAGCTGGAACTGGTCGCAGCTAGCAATATTTAGCCACTCGCCACGTGGGTTTTCGGATTCCGTAGCTAGGAATATTTAGAGTCCCACGCACGTGGGTTACATGTGGCACAAGGTCAGGTTTAACGTGGGCTTTCCGAGCACGTATGCTCGGCCGAAAATATTCCCTATTTTTTTCAGGTTCAGGGTCAGTCTACCTCAACCAATGAGACTCTGCCCTTCGGCGGAGCCTCGTTCGGGTTCTGAGACTTTGTACTTTGAGGGTGCCGCCCCTGAGCGAACTCTGCCCGAAGACAGACGGAACTGGGTGATGATACATAAACATGTTACAGACTACTTTATAGTAATTTTATTTGTTCAACCCCTTACACGAGATCAGGTTGTGACACAAGGTCTGTTTAATGCCGGGGGCCGAGCGCATACTACCGGGCTAGGAACAACAATTCTTCTAGTTCCAGCAACCTTGGAGTGACCACCGATCCCTCTCTCTAGTGCAATTAGATGGTGCGACTTCGGGCAGTTGTTCGCCAGTTCCTTGCACCTCTCAGTATAATTTTCCTCAGTTGCGACTCCGTCTTGTTAGAAGTCTGTCCGAAGAGAGTGTCGGAACTGGGTGATGATAAATAAACCTGTTACAAACTACTTTATAGTAAAATCAACCCACCACGAGCTCAAATTGTCACACTAGGTTTGTTTAATATGGGGATACCGAGCGCTTACAGCGGGGCTTGGATAAAAAAATTCCCTGATGCCCCGCAAACATCGGTTGCGCCGGCCCCAGTGTCAGCACTGATCACTCTCTCTCTCTCTCTCGTGGCCTCGGGCAGATCTTCTCCGGAGCTTAGGCAACTCACAGAATAATGTTCCACAGCCGACTCTGAGCGCACTCTGCCCAAAGACAGAGCCGGAACTGAGATATGATAAATACGCGTGTTACAAAATACTCGAGAAGAATTTGTATTTAATCAATCCCACACGAGATCCGGTTGTGACACATGGTCTGTTTAATGTGTGGAGCCCGCGCAAGTACACCCGGGCTAGGAACAAAAATTGGCCGAGCTCCGCAACAATCGGTTGCGCCGGCCTCGGTGCAAGCACAGATAACTCTATCTCTCTCTGGCGCAATGTGATGACGTGGCCCCGGGCAGCTGGTGCCCAGGGCTGGGCACCTATCAGTATATTTTTCCTCGGTTGCGACTCTGTTCTTTGACGGAGTCGCCCGTGGTCGCGATCTGCCCATAGACACAGAATGAACGGGATGTTGCAAACTACACGAGTGAACAACAAATCCATTGAAAGCTCAATATCTATATTATATATTATTTACTTCTATGCAATGCCACTCTTCAGATTCAACTAATTTTTTTAAGCATTCCACCCCAAGGAAGTCGGGAGTGCCACCATCGCGCAAGTGGTTACGGAGAGTGGGGGCTAAAGTAAAGATGCTTGATAGAGGAAAATATAAAGAGAAGAAAGAGAAATAGATCAAGGCATCTGGAAATGTCGATTGACATTGCATTTGAATATTTGAAGATTATAGCTGTCAGGGAAACAAGTAAGAGGAAGGGACTTCCGCAAACAGGAAGTGCGAGACATGAAGCTATTGGAGTAGAGGAGCCGGCTACATTTAACCGTTTCGACAGTGAAAGGTCGGACTGAGATTCCAACCTCGTAACACGGTTAAAGTCTTACAAAATGAGAACTAGCGGATGTAGCTCGTCGGAGCATTTACCGTGAAATTATTTGTAGAAAAGACAGAAGGGAGCGGCGGCACGTCTGTGAGAGAGCGACTGTAATCGAGATGCCAGATCAGGGTCAATCACATTGCATATCCGTCTCTGGATTTTGTCGAGCATCTTAAAACGAACAGCAGAGGATCCAGATCATATATGGCAGTAGTGTTCCATGCAAGGACGAATGGTTGGTTTATAGATTTGAAGGAAGGACTCTGCCGGGAAAAACTTTCTGCCGTGACAGAGAGAACCTACGTTCCTTGCGGTAGATGAAGCTATTGATTCAATATATTTGTTCCATATCAGGTGAGTAGAGTGTGGGACCAATCAGTCGCTGAGAGGTGCTCTCGTGGAGGTGTGCATCAGACATTCTAATGGCAGGCACGGATGGTTCTCTAGGGTGGGTAATAGAGAGCAGTTTTGCTTTTGAGGCATTAAAGTTAAGCAGCGATTACTTTCCCCAGTCAAAAACAGATTGGAGGTACTTTTTGAAACCAACGGCCAGGCTAATTATGTCAGAGATACCGGGTTTGCGATTGAGGCAGGAGTAAAGAGTAGTGTCATCTGCATAGATGCTTATTTGGGAACTGATTACATCGGGAAGATCGACAATGAAGTTCGAAAACATTGTAGGGCCCAGGATATGGCCTTGGAGAACACCTGCGTTCCTGAGAAATGAACTGGAGGAGAATCCGTTAGTGGCATACTTCATTACACGCTTTTTAAAAAAGTTTATTTAATTAATTAACTGTCATAATTACTGTTATTTTATTCGAGCATTGTTTTGATTTTCATATCAAAAATAGTTTTGTTTAGGGATATCGTCTTATATAGTGCAGAAAAGTGTTTGAAATTTGCATTTTACTTGCCTTTCAACAAGTTGGCATCTATTTGTAAAACTTTCCTGAACTATAACAAGCCAATTTATGAATGAAATGTTCATATGATATTTTTGTTTCAAAGATTTCAAGTTGTGAATATATCTTACTTTGCTAAGCGATAGTGAGCGAGCGAATGCTGCTTATAGTTTTCTAAATTTCAACTGTGAGCAACGCTGAAGGTGCACCCATTTATTTTCTTATGAGTGAACTGCTGATCATAACAGTGGTATTATCATATTTATCTTTCATTTCGTCAGATTAGTTATTATTCTTTGAATTCTATCTCTAATAGTTCTTTCGGCCAGCCATCTACTTCTTTCAATTTTCTACTGAAGAACTTCTTTATTTGTCTGCATTTTCTTTGTGGAGAATGTTTACCACTTGTTCTCCTTCCTCCTTTCCATGATGTCAGCCTCTATTCAATGTCAACGGACTTCGTTTGTAAGAAATGAAAAACAACAAAGAGGAGAAGTTTGCGCATGCCCATTAGGAAATGTTCGAAATAAGCTGAGAAGTAAAATGGCATTCATTAGCATTCACTTCTTTGTTTTGGTCTTTTGAGCAATTGAGCGTTGTTTTTAACTTGCGGAGTCAAAAACAAAATGATGACAGAAAAAAATGATGAAAAAAAGGGGGACAAAAAACGCAACAAATGATCCAAAAATCTATATTCTTTTAATTTATGATTGGTCTAAAATGTTTTTTCTCAACGTAATCATTTTCTCAGATTTTTTAGATTTGTTTTCCATTTATGTCTTTTGTTCCAACTGATGACAAAGCAGTTATGTTTGTTTACTTCTATCTCTGATCGTAGAGCCGGCAATGCGTAGGGTTTTGCATCTCCGACCAGGAGAAATATTAGAGAAATGCACCGGCGTAGGAGATATATCCAACATCTTTCTTTCCTTTTGATACACTTGAGGATACACATATGTACACATATATATATAGTTGCATACATGTATATATATATTGTTTATCTATCTATAGATATGTTTATACATATATATATATATATATATATATATATATATATATATATATATATGTGTGTGTGTGTGTGTGTGTGTGTGTTTATATATATGTATATATAAATAAACATATATACACATGTATATCTTCATATATATATATATCAGGTCGTGAAAAGAATAAAAAAGATGAAAACAATTTTCCACACACACACACACACACACACACACACACACACACACACACATATATATATATATATATATATATATATATATATATATATATATATATATTGTAGTAATTCGTCGAGCCTAGAAGAATCCTCAGCAGAATGCAGAAAGCACTGGACGGCCGTTTCGTCCTATCTGGGACTCATCAGCAGTGTGCATCCACTACCGAGAATCGAATACATTTCAATACAACGCAAACGTCATACCAACTGTACCACGGTACTCGGTGACGAAGAAGACACACACACACACACACACACACACACACACACACACATATATATATATATATATATATATATATATATATATATATATATATATATATATATATATATAGTGTCAGTATTTAGTTATATTAACGACAGTAATTGGAATTATAATTCAATTGTAGACACCTATAGTAATTGAAGATGAGTTTTTGTCTTTTATTTTCTCATTAGAAATCATTTACAATAGCCAGATTCCTACTCGGTTCTGTTTTGTTCACTTCGCGTTTATCCACTTAGAAGCCTGAAAATTTAAGCCTCGCAAATCCGTCCATCTCATCGCTCAGTTTTTAATCCGGTTCTATCCCACTACGTTTGCTGTACACCCTTTGTGCCATCTTTTATCTTCTTTTCTCGGTATATCTTCTAAAATGTATGTGTGGATGTTGTAAGGATAGAAATCGCGGTAAGTGAAGTCGGTGAGCAGAGTTTAGATTCCGGACCATTCTGTATCTTGATTTCCCAATAATGTCCGCTCTCGGGAAAACATGAATCTATTTTGCTCAGACCTATGAGTTAAATAGCAGGTTTAACGAACTGTCTAGTTTTGGGTGGCAACCAGTCGAGGAGAAGGAAAACTCTGAATTCATAATCAGCCTGAAGTGTTTTCCGCTCCCTAAGGATATCATGACAACTGATGCTCTGGTGGCAGTAACAGTGGAACCCTCCGATTATAATGGGTTACAACACACACACACACACACACACACATACACACACAAACACACATACACACACAAACACACATACACAAACGCACACACACAAAAACACACATACACACACACGCACACACACAAACACACGCATACACACACAGACATATAAACATACACAAACACACATACACACACAAACACAGAAACACACAAACACACAAACACACATACACGCACAAAAATCTCTCTACCTCCTTTAAATGTAACATAGTATATACTGCCACTAGATGCTACGAAAGTAATGTGGTTGCAACATGGAATTTCCCCTCATGACTCTTTGAACGGATATGGGCTTACGGGCAACGTTAAGCAACGTCGCGTCTGGTCAGTATGTAGATGGGTAACCACTTCTGAACACCAGTTGCTGTAAGATTGGTGTAATGGACAATGCCTTGGAATTGTTAATCGGAGTGCCGAGTCCCAATTCCAGTTGGGTTCGTTCTATTCACTTAGCCGTTGGAATATAAATGCCTCATAAAATCTCTGGTATACCAATGCACTATCTCATCCATTGAGAGCCCTAATACTGATAGGATATACATTGAGTCAACGAAGAATCGATTTAAAATTAGATGTAGACAACACAAAGGCTCATTCAATAATATTATAAATAGAAATGAGACATCTCTATCCAAATATTTTTGCATTTGAAAGAAATGAATAAAACACCAAAAGTAAAATGGAAAATAATAAATAGGACAAGAACGTGTAGAACCTGGATGACCCATGCTCTTTATGCCTACATGAAAAACTACACATTATTAAGTTTCTAAATAATGAAAATTTATTAAACCACAGACATGAGTTAACGGTCTTTTGCCGACATCAACAAATTTTCGTTTTAGATAATTAGATAAAATAAAAGATTTAAATTTCTTAGCTTAATAAAAGGCTTAAAAGCTTAACCCAATCATTAAATAGAAAAACCCTTTATGAAGTCGTCAAAACAAATTGTAGTTCAGTGCGACGCGTTTATATATGAAACAGCCATTTGCCCAAAAAAATTATAAATAAATAGATAAAATAAAATAAAACAAAAAATCCCTAGACATTTCAAGACATATCATGGAGCTAAAAGTTATCTTTCGCCGAAACTGACCAGACGGAGAGCGGACACGGATGCCATCATCCGCTTTGAAATAGATACCCCACCCTACCTATGCTCGACCCTTTTCAAAAGGTGACTGATATGTGGATAAAAATTAACTGTTAGACCACCTAACCAAAATGGCCGCCTCAGCCGTTTCCATAGTAAGAATATTGCGAACAAACAAGCTTATAAAGATGCGTAAACTTCCAAGGTTGGTTATTCCTAAATTTTCGCTTGAGGACGAAACAGAGCTTGATACCTTACTTCAATTTAATTTTAATTATTATATTGAGGGTTTCGGCTCTCGTTTTTGAAACATGAGAACTCTTATGTAGCGAAGGAATCATATATATATATATATATATATATATATATATATTTAGAGAGAGAGAGAGAGAGAGAGAGAGAGAGAGAGAGAGAGAGAGAGAGAGAGAGAGAGAGAGAATAAAACCGACAGCTGAAGCAGACCGATCCAATTGTTCTGAATATATCAAGCAAGTGGTGTATACTGGTCCATGTAGCAAAAACACGAATTTACAGGCGAGGCAAAACCATTGATATCATTCGAACTTTCGCTCACTGAGATAGACTGTTCTAGTTCCACGTGCCTTGTTTAATGGATGTCAGTTATCAGTTATACTCCTGTTAATTCCCCTCTGAAAGTTCTCCACTGCCTTAACCAGGTATTGAACTCACACTATTTGGGTTCTGTCACTGGATCTAACTAACGCCTTTATACAATGTGCCATGTGTCCTTGAGGACATCTATGTATTAATTTCTTGGTGTTGTAAACCTAATGTCTTCAGTTACATTTTTTTAACCATACTCATATTGCAATTTTTGCTGTTATCATTGCATGTTTTTACTAAATTCTTTTCCTCACCATGATGTTCGCTATGTACAAGAACTGAAAACAACACGGGTTAGATGACTAGAGATTAAGTGACAGTGTGTGCAAATAGGATGGAACGATAACTGTTAACACAAGACTTTAAATGGTTAAGATTGGAGTGATCGAGGAAGCAACGCCTTGGGAGTCAACTCCTCACATATGGTCGAAGTACTCTCATTTTGTTCGGCCTGGTCTGACTCGGTAGACGATACCAGGATAAGTCAGGTACTTACCCTAGATATACACGTAACTATTTTTCCATCATCTTTAATTATTGATCGCATGCACGATTACCTTTTGAGGTCTGGATAAGATTTATATTCCATTAGACGCTGAATTCATGAACCCTCTCAGAGGGAGCATCCCTTCATCGCGATTGGTGAAAATTCTGGGTCATATCATGTCCATATCCATCTGTACATTATCTACATTATGATGGCTCAACTTTATTATTCTCATATTATTGCGTCAGTATTTCAACAAGGATGGCCTGACTGCGTACGTATAGAAATAACATTGAACATATTTAAAAACCACACTTTAATGTATTTACTCTTCTTAGCTTGGTGTGTAAAAACGCCGATATCTTCATGTTAATTTTGGATTGCTGACTGACGCATAATACGAATGTTACAAGGTCATCGGTCTAAGACAGATGTTCTGTCTCGTTGCATACTGTCCTTTTTATTGTCCTCTCATACTGCCTTAGTGCTTTTCACTCTCAGTAACCCCTCATGTCGTAGTGGATTCATTGCCCTGCAATGGATGATGGAATGTTAATAGTTTGGTTTTCGTTGCATTGAATGTGGCTAATCAGTGTTTCCCCAACTAAAATGTTAGAGCTAGCTCAAAAGTGAAATCAGCTGCCAAGCTCGGATCATCTAGACTCTAGATGATCCGAGCTTGGCAGATTCTAGATTCTAGAGTGTTGATCCTGTGTTTGCTGTCAGAAATCATCCAGAACAAACATCCATGGTGCACATTTATAAATCTGCCAATCGTCAGTTGATACTATATTGCTACCATATCTGGTCTAATGCTCTTGCTATGTATCTAGATATTCTCGACATAAACCCACGAACTTTCCGTAATGGTATTGATCTCGACATGGCATCTTGACTTCAGTCACATTCCACTGCCGTAAAGAGGCTTCTCTATGTCCTTTCTATAAATATGTCAATGGCAATTGTTATAATGCGTTCATCTCCCCCCGCCCTCGACTGCGTGAATTCAAGCTTACCACTAGGTCTCATTGTTATACTGCAGAAATAGCTAGACACAGCCGTATGTTCTATTATAATAGTTACTGTTCTCGCACTTTTCGCCCGTGGAACTTTGTTCAAGTTCCTTGCTTTCCTGCCAGCTACTATCTTGAAAAATATAGATGCAAATTCCACCACCGTTTCTCTGGTTCTGAATCACTTTTTTTGTCCTTTCTCTTCAGTAAGGTCTTTACTTTCACTTTAACTCTCAGTAACACCCGGCGTCTTAGTGGCAAATGATACAATAATAATATTTGGATCTCAGTTTTGGTTTATTGCTTTACACATAATGAAGCCGTTTATATCTATTTTGTACACTAACTTCGGATAAGATATGGAATCATCTTCTGTATATTTGCGATCCTGTCTTACCAGTAGGGCTCATTGCGATTGGGCTAAAATTAAACCAATGAACACGTTTCCTGTCTAAGACTTATATTACTTCTGTTCCAATTTGATTTACCGCTACGCTATATTGGTACAACAGGAAACAAGGGATAAACCTTTACTCCATTTTAAAGAAGGATAGGCGAACGCTTCACACTCCTTCTCGTCTCTTACTTTAGCTTTAGAAAGGTATCTTTCGTTATTTTATTACATCTATACATTTCGATGTCTGCTTTACACTCGAAGAATTTGGAACATACGTCTTAGTTACAAATACGAACTACCAATATAGCATCTGTTTATATTTCTGAGATGAGGTATTATGTACACTATTTACATTATTCGGACTATTGTCCTCATATTTGTCGCTATATTTATTACAACGTTTCGGCCGTTGTAAGCTCCGGCCTTCTTCAGGAGGTTGGAATGTCGAACTGCATCCTTTATTTCGCTCACTGAGGTAGACTGTTCTAGTTCCACGTGCCTTGTTTAATGGATGTCAGTTGTCGGTTATCTCCTGTTAATTCCCCTCTGAAAGTTCTCCACTGCCTTAACCGGGTAATGAACTCACACTCTTTGGGTCCTTTCAATGGATCTAATTAACGCCTTTATCCACTGTGCCATGTGTCCTTGAGGACATCTGTGTATGAATTTCTAGGTATTATAAACCTAATGTCTTCAGAAACCTATTTTAACAGTTCAGTTTTGGCTGTAATTGCTAACAGTCTACTTCAGTGAGCGAAATAATTCCAACCACCTGAAGAAGGCCGGAGGGTACAACGGCCGAAATGTTGTAATAAATATGGCGACAAAGATGAGTACAAATGTTTTTTTTTGTTATCTTTTATTTGACAGAAAGTGCAGATTGTGTAATAAAAGATAACAAAAAATTCCACAGTAAGTGTAGATATGTGATCCACGGTGGACTTATATATAGTGGCTCGGAGTGAAAAATCGAAGAGCCAATTTCGAATTCCAGTTGGATCCATTGCATTCGCTTACGTGATACCATTGGGAAAAGTATAAATAATGTAAATAATGGTGACAAATTGATGATACGTATTTATATAAATCCAAAATATTTCCAGCCAATCTTTGCTGAATACTTATTCTGACATATGCCTGGATAGCTATACAAAAATAGATTTATTATATTTCTTTCTGCGGTGTGTCAAATCAAGCTGAACCAAACAGAAGGCAGGTTAACTTTATGGCTTCAAGTTCTCTATGAAGAATTTTCCCATAGGGCAATAGCCTAGAGAATAAAGGCGTTGCATCGTATGTTTAGTGACATGGCAATTTTGGGTTCAATATCTGGGCCCGGCAGATAGTGTACTTGGAAACATGGCAAGCAATAAATGAACAGTACTAAAAGATAGTAACTAGATGAGATGAGCAGCGCAACGAGAAGTATCTACTCCCGTCAATTAAATAAATGGTTCAACTCGGAATTCCCACAACAACAAGAACTGAGAACAACAGTCCGCATATAATCAAATGCTGAATCTCATAGAATGCCATGCAGACATGGTGCCTTTCCAATAGTAACTCCTTTTATTTTTTTCTGGATTTCTTCCAAAGTGGGTTGATCATACAACTCATCAATGGTACACAACTGGGGCAAGCTACTGATGATATCTTCGATAAATACTGCGGTATGAAAAAAACAAGAGCCGTAAAATGGTTAGTCCAGTATTTGTTTGTACTGTCTGGGTCTTTGACGTGAGTGATTCCATAGAGAGTCTTGTGGAACAAAAGCCTGATTAATCAGGGGATATGACTCTGAGGTTGCAAGGATAACCGCCTCTGATTTCCACCTGGCGGGAACCGTTCTGCAGCGATGTTTTAACGTTTTTGTTTTCGTTGGATTGGAGCAATGATTAACCGTGCTTGTCTGAAGTACTCAAAAGTTTTTGGTTTCCATATTTTCTCCCTCAAAATATACATTATCTCAGGATCATGTTCATCAAAATAATTCCGATGTTTTCTCTTTCTTCAACCCTAGAGTTGTAGACCTCATTCTTGAACAGATCCCAAATGCTGTCGCATTCGGTAGGAATCGAATGCATTTTGGAGATCCTTACATTTTACGGGTTGACTTAAGCTCTAAACATCGATTTATTTAGAATAATTACATGTCCAATTACGTCATATTATATATCTTGCCATGTAGCAATATATATATTGATCCCACATTGAGCACCATGTATGATTCAGACTGTGCATATATTCCGACGTCCTGGGTAAGACGTTAAACTACATCCGTTTCCTGGGTAGGACGATAAACTACATCCAGCAGCAAGGCCTCTGATCAGGAGGTTTTGAGGAGCGTGGAACCACCTCTTAATTGCTGGTATTCCCAGGTCCACACTGACGCAGGGTGTTATCCCCTGTTAGGGTCCCAGCTATGGGCAAATAGTTAAGTATTACTAGCAAAAGTTTTTGGAAAAAAATTATTACCAACAATACAAACAATACAGTTCTGAAGGAAAAATATTACCAGAAACTGATTTTTGTCAAAACAAAATATTATAAGCAATAAAAAAATGTCGTCTGCATTGACGCTGATATGCCGTAAAACAGAATAAACCAAACCAAACCAAGCCAAACCAAACCAAACCAAGCATACATTCTGAATGTCTCGATTATGACAAATGACCTAATCGACAATTTGACAATGGTTGGATATTGGAAGAATCTAAGTATACCTATGGGCCACATTTTGATAGGAAAATGAGTTGCAGATGACATTTTCAAATTCAGAGCGAATCTGTAGATGATGAAGTGCATTACCTTCCTTCTTCAAAGTCAGTGCTTTTCCATTGACTTCTAAGTTCCTTGATTCTTACAGACCCTGTCAATGAAATCTCCAAGGATGAAGAACTTGTCTGCTTTTGGAATCTCTGTGGTGGCAGTTTCGAGGGTCATGTTATATTTCTCAGAACGTGGGAGAGTTGTATCATAATCTAAGGAACATGATTCCGTCATTAATACCTTGTTGCTTGGTTAACTCATTAAGAATGGCAAAACCGACACAACGCTCACATTTCCCACACTAGGTATTACTTTTCATAAATAAATTGTAACTCGCCCTAGAATCTGTTACTTGGTCCTCACCGGTCAACCGAATTTCAGAAAGTGCATCTATGGAATATATTATACAGTGTGATCATACGACTTGCAGTTAATACGTTTGCTGTCGTTCAAACTAACTTATCTTTCGAGTTTTTTGAATGAATATCTCTTGGATGTTGCCCTACTATTTTCTTTTCTCAGTCTTGAGTTCCATCTGTCCTGTGAGTATCAAAATTTCCAAGCCATCTTTACTGATTATGTTTCCTAGAAATTTCAACTATTTCTTTCTTTTATGTATAAGTGTAATTTTTTTTTCATTTTCCTAAAAACGAAATTTCAACTATTTCTTTCTTTTATGTATAAGTGTCATTTTTTTTTCATTTTCCTAAAAACGAAATTTCAACTATTTCTTTCTTTTATGTATAAGTGTCCATTTTTTTTTTCATTTCCCTAAAAACAAAAATTTGGTCTTAGAAAACGAAATTGTGAAGATTAAAAAAAATTGTTTTCCTTTTTTAATTTTCTGATGAATCTTAATTCTTCTGTTAATGATTGAATAAATTAATGGCCATTCTGTGTCCATAGAGATTTCTCTATGACATCGATAAATATTTGCGCTAAACAATTTTTTATAAATACTGTTATAGGAATCGTAAATATGAATGGTGGTCGTTATTTTATGACGTGGGTAGAAATGAAAATATTTGAAACTTTTTCCATTTCACTGAAACAGATGTTAAACACTTCTTTATTTTAATCTTTCTTCCATTTATTCATTTTTTCATTGACACCAAGTAGCGTATGCGTTTTTGTTTTTTCTACGCAACCAAAACAAAAAAGTCCATTATTTATAGGGCATTGGCAGGAGATGGTAAACTCTGTTGTCTTCTCTTCTTTGTTTGTTTGTTTCTTTCTTTTATCCTTCTTCTTACACTTTTATTTTTCCGTCTTTGTTTTTTCCTTCCTTCCTTCATTCATTCATCCATTCATTTATTCATTTTTTCACTTAAACCAAGTAGTATATGTCTTTTGTTTTTTACGCAAGGAAAACGGAATTGCACATTATTTATGAGGTATTGGTTTGAGACGGGAAACTCCTTTGTCTTCTTTTCTTTTCATTCTTTTTTCTTTATTTCTTTCTTTCTTTTTTCTCCTTCTTGAATTATTACTTTTTCTCCTATCTTTCTTTCTTTCTTTTTTCGCTCTTTTCACTTTTCTTTCTTTCTTTTTTCTTTTTATTTCTTTTTCTCTTTCTTTTTTCACATTTCTTTTTTCTTTTTTCTTCTTCTCCTTCTTTCTTTCTTTCTTTCTTTTCACTTTTCTTTCTTTTTCTTTCTTTTTCTCTTTCTTTCTTTCTCTCTTTCTTTCTCTCTTTCTTTCTTTTCACTTTTCTTTCTTTTGTCTTTATTTTTCTCTTTCTTTCTTTTCACTTTTCTTTTTTCTTCTTCTTCTTTCTTTCTTTCTTGCTTGCTTGCTTTCTTTCTATCTTTTCACTTTTCTTTTTTCTTTATTTTTCTCCTTTGTTCGTTCTTTCTTTTCACTTTCTTTCTTTTTTCTTTCTTTTTTCTCCTTCTTTCTTTCTTTTTGTTTTTTCATTCTTTCCTTTTACTTTCTTTTTTGTCTTTCTTTTTTTTCTTTTTTTCTTCTTTCTTTCTTTCTCGCCATAATTGATTTCGTAGCAAGAAGACAGGAGAAACAAATACCCTCTTGGGCAGAATATTGAACCGGGAGAAAGCTATAAGTGTTTCGAGAAGTTTGAGGCTTACAACAATTTTTTACTTGTTTGTTCGTCAAACTACCTTCCGTTTTGTTATAACTTCTGAAACCTTGCAGATAGAATTAACGTCTTGATTCCCCACCTCAAACAGTTACCATTCATCGTTTTAGGGAGAAATCTAAAGAAAAGTATTACCTTATCTAAATCAGTACTTCACATTCAAATGGGATTTTCGTCAAGAAACCTAACAAATCGTTCATGAATTGAATAACTTTGCAAATAATGGTTCTATCCCATTAAAGTTTAATCATTGTATCGGGAAAGATTAATGTATAATGTCTAAACCAGGATGTTCTTGGAGTGTATAGCTTTTATTCACAAGAAATTACATGGTGTGATCGAAAGAAATAATCTAGTTTATAAGGTTGGTACCACTATGAAACACTAATGGTTCAGCTGTGAAATGTTCCGTGCATTAATTTCAAAATCAAATTATTAATCATTCTTCGGTATCTGTCTATATTACTGAGATGAGGTATTATGTACACTATTTACATTATTCGGACTATTTTCCTCATCTTTGTCGCCATATTTATTACAACGTTTCGGCCATTGCACGCTCCGGTCTTCTTCAGGTGGTTGGAATGTCGAACGGAACCCTTTATTTCGCTCACTGAGGTAGACTGTTCTAGTTCCACGTGCCATGTTTAATGGATGTCAGTTATCAATTATCTCCTGTTAATTAACCTCTCCAAGTTC
Organism: Acanthosepion esculentum; assembly: GCA_964036315.1. Classification (NCBI taxonomy): domain Eukaryota; kingdom Metazoa; phylum Mollusca; class Cephalopoda; order Sepiida; family Sepiidae; genus Acanthosepion; species Acanthosepion esculentum. The sequence goes on along the minus strand of OZ038486.1, from coordinate 133,699,380 downwards.
TCCATCGCCTGAAACAGGTAAGCAACTCGCACTTTTTGAGTCCTGTCACTGGATCTAGCTAAAACGTTTATAATTAACAATTCTTTTCTCCAGGTAAACTGATATCTCAATATTAAAAGTAAGATCTCAAAAGTAACTAGTAATAACATCTTTTGGAAACGGACAACGTTTGGCATCATGATGCTAAACAATACCTACGGGAAAATGGTCTAGCTGCTAAGGACATTGATACTGACACTGTTGCTACATTAGGAGCCTGATCAAGGGGAAAACTAAATTCAGGAGAGGAATGTAATGTCTTGTGTATATTCCATAGTCTAGACGTCCTTCAGTTGCCACTACCGAGAAAAAAAACATTGATCGTGTTCATCACAGTGATGGGATACAGTCAGATAACTATAAATCAAATCGCCAATACTATTTGAATATTCCGTGAGAGAATTGAAAGTATTCTGCACAATGAACTTGGCATGACGAATGTTTTCTTTTTCTCGTTGGGTGCTAAGTTCTCATCAAAACGGATTAGGCTGGTATTGTTTGGGCCAGAGACTGCTGGTTTCCTTGAACGTTAGCTAAATCTGGTTGAGTGCAGGATTCATGACTGATCTACAAACAAAGAGACGATACATGCAGCGTAACTATCCGTCCTCACCTGCTCCAAAGAAGGAAAAGTCGTATCATATCCATCTCAGGTTATGGCTTCCATTTTTGGTATGGAAAATGCATTGTGCTTATTAACTATCTTCAAAAAGCTTCATCATCACTATGCCAAAATCTTGAGAGTTACGGAAGGCTATCGAGACTAAAAAGATAACTGACGAAAGGCGACTTATTTCATCAATACAATGCGCCAGCACATAAGTACTTTTTTTTCAGTGTCTGCTATGTGTTACTGTAGCTTTGAAAGAGTTGATCCCTCTCGAGATTCTCCTGATTTGACACCATCTCTTTCTTCCTTAAAATTAAAAAAAAAAAATTGCTGAGGATTATCACAGTGATAACAACATTATATCCGCTGTTGACTCTTTTGAGCAACGGTATGAAAACTTCCTCACCAATGGGACCGAAGCAATTCAACAAAGATGGCAGAGGAATTTAGACCCCACCATTGGGGGCCTTGTTGGAAAATAAACCTCATTTGATTACATTCCATGACAGCATCTTCGTCGTCTTATAAACTCTTCCGTCCACTCGTATCCCTTTTGAAAAAAGGATTATAAATGGGTTACCCAGCAAAAAAAGGATTATAAATGGGTTACCCACCAAAAACGGATTATAAATGGGTTACCCAGCAAAAAACGATTATAAATGGGTTACCCAGCAAAAAAGGATTATAAATGGGTTACCCAGCAAAAAAGGATTATAAATGGGTTACCCAGCAAAAACGTAATCCAGCGTTCCAGATACGCTGTATTTTGGCCTGGGTATATGTGAAGAGTTAAGACCCCCATCACGTTGAAAAGTCATTTCTTGTCCGACAACCAAAGTCCAGCAACGCTGAGCCTGGTCATTACTGAGGTGGATGGCCGCAGGTTATATAAGCTACGCGACAGGCGACTAACAGAAATAAAGATATGTACAGGTACTTTTAGACTGAAAGGTTGCAAGTTCTCCCTGAATTTGGGCGAGGGAGTAGATATTGGATGTTCTACCAAGATTTCTGTAAAATATTATTCTACTATTTTCCTGCCTTCAAACTAAACATTTATATTCAATTTTGTCACACACTTATGGAGGTTCTGTCACTGAAAAACACATACTGTTTGCTCGTCATCAAAATACTCTCTCTTGATTTATTAATACGAATAGAAAGTTTAAAGATCATTTTTTTTTCTTATTCGAGAAACATTCAATCAGATACTGAACGAACCTTCTAATATCTGTTTGGCATTAACTATCCAATTTCTGCAGAACACCTGGCAAATTACAAGGCAGCTTCTTTGCACAATTTCAACGTTTCCAAATCTACAAAAATCGTGTTTGCAGTTTCTATGTAAGGTAAGAGAAAGGTTGAAGTAATGGCATTATGTTAGCTAGTTGGCTACAACGTTTAATGGCATTAACGGGACAAGGGCATATGACGCACTTTCATTTCAGCAACGGAATATCGGGGGTCATAGTTTTGTATGCATTTCATTGTGCAATGCACTAATATTGAGAAACTATTAGCGTAAAACTTACGGTTACCTCTAGCCATTTCAACTGTAAAATGACGAGACCGTGTCAATTTTCATACTGATTTTAAATTTATAAAATCTAGATACCATAGAGAAAAGTTCATTAGTAGTAAGGAATTTGGGTTGATCAACTGATACGGCTGAAATTATAATAAAAATGATAATCGGGTTGAAGATGGCAGTGTTTAAGGCTAACGTAACCATGGTGAGATAAAGTATATGACGGCGTACAGGGCGACATTTTATCAATAACAAATCCTCCATCAAAAATAGGACGGCGTCATACACTCCAGAGATAAAATGTGCACCTTAAATCCTGTGGTTTAGGATAAATTGTTAGTATAGGAGATTATTCACGGTAGACCAACTCCTGCCTCGTTAATTATCAGCATTAATAGTTCTGTCTCCATTTCTAATTATTTACATTATTTATATTCATTGGGCTGTTCTCCTCATCTTATTGACATATTCATCTTCAACAACTGTTTATATTTCTGAGATGCGGTATTGTAATTCTTTACATTATTTATATTGTTCGGACTGTTGTCCTAATCTTTATTGCCATATTCACCTTCAAATTCTATCTATATTTCTGAGATGAGGTATTGTAATTATTTACATTATTTACATTGTTCAGACTGTTGCCCTCATCTTTATTGCCATATTCACCTTCAACTTCTGTCTATATTTCTTAGATGAGGTATTGTAATTAAATACATTATTTATATTGTTCGGATTGTTGTCCTCATCTTTATTGCTATATTCACCTTCAACTTCTGTCTATATTTCTGAGATGAGGTATTGAAATTATTTACAATATTTATATTGTTCGGATTGTTGTCCTCATCTTTATTGCTATATTCACCTTCAATATCTGTCTATATTTCTGAGATGAGGTTTTGTAATTATTTACACTATTTATATTGTCCTCAACATTATTGCCATATTCACCTTCAACTTCTGTCTATATTTCTTAGATGAGGTATTGTAATTATATACATTATTTATATTGTTCGGATTGTTGTCCTAATCTTTATTGCCATTTTCACCTTCAACTCTTGTCAATATTTCTGAGATGAGGCATTGTAATTATTTGCATTATTTATATTGTTCGGACAGTTGTCCTCAACTTTATTGCCATATTGACGTTCAACTTCTGTCTCTGAGATGAGGCATTGGAATTATTTACATTATTTATATTGTTCGGATTGTTGTCCTCATTTTTATTGACATATTGACGTTCGACATCTGTCTATATTCCTTAATTGAGGCATTGTAATTATTTATATTATTTTGTATTGTTCGCGCTGTTGTCCTCATCTTTTTTGCCATGTTCACCTTCAAATACTGTCTATTTATCTGATATGAGTTATTTTAATTATTAACATTAATTACATTGTTCGGACTGCTGCCACCATCTTCGTTGTCATATTTACGACGTTTTGGCTGTTGCCAGATCTGGTCTTCTTCAGGTGATTGGAGTTTCGAACTGAACTCTTTATTTTGTCCACCGGGTAGATTTCCATGACTCTTCCGGATGTTTGAATTATATCCCTTTAAATCAAGTCTCCAAATTTTGTTCACCACTACAGTTGCAAGGTATTGATCTCACGACTTTTTTGTTCAAAGTTTTTTTTTCCACTGAGCTATGGTTCCTTGAGGACAAAATGAAGGGTTTGGTTCGAAATTCCAATCATCTGACGAAGGACCGTATATAAAAGCGTTGGCTGGATACAGTGTCTGAGACATCCCGAAGAGGCACCGCTCGTGGAACTAGAACAGATGGCAAAATAAAGTGTTGAGTTCGAAATGGCAGTCACATGAAGATTTCCGTTGCGTATAACGGCCGAAACGTCATGAATATGGGGATTAACGTCAACAGAGAAATCCTAAATCATCGTCACACTCTGTAGATTGTGGTAGTTAATTGACAATTTTTTCGCTTCCCTTTTTTCGATGATGTTGAACAAAAATCTACTGGATGTGTTTTTCTACAAGCCGTTTAAATTTCGCATTCGCGAACAGTGGAACGAGTGGATATTTAACGGGGGAAAGTCATTCAGGCTATCGTAATAGCCCACGGAAACCGCACACACTCATGAGGTATGATAGATCATGGCAGTTAACTGACAATATCTCATCATTTTTTTTTTCATTAGAATTTGATTGAAAAGAAAGCATAAGCATACTGGATGTATTTAATAAATTCAATATATTTTAAAATAAGGTTTTTACACCGGAGGGTGGAATTTCTACGGTAAATAGAGAACGAAACCTACATTTTAACTTGAAAATATGGGACCGTCATCTACGCCCAATCGTCTTGCGCGCCAGCAACGCGGTATTTGGATTTGTCCTCAATCGCAGACAGTGTGAGTGGAATGGTTTATCCGACATGAAGGCATACATCACTGCAAGGTTATCCAATACTTTCATCAAAGTTTGTCACCATGCAGCACAGAGTTGTGTATAGAGTATATGCCTGTTGTACCTTGATCAGTTTACGTAGCATAAAGGGTATACCGGGCTACGTTTATTCGGACCCAGTCATTACTCGGTTGGCATTCTTCTCAGTCAATAAATAATACTACTACTACTACTCTCCTTCTACTACTACTACTACTAATACTACTACTACTATTACTACTAGTAGTACTAGTACTATTGGTTCTACTACTACTACTTCTGCTGCTGCTAATAATAATAATAACAATTATTATTATTATTATTATTAGAAATATAACAGAACTATTTGAATTTTGATCAAATTCTAATTAATATTAAGTTAATGGTTAAATATGCCAGGTGCCATTTCCACAACTTCAGAATACTTGTGAAAAATCGCCTATTGCTTTATTCGTAACTGAGATTAATGTCTATAACAAAACATTACAAAGCAATCATGGATATGAATGCTGGCCATGGGCACTTCGAGTCGGTGTAATGGTTAGCAAGCCTGTCTAGCTAAAACAATCACGCCCGAGTAGTGAGTTCGATCCTCGCTGGGTGCCCCCTCTGTCAGCCTTGTGCCACATCTAAGTGACGCTTGGGAAATCGCTATGAATGCTGGCCATTACTTAAAGAAGTAAGACGGGTACAAACGAAAATAGTTTTCAATTTCACTAAAGCAGACGTTAAACGCATGAATGTGTTGTTGGTGTCTTTGTTTACCCCTTTATGTCATTTTGCTATTTTTCTTTCTATAAGAAGAATATACAATTCGGGATCACACGGTGGGACAATACATGCATTGGAAAATATGCATCTTACATTGGAAAGAAAGTGCATGAAGTGAACACCAACCAAACCCATTTATAGATATTGGAACTGTAACAATAATATCTGTCTATATTTCTGAGATGAGGTATTATGTACACTATTTACATTATTCGGACTATTGTCCTCATCTTTGTCGCCATATTTATTACAATGTTTCGGCCTTTCAGTATATGTCTATACTTCTGAGATTATGTATTATGTACATTATTTACATTATTCGGACTATTGTCCTCATCTTTGTCGCCATATTTATTACATTATTCCGACTATTGTCCTCATCTTTGTCGCTATGCTTATTACAACGATTCGGCCGTTGTACGCTCCGGCCTTCTTCAGGTGTTTGGAATATTGAACTGAACCCTTTATTTCGCTCACTGGGGTAGACTGTTCTAGTTCCACGTGTCATGTTTAATGGATGTCAGATATAAGTTATCTCCTGTTAATTTTCCTTAAGTACACATGGCACAGTGGTTAAAGGCGTTGGTTAGATCCAGTGGTAGGACCCAAAGTGTGTGAGTTCAATACCCGATTAAGGCAGTGGAGAACTTTCAGAGGGAAATTAACAGGAGATAAATGATAACTGGCATCCATTAAAATGGCACGTAGAACTAGAACAGTGAGCGAAAGAAGGCCGGAGCGTACAACGGCCGAAACGTTGTAATAAACATGGCGACAAAGATGAGGACAATAGTCCGAATAATGTAAATAATGTGTGTAACAATGATATTGAAATTTACAATAAACACTGATAGAGAAAACAAAACTACCCGCCCAGAAATAGTGATTATAGACATGAAATGCGGAATACTCTTTGGTATTGATATGGCGGTTCCTACAGACAGAAATATATCTTTAAAAGTCTTTAAAAATAACTATCAAAATACAAATAATTTGAAGAAATTTTCTCAAATATTTGATGCAAGAAGTCAATATTTCCGGTTGTGGCACCTGGGTTGATTGTGAAAGGTGGGGGAATATTCAGTGACAGTATCCCTGGAAGCCGATGTTCTAAAGAAATATAAAAAAAATATATAGAAGAAATTATCACATCATTTCTGAACTTAGGAAGCCGAAATGAAATGAATGTTGAAGGCAAATCCGAAGAAATAATTGTATACTGCAGTCTGTACGTCTTCAGGTGAAAATTAATCTACGATTGACATTATAATGCATATATGATTTAAGGCGATTTCAAGCTAGATTTTGGGGGGAAAATGGATTTCATTTTATGTCAACCACGCCTATTACTAGACCTAGTTTACTATGGAAAAGTGTGTGACATATAGTGGGTACCATTCTCATTTATGTAGTAATAATGCAAGAATTTCAATTTATTTTAATTCATAGATTAGTAAATGATGTCTGCTTTTCCCAAAACATGACGGTAAGCATTCATTGTCTTTTGGTAGAAAACCAAAATTTATATCGGCTTTGCATAAACTTAAAATTAATATATTTTTTTAAAATTAATATATTTTCTTTTAGACATCTAATATGATGACCGGATCTTTTTAAATACCCAGTAATATCAGTCCACACATAAGACAGTGAATGCTGTACAATTTCCTCCATGATGAAGAGAATACTGGTGGAAACAGATTCCAGAGACCGGATGCGTAATCAACTAAAGAATCTTAAGTAAAATGGAAACGCGCCGTTGCCTGCCTCTGTCTTTAGTACAAATACTTTCATGGTAACTACTCCGATGAGCTGCTTTCGCTGGTTCCCAGACTTCATGAATTTAAGAGTTCAACTAGGCTGGCATATCGCTCACACTCTTTCACTGTCGAAACTGTTAAATGTAGCCGTCTCTTCTACTCCAATAGCTTCATGTCTCGCACCTCTGGCCTGTCAAACTCCCGCCCCTTTTCCTGTTTCCCTGATAGCTATAATCTCCAACTATTCAAATGTAATGTCAACCGACGTCTCTAGATGCCTTGTTCTATCCCCCCTATCCTTCTCTTCATCGTTTCATCTATCACTCCTATTTGTTGTCGCTCCAACTCTCTGTAACCCCTTGCGTGCTAGTAGCTTCCCGGCTTGCTTGGGGTGAAACGCTTTAAAAAAAAAAAGGTCAAAAAATAAATTAAAAAGACTTTTGAGATTTCTAAGGAAGAATCTTGGAGTATTTGACAATCACAGGACATAATGAAGACAAGCTGAACAGAAAAACATCGAATAACTAGCATAGCGAGCTAATGCCAATGGATGGAAAAACAGTTTATTAAGAGCTAGAAAAGATAGAAAATAATGGATCGTCATGATAGCAAACTTCCTGCATTAGAGAAATACATCGAAGAGAGAATACCTCTTTTTTATTACCTTAAAATTACTACCTTTTCTTTAAAAAATCCTAATTAATACTCTTTTGGCGTTAATCTATAAATATTAACTGAATTTTAAATTAAGTTGACTTGAATTTTATTTGAATTTAATTACTCCACATTTTACGGTCAGTAGACATTAATCTAAGGCTAGGTATATATTTTTCATATGCCCGATGTTTACTCTGATTTATCATTCCAAACCGCTAAAGAGCGTCCCTCCGAATTGCAGTCGAGTTCTTTATATTAACTTACTATTAGGAGAGCTATGAATCCACTGCTTGTCCCTACAACTGTAGGTAAATAGCAGAACACACTGAGCTCTATAACACTGGTTGGCAAACCGTCTAGGAGAAGGAAAACTAAATCTGAAGATGGTTGCGGTCCGTCACCTTATCTTGCCCAAAACAAAGTATTTATGTATTCGCTCCCACTACGACCCCCGAGGTTACGGGACCCATACTACTGATCATAGAACGTGCTCCACATTTGCGCAATATACAGGCACACAGTGAGTGTCATATTCACCACTGAAACAGAAAAATACGAGGATAGCTTACCAAGAAACATTTACTGGAAAGTTGCATTAAACTCGATTTTCATCTATAAATCTAAGCGACTTGCTTCTAAGATTAGCGTAGCAAGGAATTAGATTGGAAGACATAGACGATAGCCACTAATCAATGGCATGGATATTTAGTTGATTCAGGATCATGAAATAAGGAATACTTCAGATAATTTCTGAGTAAATTTCTAATTATTTTCATTATTATTCCAATGTTTCCAACACTGTGCCCTCCAGCCTTCTTCAGGTTTCTCTTGATCCAGTAAACTTCGGGGAATATCGAATGAGACCCATTGAATATCTGTTTCATTAATTCCATGATTGAATATTTAAATACGTTGCACTGGTTGCATGTGTAAAATATCTTCCTTCATACACTCAATATTAATAAATTGTTTCATATCATTATGAATCCCCACATCATTGTAAATTGCAGTAGGCAAAAGGTTTTTTTCGTTTGAAAGAGGATTATGGTCTTGTTTGTCAACCAGTCTAGATGAAGGAACACTGATTTTAAATTATCTTGGAGAGGGTTGGGCTCCGTCATGTTTTTTGTCACAATTCACGCTACTTCTGATACGAATGTACATGTGATGCCCCGCTGTCCCTAATAAATTGGGTTACTTCTGTCTGTTCTGGTGTAATAACCTATATTTTGATGGTAGTACTCGGAGATATTTTGTACATAAAAATATACTACACTACATGATATTTCTCATCTACAAACGTGTACGATTTTTCAATTTCTCGGTATGTGACAACTGATTACGAACGTTAAAGACAAATATATTTCCATTTCTTCAATAATTCATTGTATAATGACTCGCCTGAAACTGGAATCCTTTGTCTATGTTGTTCCAAATCATCCGCGTTTTACACAAATTACTTTCGAAGCTTAATAGTTTCAGTTCATTTAGTCGGAAGAATGAGATCAGGGAAATTTTCTAGGCTGTTTTTTTTTTCTTTCTTGCAATTTACCCCAAGCAAGGTGATAACACAGCTAGGATTCGAGGGGCTACTGGGAGTGAAAAGGAAAAAAAAATAGACTAACCGGAAACCCAATCTTAAACAAGAAACCAGTCATAAATTTCTACTCATTTTCAAAAAAGCTGGGAGGAAAAAAAGTAAATAAATTCTCAGAGTTTATGAGAATATGTTAGGAGAATAGTTTTGAAGCGGACAGAAGAAACCGGAAACAGAATCCTTAAGTGGAAAAAAAGTATAAATAACTGATTCTGTTCAAAATAACTTGGAGGAATTTCAACCTGACGATAGGTGATCTTATCTACTCCTTATTTCTAAGCTCATAACTTTAAAATAAGGAGATTGTGAGCGTGTATGTCTTTATTATATATCAAATGCAATTGATATGAAAATATTTACTGTTGTTATAACCGGATATTAAATTGATTACATTTGAAAAAGTATCGTTGTAAGATGGGTATAAGGGCACACGTTCAATACTGACGGTAAAATAGTAATTAATATTTACGGCCATCCTTGTTAAGACGAAAAACTACATCCGCGTCATGGGTTAGACGATAAAATCAATCCGACATCAAAATCTCTGATCACGATGTTTTGAGGAGCGTTGAACCACCATTTAATTGCTGGTGATCCAGGTCCCCTCTGACACTGAGTGGTAGCACCTGTTAGGGCCCCACCTATTAACAAATAGTTAACCCCCAAACCGGGGTCAAATCACAATGAATGTGTAAAAGTAGGATTTAGTCCCAGTAATACATTTTACATACAGTAATATATGAAGGAGGAGGCACGGTGAAGTAATAGATAGCGACTCGGATTGAGAAATTGGAGAGCGAAGTTCGAATTCCAGTCGAATCCATTACATTCACTAACGTGCTAATACCCTTGGGAAAGACATGAATCCTCTTCTCCCATCAGCTATGGGTAAATAGCAGGATAGGTCGGGTTCTATAGCCTTGGATGGCAATTGGTCTACCGCAGAAAGAAATGGCAACCTACTACAGGAGAAAAATCTGCCTTGTTAGTCATGTAATGAAAAATACATGATCGCCTAAGCGTTTATCACCCAAGGCACATAACTGACTGAATGCATTTTTGTAAAAAATTATAACTAGCAATGAATTTTTGAAGGAAAAAAATATTAACACCAATATATTACCACCAACACATTTTTGAAAAAATTTCCAGCAATACATTTTTGAAAAAAAAAATCTTGTCGGCATTAAATAACGAATTGAGGGTGTACAAAAAACCAAACCAAACCAAATATTTACGCTTTGTGATTTTTTAAGCTTTGCACTTTAATAAAAATCAATGGGACCAAATGTAGTCTCGAGTATACCTTTAAAAAGTGTTTAATTTAGACATTGTAGGCGGAAGGAATTTAAAGAAAACACTACGACAAGGAAGCGACAACAGATAACCGTTCTCGCTTTGGAAATAAAGTTTTATGCATCTGAACGAGTTTTAGTCATTTTCAGTCAGGTAATTTTGATCTCGAAACTTTTCACGATTTGGACGTCCAAGTTCTGTCAATATTGAGCATATTTTAGGAAAAGCCGAAAGAAATATCAACACTTTAGTACAAGTAAAAAAAAACTTCATCAACTCAGAAATGTGCCAAAAACTAGCGTGTCCCTCATTCACTGAGTACTTCTCAACTTAATCAAATAGTTGCTGTCTGATCGTCATCGAAAACTGTAAAGGCTTCCAAAAATTCCCGATGGCATTACATATAAATAATATCCATAAAAAACAAGAATGCAACCACTCACTGAAAAAAAATTATACCCATCCCCATCAAAAAGGATTCCACCCGAAAAAAATGGGGTACCCTTTGTGTGGTAGGGTATGAATTGGGTTTTCTTGAAGCACTGGAGATAAAAAATAAATAAATAAATAGAAGAAAAAGAGCGTATGCTTTACATGATAATTAAAAGAGTACATATTGATGTTTTGGATTTCCAAAGACAATTGTCTTTGGTGAGCCCGGGCCATCTACTCTTGATCTGCTGTGGTCAGAAGACAAACATACAGACACAAACACGCAAACATATGCACGGACTCAGATATAATCATAAATACAAAAAAAAAGTCTATCATAAAATGTAAAATATAATTTGAAGAAGAAAAAGTAACATAAAAATACAAGAATATATGAAGAAAATAAAAAAATAAAATAATCATATTCATAATTAAATACCAAAAATTACCGAAAAATCCAACTCATCCATATGAAATATTCCCTTGCGATGTTTTAAGAATAAGCACGTTATTTCCAGTTGGAGCATTTCAGCTATGGGGAAATGATTGCTCATGGAACAAGGAAGCATTTCCATAAAATTCAATCCCAGCCTTCTCCACCAGAAAACATTTTACTGCCATGACGGGGATTATTTTCTACGAGTAAATGAACAGGAAAACAGTTTCAGATCGATTGCCAGCGTAGCGTGTGAAACTTGATTTAGCAAATCTGCGCTACCGTTTAAAACCCGCTTGGGATTCTCTAGAGTTTCAGGCAAAAACATATTTACAGTGATGACTAAAAGTAAGATACTGGCATAAAGAAACAAATGATATATTAACACTTTGCACCCGGGAAGAAACCAACGGGGATCTCAGGGTGGCAACTTCAAGCGTAACTTACGTACGTGCCTCTGGAACGTTCCGACATAATTTTAGAAACTCTCTTATTGTACTGTGTAGTAAAATACGGCCAGAGCAGTAACACCGCGAGTTAACACTGACAAGTGTCAATTAAAGGGTTTATATATAAAACTTGAATCAATGATAAGTGCATATATAAAAGAAAAATCTAGAAATAAAAGCATTCAATTACTGATATCCCCTGATGAGTGGACGGACGGGCCCGTCTAGGAAACTCTGAGGTCGGGAAGATGAAGGTGACATTAATCAGCTAAATGACAAAACTGTTACTTTTAAGTTCGAAAGACGAAGGACTTAAAAAAATATATTTAAATGAAAAATTTGAAATTAGGTAAACAAGTACGGTATCAAGGGGGATAACTCTCTTTTATTAAGTATCATAGTTATAGCGATTAAAGTAACAAAGGTCGGGACTATATATCTAATGTGTTTGGAACCTAGCCAATATACTTACATAAATGAAATTTACACACACACACACACACACACACACATATATATATATATATATATATATATATATACACAGGGTGATCCAAAAGTAGGTGGAAAGTAAATTATTACATTTATTTTGAGATTACATATACACACAATTATATTTACTAAAACAATTATTACACTGGCGAATTTTATTGTGAACAGTAATACAAAAGCCCTTAAATTTTATTGTGAACAATAATACAAAAGCCCTTAAATTTTATTGTGAACAATGATACAAAAGCCCTTAAATTTTATTGTGAACAATAATACAAAAGCCCTTAAATTTTTATTGTGAACAATGATACAAAAGCCCTTAAATTTTATTGTGAACAATAATACAAAATCCCTTAAATTTTATTGTGAACAATGATACAAAAGCCCTTAAATTTTATTGTGAACAATAATACAAAAGCCCTTAAATTTTATTGTGAACAATGATACAAAAGCCCTTAAATTTTATTGTGAACAATGATACAAAAGCCCTTAAATTTTATTGTGAACAATAATACAAAAGCCCTTAAATTTTATTGTGAACAATAATACAAAAGCCCTTAAATTTTATTGTGAACAATAATATAAAATCCCTTAAATTTTATTGTGAACAATGATACAAAAGCCCTTAAATTTTATTGTGAACAATGATACAAAAGCCCTTAAATTCTATCAACGCAGGTGCTCAAACTGTTTTCCATCACAATTTACACAGCTTTGGAGTCTACCTCTAACGCTTCGACAAACGTTTTTGCACAAGTCTTCTTGGGTATTAATTACTTGAAGTGCATCTCTTAAGTAATTTTTAAAATCACTGACACTTCTTGGTTTTCGATTATAAAATTTGTCCTTGAGTACTCCTCCAAAGAAGAAATCCATTGGGGTCAAGTCTGGTGAACGTGTCGGCCAATCAATTGGACCTCTTCAGCCAATCCATTTCTCCGGAAATGTTTCATCAAGATAATCGATAATATAACCGATACATAGTTCTATTCCACATACAGTCCACCTACTTTTAAACCACCCTGTATATATATATATATATATATATATATATATATATATATATATATATATATTATAAATTAATCGAGTACGGTAATATGGGATTATATGTGTGCATGGATATAAAGTCAACGACGAAATTATTCGAATATTTTTTATCCATTTCTCAGAGTCTAATGCCCGTATGATGCCAAGTGTTTTTTATATCATAATAAGCACAAAAAAAGAAATATAAAACTGAATTTTCCTAACAATAGTTTATATACAAGTTTGACAGGCGAATTATGCAAAATAAGAAAAAACAAAATTATTCCTACAGTATGTAAACTAGAAGAAAACTGAACAATTTTCACAATATTAATAGTCAGTAGACTGGCCCCTCAACGTTATAACGTAGGTAATCCTTTTCTAAAGTTTTTGATGAGATTTGAACAAGACTTTTCTTGGATTTTCTTCCATTCTTCAATGGTTACGCATTCTAATTCCTGAAAGTTTTTGGTGACCGACGATTTATTCGATCTTTCAATTCTTGCCATAGATTTTCAATAGGATTCAAGTCAGGACTCATTAAAGGTCATGACAAAACTGGAATCTTTTTCTGAAGCTACTCAGTCACTGATTTAGACGTATGTTTAGGATCATTATCTTGCTGGAAAGTAAATCGCCGACCTAGATGAAAATATTTCGCTGATAGTTGTAGATATTCATCCAAAATTTTGATATAGTGTGCAGATTCCATTATTCCTCTTATTGCAAATTATTGTCCAGCCCCCCTTAAGCTAAAATAACCACAAAACATCACCGACTCGTATCCATGTTTTAATGTTGCCACTGCGTTCTTTGGGAGGAAAGCCTCAGATTTCTTGCTCCAAAACTTCTGTACATCTTTATGTCCGAAAAGCTCAATTTGTGTTTCATCACTCCATAATACGTGTTCCCAAAAGCAATTTTCTTCGTCCAAGAACGTTTTGGCAAAATTAAACCGAGCAACAATGTGATATAATTTGTGAAGAGGTGTTCATCGTGGTCAGTCAAACCATTTCTATCTAAACAATGTTGTATTGTACAAGTACTTCCGCTAATAACTAACATATCCAAACGTTTGGTGATGTCATTCAAAACAACTCTTTTGTTTATATTAACCTCGCGACAGTTTTCGTGCAGTTCTCGGTGACAATTAGGATTTTCTTCCACGCCCAGGTAAATTCTCTGTCGTGCCAAACTGTTTAAACTTCTTTATAACGGTTTGAAATATTGCTGCAATTATTTCCGAGCTTGTGGAAGTAAAATAATTCCCTAACTCAAGTCAACGCTAAGCTATTTTGTCTTCTCCATATTGGTATTAACGTAAAAATAAAAATGGTGACTCTCTATGCACCACCATGTTGGAATTATCATATATTTTACTGAATATTCTAGAAAGCTTCACCAATAAAATAATTATCTATTTTACTCATAGTTACACAAATCAATCAATTTAAAACGATATTTTCTAAGGTACGAATAATTTTGTCTTTTCCTATTTTGCATAATTCGCCTGTTGTATTTAACCTGGAAACACAGTTTCAAATTGAGTTTTATATTCCTTTTTTTCATGCTTATTGAAATATAGAAAAACGCAACATCATAAGGGAATTCGATTCTGAGAAATGGATAAAACTATTCAAAATTAATGGGTGTACGAATAATTTCGTTGTTGACTTTATCAGAAAAGTTATTAATGTTGGGTTCTCTGAATATTAGCTGTTGATTTCATCCTAGCTCATGCATTCAGTCATGCACTTGCCATTTAATAGGCAGATTACGTTTTACAGCAGATGCATTGACTTTTAGTAATATTAGTTTTAGCGTTTTGTTTGCGAGCTTGTTTATACATTATAGTTATGCTGGGATATATAATTATCTATGTTTTTTTCTACAGCTATGGCTTTCCTTAATATTATTTTTATTGAAATTTTTTTAAGTGTTGGAGAATGATCAAAGTTTTTGTTAATTAAATTCAAGAAAATTCTACCGACATTGGTTCTGACATTCCTATGTTATGGCGGATTATTTCTTAGTACATAATCTAATTTCCTCTTTATGGTTGCTGTTTTTTATCGCTTTGTTATATTTAGATTTAATATCGTCGAATATTTATTTCTTACTGGAGATGGTCGATAATCTACATTGTACTGGTTTGTGCAAATTGTCAAGTATCCTTTTATGGAGGTTGGGTTTCTGTCGACATAACTGTTCTTGTATGTTATTACTATGCTTACTTTATGTCAATCACACACATACACACACACATATGTATGTGATGGAGACAGCATTGTTTTCGACGTATAAGAGAGGTGCATGTACCACCTTTAACGCCTAAGAGTGTGTGCCTTCGTTGATTTAAGACCAGCTGGAAATCCACATAATATTCTTTCATCTTTTAATCATGTCACCTTAATCAAGAGAGTAAAGCAACTAATACACAAAGGCTTACTGAATGTGAAAGAATGTGAAAAAATCTTCTTAATGATCGAGAGGAAAAGAATTGACATTGCTCTTAACATTTTGAAGATCAAACTTGGCTGGAAAGGACGAAGTCAGTACAAAATTCAACAACCGAGAAGTCATGTCCCGCCAAAATTCTCCTGAATCCCTGTTTGCAGACTCTTCACTAAGCACAACAGAAAAAGAAAAAAAAGAATTCAGAATTGGACAGCGACGAATTAAAAATTGTCTGAATTAAAAATAGTAAAAAAGTCTTACTGCATGACGTTACACATGACCACCCGAGAGGGACTTCGAGTAGTCATGTGTGACGTCATGAGCTGCGGTGCGATTTTCGCTTCCAGCGTCTTATATTCACGTGTTTATCGTTGCTTGGAATTCATCCATGTAAACAAAAACAGACTATATCACTTTTTCGTCCGTGTATTGCTTAATATATTGTACTCTAAATGTCACCTTTGATAATAGCCCGTGTAAGCCAAAAGCTTAGACTGGATTAAAAAAATATATATATATATATATATTGCTCCGAGTTTCATAGTTTCATTAAATCTCTTATTATATATTGAACACTATCCTTTTAACACCAACACTCATATATGTATGTATTTGTGTGTGCATGTGTGTAATCGAATGAGAAAATAAAAAAAAATATTCTGACGTGATTCGCCATTCGAATGGAATTCTTTTTACTGATGGAAGGATATATATGATTAGACAAATTACAGCAACTATCCCTATTGGTAGTCATCGATTAAAATACTGTAGAATTTAAATTACACATCACTGTAGAGGTTGCATTACTTTCTGGCTTTTGTTTTTTCTGTATAGCAAATAAACAGCTATATAATTGCAGACGAACAAGTCTTTCAGGGAATAAGATATTTAATACTAACAACTACCGATGCAGTAAAACTGTAAACGTCTGACTAGGGCGCCAATGCATATTAAACTGCGTCAGGAAATGGAAGTAACACTTTCTTTCATTTATAACTTGCTAGACTACGCTCTAAGCAGATGAATCACAGATGCGAATAAATGGGCTGTGATTATTTAAGCATTACCTACCATCTCCCATACAGCCCTATTATTGTAAAAAAAAACATTCTTGCTTTTTCTCACGAAGATAATGTATTTATGATTAGAGGCTATCTCGTTGATGTACTTATTCATAGATTACCATAAGAATGATCAGGAAAAAAAAAATTGGATGTCATCTACAGGTTTTCAATATATATTAAACTGAAGTCACACTTTTCCAAAAGATATCGCCTAATCTAAATCCATCATAATGTGTCATGATATGAAGTTAGTAAATACAAACACTTCAAATATCTTAATGTATTGATCAGTTATGAGAAATCTAATATAGGAGAAAAAGGAATGAAATATAGGAGAAAAAGGAATGAAATATAGGCTTGGCTAGAGGCAATTTCATCCATCAACCTAAAGTGCTTCAAAAATACATTAACCTAAAAGCTCAAGTTCTGTCCTCATATACGGGCGGAAAGCTTAACTCAAGTAGCACTGAACTTTAGATCAATGAATGCCGAATGTTTCCGCATAACGAAACGGCTAATATTTCAGTTATCAAAATAACTAGAATTCATTCAATTTTAAACAACTAAGATTGTTTGACAAATAGATACACTTTAAGCTTGTGTCAAAGAAGTCCTACCAGCCTTGGGGATATTTTTAACCCGGGTAATATCATCGACAGTCTAAATGACGCAATCCTATCCGAGGATGCCTATCAAGCAGGGCGGCTAGCTAATCAGGCACATACGTATTCAATACGCATACTGAAAATTTTAGTTGAATGAAATATTAGGAGAGTGCGAGCACAACCGTCTACCCAAGTTCACTCACAGGGCTTGAAATCAAAAAGACACCTTTCTGACAAATCGACCCTGGTCAAATTCGAACGTTCTAAACCACTCGGCCACGTGTCCGTCATACTACAATATAGTCACTAAAATAATACCTATTAATCAGGTTAACACCCGGGAGCGCTATACGCAATCAGATAGAAAGCTTTTGTGCGAAAATGTAATTTTAAAATCAGATTTTTTAAAAGTTAATTTCAAAGTGCAATTCGAGTATTAGAATATAATAACAACTTTTGCGTCATTTTGATGAAGACATCATGAGTAATCTTCAAAATGCATTACTATTTCGTCTTTCAAAATGTCTGCAAAATTGATCATTTTCTGCCGTGTTCCTTGAATTTTATCAAATGACTAAGGACACACAATGTCCCAAGTATTAACACCTAATTTTCCCAAAAGCTAAATCAACAGTTATTAAGTCTTGCATGAATTGTAAATGCCTGCAAAGAAGTGGTTTCTTGGGCGTATTTTTTTGTTTTCAATCTCACGGGATCCACTGACGTGGTGTGTTATTTCAAGGCAGTTGCCGTCTTTCAGAATATGGCCGTTGATTTATTATCTCTCCCCCAACAACATTATGACATTATTTTGATAATCAAACATTCACGATAATCACAAAATGCTCGTGAATATTAGATTGTGTGTATTACCATTACTTTGCAATACAAAACAGGATTGAGGTTATCTTAGCAGTAGATGTGTTTGGCCGTGGAATAGTGTCCAGTATGTTCGTGTGTAGGACACCAATTTTCAAATTCGTATCAGACTAATCTAAAGGTTTCTATATCCGAGCCATACATGTGCGTTATTTTAAGCATTCTTCAGCGTCTTTCCCAAAGAAAACCGGCAGCTATTTCCCAAAACGTTGTCCAGAGATGTTAAATTCTTTAGTTCCAGAAGTTAGAGACATTTAAATTCGCGGACACAATCTTCAACTTCGATAGTGTTAAATTGTAATGAATTTTTAAATGTTCCAAAAGTAATACGAAAAGAAAAGTTTCAAAATGTGAGACATATGTTTCATATAATTATAATCTTTGTAATATTGTCTTAATTACAATAAGGGTGTTTTCCATATTGTGTTTTTAAAAATGGTTTTGTGCCCTAGAGAAACTACTATGTCTACAGTTGCAGTATATATAATGTAGCGCCACTGTAGCCCTAACAGTGTTGAGAAGTGACGTCATACAGTAATTATATCACCACTTAATTTTACTTGGAGTTTCAATAACCTGGCCTATATATATGTATATATATATATATATATATATATATATATATATATATATATATATATATATATATATATATTTATTATAATTTTATCATATAGACAAAACCATATTACTCACTACAAAAATGCAACTTGGTTTCAGTTCATTTCAACTGCACATAATGAGATGGAGAGGATACCTCTTCCTCAGGGACCAGAAAAAAGTGAAATCTCCAAAAAGGTGGATACATACGGATTTAAGAACTTGAAAACAGCACCTTTTATCGACCAACTAAAAAAAATTTGAAATGGACCTTTTCGATATCATAAGAAAATATTAGCTTCCACAATCACAAGAACAGCTTTCAAAAACGCTTGGATACGGTCGTCACGAAAATCAAACAGTCAAAACAAATATTTGTAAAGTCGGATAAGACGACAAACTTCTACAAACTCGACCCAAAAGATTATAACACCTTGATTAGAAAGGAATTAACAAAGACTTACAAGAAGGTCAACACAGATAATTACAATTATGTAAACATAATTAATTCATCGGACAAGAGGATTACCGATAAACTGAAAATAAGTGATAGGGTGCCCAAACTCTCGACTAGAGAAGCCTACATTCTACTTAAAGATCACAAACATGATTTCCTAAACAAACTACCCACAAGAATTATCAACCCGACCAGGTCTGAGATTGGGAGAATTAGCAAAACAATCCTGGAATGTATAAGAAACAGATAATGGATCAGCTCGGCCTAATCCAGTGGGTCGACACTGCAGAAGTGATTGATTGGTTTAAAAACCTCAATAACCAAAACAGCATTACCTACATCCAATTCGACATCGTGGATTTCTATCCATCGATATCTAAAGACCTTTTTGAAACAGCCTTGGAGTTTGCCGAGTTTTACTCCGATATTTCTAAAAGTGAAATTGATATCATCCTAAAATTCAGGAAATCAATTATGATACACAACAAAAAACAATGGAAAAAAAATCTTGTGAAAACTTTGAGGTATCCATGGGATCGCTGGATTCTGCTGAATCATCGGACTTGGTAGGACTGTTTATTCTATACAACCTCACAGTTCACAATGAAATTAGCCTTGATAATATAGGGATTTATAGAGACGATGGTTTGATGGTAGTGAATAATTCCACCAGTAGCAAAGTTGACAAGTTGAGGAAATGGATACATAGAGTGTTTAAATCTTTACACCTCAAGGTGAAAATTAATTCTAATATAAAACAAGTAGACTTCTTAGATGTAACCTTAAACTTACACTTAAATAATTTCCAACCCTTCTTAAAGAATAATGCTAACCCCATTTATATAAACCCTAATTCCAATCACCCAACGCCAGTTATTAAACATATTCCATCATCTGTTGAACGCCGTATAAACAAGCACTCTTCTAGCAAGGAAATATTCGATAAACACAAAATTATCTATAACAAAATCCTCACCGACAGTGGTTACAGATCTTCCGAAATTGAATATAGAGAAAACTGTAGTTACTCTAAAACAAACAATAGAGGAAGGAGAATAATATGGTATACACCTCCCTTAAACAAGTTAGTCCGTACCAAATTAGGGCACAAATTCTTAAATCTAATTAACAAGCACTTCCCTAAAAAAAGTAATTTAAGCCAGATCTTCAACCGCAATACCTTAAAAATTAGCTACAGCTGTTCTAGAAACTTAGATAAAATTATTAAATCACATAACAATAGAATACTGAAACTACATAGTGATAATAAACATCGCATCGCATATATATATATATATATATATATATATATATATATATATATATATATATATATATATATAAAAGTGAACATAGAAGTCAACACTAGGAGGTGACAGTCTGTTTCATGATAGATGCAATCGTCAGGCCATATATATATATATATATATATATATATATATATATATATATATATACATATGTATATATATATAAATAACTGTGTGTGTGATATTTATTTCAGGATATTAAAACAAAAAAAAATGTTAAAAATCGCTACACAATTGTTAACGTGCTTCGACGGATGTCAATGCGTCTTCTCAGGCGATTGTAAATTACTGGTGAGAGAACGATTAATTTAACTTCAAAAGCAAAATACCTCTTCTTTTTTCGATAAAAAAGAAAAAGGCTTGTGGGATATAATGTGATCAAACAATCGACTCTGACCTACGTGAAATTCAAACTAAGCGCAAACCTACATATATATATATATATATATATATATATATATATATATATATGTGTTTGTGTGTGTCTGTGTGTGTGTGTGTGTGTGTGTGTGTGTGTGTCTGTGTGTGCGTGTGTGTGTGTGTCTGTGTGTGCGTGTGTAACGTGTGGTCAAATTGGCCAAATCGTATATAAGCATGGGATAATTGTCCATCCTATAAAATGTTTAATACCTACAAAAAGTAAAACACTGAACTAATTGAATTTCTTTTTTCCAAGATTTTTACATAGGGCATTAAGACGATTTAACGTAAGTATCACTGAAAAAACAGTTTAATTTAATTAGATGGAAAGAGATCAGGGGAGAATCTTTTTGTTTCAGCCCAACTACGTCTTCTTAACAAGCAATAACGAGAAGGAAATATCATTCAGGCCTTCAGTAATGGTACCAACATTCATATTCTGGCTTTCGTCTTCAAAGTCCATTAAAGAACCATCAAGATAACCGTGAATAATTTAAAAAAAGACGGAACAGTGGAGAGGAAAACTTGATCAAACGATCACAACAGCAAGAGGGACCAACATTTAAACTTGTAGCTAAAGAGATCAAGTTGAAAAGATCCAACTCAATCCATAAGAGTTTTAGCAGAAGAGAGAGAGAGGGGGGAGAGGGAGAGGGGGAGAGATGGAGAGGAGTTTCAGCTATGACAGTCCAGAGAGTAGTGAAAAAAAAAACTTGAAAAAGAAATCGTTCTTGAAACGTGTGAGGCACCTTGTTATTCCAGGATAGAAGATTAGAATGTTGGAGAGCGAAGATTATCTTGAATAAGTTGGAAAATTATCCTGTTATATGTATATATTTGAACTTTATATCAATCCCTCATGAGCTTCGTTTCTTAGGCTATGGTTAATTAATGATGAACATATCATTTTCTTTTATGATCGAAATCATCAGGATTCTTCTGTTAAGCTTGGAGAGTAATTATACATTCTTATTGCTCAAAGTACAGCCGATGGTGTTAGAAAAACCACAGAGAATTCCAGTAAGAAAGATATCTTTAATCATTTCTAAGATACAACGCTTCAAATCTTAATCTAACAATTCAAAAAGTTTGCTGTAACACAATCTGGACAATTGTGCTGATACACCCGATGTATATATATATATATATATATATATATATATATTAAATTGAACATTATTTCATCATACCCAAAAATAGAATTATATATAAATGTAGAGATGGGTGTTTTTATATATTGACGTTGTATTTCATTAACCTTTGAAAGGAGAATTCCTGACGAAGTTGCCAACACATGCTTCAACCGCCGGGTACGCACGTAATGCATTCTTCCTTTAACTTCATTAAATATCGTAAATGTTAAAAATTGCTTTCGGCGGGCAAACCTGCACTTTTCCTCTGTGCAATCTAACGGATTGGATAACATTCTTCGTTTTTTTTTCTTTGTTAAGTTAGGGGCTGTTTCTTCGTGCTTGTTCTTTGAAAAGAGTTATTAAATTTCAAATGCATCGCCAAATTAAAATAAAAGGGCTATAAGCTATTCGATCGGTTTCCGAAATTCTGAGAATAATGACCATAAAATATTTCAATACGGCTAATAACATTCACGCATTAATTCTAGTTGATCTTATTATTGAAATTATTCAGAAATTATTATTACTATCATTATTATTATGATTATCTTTATCATTATTATTATTTCCTTTGATGTCTGGCGTGTACACATTTCTTTCCGGCTCCCGCTCTGAAACTGACAGAAATGGCATCATGACACTTTCAACTGACAAAAAAAAAATACATAGATAAAACCCTTCGTAAAATGTAGACTGTACTTGTGAGAACTATTTTTTATTATCTTTTTTTAAGGCATGGACTTCCAGGGATCCCTTCAATCAGCCTACTGGAATCTTTTCCAACCAATCCTAAGGCTCCAACTACAACAGGGACTGTTGATGTTTCCATGTGCCTCATTTTTGAGATTTTTATTTCAATGTCCTTGTATTTTGACAACTTTTTGAATATCTTCAAAGATACATTGCAGTCTGCAGGGACTGCCATATAAATAAGGAGGCATTTTTGTTTGTTTGTGGTCTCTAATAACAATGTCTGGGCGGTTGGCTTTGATTGCTCTGTCAGTGTGCATTGTGTAGTGCCATAGAATTGTAACAGGTCCTATCTTTGTAACCGGGTCTGGGTGGTGTTCATACCAGTTTCCTTCAGTTTCCTTCCCATAGAAGTTGCATATTTTCCAGTGCAGATATTGGCCCACTCTGTCATGCCGGGTTTATACTTAGTGAGGGCCAATATCGTGCAATCTGATACAAGATGATCAATTGTTTCATGTCTACATTATAGTCAACGGGTATGGTCCTAACCATTATTTGTCTTTCATTTCCAGTTATGTTGACGATTATATCTGGTTTTCGACATTCAATATTTTGATCTGTTTAAAAGTCGAAGTCACATATTTTGCTTTCAATTAAAATCAATTGTGCATGTTCGTACCATATATTGGGCACTGTTATTCTTATTCTTCTTATTCATCAATATTCTTCTTATTCTTATTCTTCTTTTTATTCTTCTTATTCTCATTCTTATTCATCTTATTCTTATTCTCATTCTTATTCATATTCATATTCTTCTTATTCTTCTTATTCTTATTCTTCTTATTCTTCTTATTCTTATTCTTCTTATTCTTATCTTCTTATTCTTATTCTTATTCTTCTTATTATGATTATCTATACCTATAATTATCAAAATGTCTGTCTGTGTTTGTGTCTGTATGTGTGTGTTAATTCGGATTGTTTATGCGTATCCACAGTTTTTATCCGATTTCGTTTTTTTTTGTTTCATAGATAATTCTTCAGCGCCGGTTTTGAGTTCAAAATTACTACCTTGAAGGTGAAAAATCAAAAAACCTGATTTTCTTACACTTTGCGCAAAAACCAATGGCAAAATTTAATGTCTGTAAAAAAAAACAGCGTGCAATCAATTTAAATCTAACGCAAAAGATAATGAGAATTATAAAAAAAATATATTATAAATAAAAATGATCGTATATTATTATGATGACACTCCATGGAAGACGTTCCTTTCCTACAAGATTGAGAACACAAAAACGGCCCATTTCAGGGCCACCCTCCATTCAATTTGTTAACCCCTCATTTAGGGATAGGCCTCATTTGTACCCAATTGTTGTTACTAACATTAACTTTCAGTTGAGCTGATTTTAAATTTAAACTCCTCCAATTGAACAGCAAAAATCTCTTATTAATGAAACACCCGGTCGAAAACGGGTTATACTGTCAGTATATATATATATCAATATATATATCATAAGGAACACGGCTTATGCTTCTAGTTATTCAGAATCATTTAAACTTTCAAGTCTATATAACCGCTTCTTAGATCAATAAATACGGTGAATGCAGATGCTGAACCTGAGTGATGAATTGCCTTTATGTAAATTTTGCATATAAGGCCAAAACGGTGCGAAGTTGTCAAAGGGCCTCGAAAATTTGAGGGGTTGACACGATTTCAGCACCCAGATTCCTCAGAGAGGCTAATGTCGCAGGTGACAGGATGATAAGCCAATGAGTGTACCGATTTCAGTTTGTTATTTTCACATATCTTTGGCGTCTTTTGAACAGTAATAAAGCTTGTTTCCTGCTTAGAATTAGTATTTCGTTTCCTTCTTCCAAACTCTTCTCTTACTCTTTCAATCCCAGTAGCTACTTGCGTCTTAATAGCATTATTGTCATGTTTGGGTCAAATTTATACACACACACACACACACGCACAAACACACACACACACACATATATATATATATATATATATATATATATATATATATACATATATATATATATATGTATATATATATATATATGTATGTATGTATGTATACATATATTTTTAAATATAACACAATTAATGTCTATTATGTTTGATCATGAGCCGTTCTAAGCTCGGCATATTTGCTTTACTTTCGGGTTGAAATAAAAATAATAATTGGAAAAAATTGGAAAAACAAATTTGAAGCTGTTCCTTGATCTAAGCTTTCGACTCACATGAGCCATCTTCAGTGTGGTTATGCGGATATTTAAACAAAAATATTCACCATCAAATATGATATTCTCTAATGTTCACATAGAAGATTGCTATGCGACTATAACGGTCCCGGAATAATAGCAGATGCAGGACGTAAATCCATGATGCAGTTCGATGAAGGTACCACTTGAGAGACCGAAATATTAACAACAGAATATTGTTTAGATGCAACATATATATATATATATATATATATATATATATATATATATATATATATATATATATTCAAAACAAGGAACAATTGTGTGATCAAGAGAATTATGGTTGTAAACATCCTATTCATACACATGGAATTAAATTGTATACATTTTTGTCGGGAAGACCAGCTGAAATTAGCGTCTGTTCTAAACGTAATTTCAATGAAAAAATAAAATAAATTGAATAACATATGTATTTTTTATTTTCTGATCAGTAGTTGTATAATTTTAAAAATAATAGAGATTAAATTTAGATTTTAAAATTGGTAATTTTTTACCTTTAATTTTAATATCGAATTTTATCATATAATTTAATACTTATTGGTTACAATAAATTCTATTTTAGTAAAACCACAATTTTAAAGCTTGTAATAGCTATTATTACCTTACTTCGTTGTCAAGTTTTTTGAATTCCCGTATACTTGTATTTTGATTGGTCATTCCTGCTTATGTAACAACGTTTCCCTTTACGAAGGATCGTTAATTAATTTGAAACTTTTAAAACCCTTTATTCTACATTCAACATCATCACTTGATAAGACACCGGAGGTGTTGAAACGAAATGGCTATTTTTGTAGTGATTTTATAACATATTTATGACATAATTTTTAAATAAACAATTATATATATATATATATATATATAACCAGACACTTATTGGTTTCTTTATTTGGCCCTCGGTATTTTAGTTGGTGACGGTCTCATATATTAGCTCTTCTTCCCTAACAACTCCCTGGGTATCTACATATCCCAACGACTATCGAGAAATAAGATCGACGGCAAGTTCCTGTCATTATATAGTTTGAATTGCTAGAGATAGCCGCACGTTCTATGCTAACAGATCCTTCTATCTCTCTCCCACTTGCTGAACTCTATCCAGCGTCTTAATTTCTAGTCCAACTTGATCTTCAAAAATTGTAATGGAATGCCAGTCGTTAACTTCTGTTTTCTTAATTTCTCTTCTTTTTTTTGTTTTCACTCATTAATAATGTTTTTCTTATATTTTTTACACTCGGTAAGCACTTGCGCCTTAGTGGCTTTATTGCCATGCTCACACACACACATATATACATATATATATATACATACATACATACATACACACACACACACACATATATATATATATATATATATATATAAATATATATGTGTGTGTGTGTGTGTGTGTGCGTGTGTGCGTGTGTGTGTGTCCTGTCATTTGAAAGTTAAATATATATTCCAAAATATTTTTCATAAAGTTTATTCTATTTTCGGGTTTGATTCTGTTTGATATTCATTGACAGATCCGGAAAGAAACAAAGATTCTCTCATCATGTTGATTTTTCGGAATTCTTATCTGTCAAGAATTCGAATCCGAAGTTTGCGTTGTTCAAGTGGCAATTTTGACATAACTAAAATATCAGGCCAATGGAATCTGAAGGAAACAGGAATTGGTGGGCGGTCGATACTATCATCGATTCTTTCGAAAGACACCACACACACACACATATATATGTATGTATATATATATATATATATATATATATATATATAATTTTCCTTCTTTGTCCGAAAATATCCTATCCATCTTCGGTACAATCAGCCAGCTTTGATTCATCAAATAGATATAAGATTCTGTAATCAATAATCAAACGAATAAACAAATAAAATGAAAGTAATAAAATTACTTATCTCTTCCTTTTATATTATTGAAACAGCTTTATCAACGTCAAATAATTTTTATGAATTTATTATTGGTTAACTTGAACTGTCGTCTTCGTATTACCATCAGTTCACTTTTCCGAATGATATAATCTTTCTAAAGTCATAGAATGGTAATGTTCAAATATTATGGAAGATACTCGTAAACTATAGTAAAGATAATTCAAACATAATGTCCAAGGGCCGGTAACCAAACAGCTATTCAGTTTTTCAGAGGCTGGCCATGATATCAAATGTCCTATAATAAAATTTTTCGACCTCAGACCGTTCTCTCAAGAAAGCTACCTTGATCTAGAAGTTTAAATGAAAAACATCGAAATTAACGTTATTTTAGTTAAACAAGGTTCCTTATTTTACTATTTGCAGGACAAAGGCGATAATAACAAGAACAATCAACAAAAATTGCTTATTTTTTACGGTTAGGGTGGCGGGCCGGACAAAAATCCTTACGGACCGAATTTGTGGACACCTGATATACACTATATTACATGTAAGCAAATATGTGGATATAGATCCGACAGTATGAGGAAAAATATGGAAAAACAAAATATTCGAATATGCAAGTTTACTGTTTTTAAGTTGTTTCAATGTCGATGTCAATCAGACGTTTCGGTCTAGTAGACCTTCTTCAGGACATAGTTATTAAAACATAATTAAAATTAGACGATATTCAAGTCAACATGAAAAGACGATAGACATAAGAATAATCAAAACAAAATGCCTGAATTTTAAGATCAGCGTTCCGTTTTGAAATGCGATCACGTCGGCGTCACTTGCGCGATGTTGTGAAAACGTATTCCTAAAATAGAGTTTATTATTAATGAAAAAGAAGAATTTTACTAGAATCTAAAGTTTATAAATACATTTGTCCAGCATCCATCTTGCCAGAAAAGGGGAAATATTAAAGAAGCCGGGTCTAGTATTCACCGTGCGCGAGATAGATAGTATGCCTGCCTCATAAATCCGTCTAAGATTTTTATTATGAATATATTTTAAAATCTTCACAGAATCAAAATCGAAATTATTGTTTTTTCACTATATTACATCTATTGTAATATAATTAGTATAATTAAAACATGGGGATATCTCTTGTAATAGACATTGAAAATTGGATCACAGGTGTATGGACTGTATTAGATATCGAAAGGAAAAATTGAATTAGGGATATGTATTATAAGTAACGTCATGTAGTTCCAGGTACTTTTTATTATAAATATGTTCATCTTAATCCTTAAGATAAGCTCTTTGGGACCATTTAAATGTCTTGCAATAAATTGGCACCTATGTCAATATTTTACTATTAAAATTGTTAATTGTAACCGCAAGTTCTATTCAAATAGTTTCTTCTTTCGTGCTTCTCGACTGTGGACCTCTCTTCCAACTTATTTTCAGGCCTTCCACGATCTTCAAAAACTTATAAGCGACGTTAATCGTCATCTTCCGTCTGGTTGAATTCTTTGGCTTTTATTGTCCTATCTTACTCAGCAACTTTCTCTCAGTTCCCTACACTCCTATTAACTACATGCGTTTCAGCAAGTTTACCTTCTTGCTTATGGAAAAGGATTTGCGTATGGAACTCTCCACTAGCTACTTAATTTCGTATCAACTACGGTCTTGAAAAAATTAAATGCCACGCCAATCGTCATCTTCTATTTCATTGAATCCTACCCCTAAGTTCCCTCCACCGTCGCAGTAGGTTTATTGCCTTCCTTGACCTGAAATGATTAAAACAGTAGTCAAGCACATGCATATATAGATTAATAAGCGTCGACTATTTCACCGCCAGTAACACTGGTTGCTATTACACGTCAGCGAATTAAATGACCTGAATAAGGATTGTATTACACGTCGATTGCTGTGATTACATCTATTCTCAGACACAACATTTAATCTTTTTCTTCTTCGTTATTGGCTTTTCTTAAAATAATCTAAATAAACGGCAAATTCTATTTGTCTGAAAGCCCTCTATCTCAGGCCTCTCTTGCTCTACATAGACAAATATAGACATTAGACAATGATATTATATCTTTTCTGTAATCAAGATGATCCCAGGATTGAAAATCTGCCTTTCAGCTGGTGCTTGAATATATAGGATTGGCTGAAAAAATTAGTTATTTTTATTTTTAATATTGAATTTAAAGGCAAAAATTAAGCGAATTGGAATTTTTGTTTTAAAATTCAGTTTAAAATATCTCTAAAATTGTGCGAATTCAGAAAGTCAATTTTATTTCTTCAAAATGACAAGGAATCAGAATTTAAGTGAAATGGTTTCGTTTTGAAGTTTCGCAGATATTGCGCTTTCAAGAAATTAACTTCAGCGGTGTTTTTGATTTGAAGAACTCAGTTTTCGGCCTGAATTTGAATTTCGGCCTGAATCTGAATTTGGGTCCAAATCGGACTTTCGGTCGGAATTGGTCTTTTGGTTGGAATTTTAATTATAATCCTAGTTAAAGTGAGGTTCTAAATATCCATGATTATTCCAACTTATTTCTACTTAATTATCACTGTTTTTTTCCAATCTGGGTCAGAGGTCTCTTTAGCTTTGGGTCGGAGGCCCAAAATATCATGGTACTATAGTGCGCTCACATAGGCGCAATGGACTGATCCGATAACTCAGCTCCACAAAACTCAGTATAGCCAGATATAGGAAGAAGTGGAGATCAACCAGGCAGGCGTTCCTCCAACAAAAGTGCGAACACCCTAGATTTGGACTTGGATATTTATTGAAATTTAATGGTTTTCAAGGTGGTAATATTCATTTATGAGCGCAGAGCGAGATAACATGTGAAATCAGCAGAGATATTGATTAATCTGTTAATTACAGAAAAGTTCATCCTTTTTTTCTTGTTATTTATTACCTTTGCTTAACAATTCTAATTAATATCTTGTGAAATATCTCCTCCTCTCGAACATACACTCTCTCTCTCTCTCTCTCTCTCTCTCTCTCTCTCTTTCTCTGTCTTTCAGAATTCGCTTCTTTTTTCTTCAAAAGGACTTAGTGTGAAAAGAAATCCTTGATTTCCACATTTGATTCCTGCCTCGCTGCCGGCGAATGAAATAAGAACGAAGTCTCATTCGCTAATAGATTGTTGCTCATAAAAGAATTGCCTCTTTTTACACCTTAAAAAATAAGCCGTCGGTGTTCATTTTGCTTGTCAATTTATTCTTCAAATTGCACAATTCGGTTTATAATGGAACGATATAAAGTGCCCTTGGGTGATCTAAAAAATATGACGCCCTGATAGGTTCTATGTGCCCTTAAAAGGGAGCACTTCGCAGGGAATTTTCGCTAAACATTACTGCGATGTGTGATTTCGCAACAGGTCAAATCGTTCTATAGCGTTGCCACATTCGCTCGGTGCAAATGGAAAAAATAGATACGTGTGAAAATTCGCAAAAAAAAAAAAATTTTTTTAAACCGCATATTCGATTGCATATTTAAATTGCACATTTGAGGCTGTTTCAATATCTCAAATCTTCATCGTTTCTCTCGGTTAACTGGACATAAAAATGGATATCTATTTGGACATTGGAATCTCCAATCCGGGTTCGAATCCCGGGGTAGACTGTCGCGTTCACTTTTGCAAAAATAAACTTGGTCGAAGCAAAGGTCCCTTTTTTCACTCTAACCACCAGTTATGGGTTAGATAAAAGGGTAACAAGTTTCATTACGTATGGGTGGCGGCCAGCCGAAAAGAAACAACGTCTAAATTCCAAAGGTCGAGAATGCAACAGAAAGAAAACCCCACTAAACTATCTTTATTCTAATAGCAATTATGATATTTTCCATTTCATTTTAATGAAATATTCAGCATTCATTAACCGATCAGCTTATACAAGTGTCTGTTGAAAGTTATGAAATCTTTCTCTTGAAACAATTTTAGCAGCTACTATTGGTCTTTCCAGTTCCAAAGTGTTTATTTGAAGTATTGTGGAATGTCAACGTTTTGAATATGTCAGTATTTTATCTTTCTGTTACATGTGATATCCAATTTAATTGTTTCTGTTACTGGAAGTCCTCAGGTAGAGATGTTCGTGATTGTTTAATGCCATTCCACAAGGTTTTAAGAAACATGGTCTTCACAATTATCCATCGGCTTATTTTGCACAAAGCCTTTTTTAACTATTGATCATAGTAAACGCTTGTATTCAGCTGACAATTTTCAATTATTAGATAATATAAAATAAAATAAAATCGTGTGGAGATATAATTCTTTAATGAATATGGCATTTTTATTGTTTTCTTACGTGTCATACTTGACTAATACAGAAAGATATCATTAGAGAACGAGAATGTTTATCAGTAAAGTAAATATATATTTTCCAACAAATGCAAAAAAGGAAATTATGTCAGTGAAATAGGCACGGAATCTCGTTTTCCGTTCAATAACTATAAAAAGTAATAACAAAAGCAGTGAAAGTCCGAGTTAGAATATATTTTCAAAATAGAAAGACACATAGATTTAATCTGGTATTTACGCTTACTCAGAGAATACGGTTTTCACAGAGTGTCTTCAAAAAACCCTCCGCAAACGTAACTGTAACAAACTAATAGGCTATTCGCTTTACAATAATATAACACATTGTAAAAAAAAACTCAACAGCTATAACAATATTCCCCGGGAAAGAGAGTCACACTTATTTATTTCTCGTCTAGTTGATAAAGGACACAGGCGTGTCCAAAAATTCCGACTTTAAAATCGTTCACTTCATGCTTCTGTTTAGTCAGTTCTCTTATTGATTTATCTTATTGACAATATTTTTATCATTTTGTTGTCTTTTCGTTCCGCGATATATTAAACACACACACACACGCACACACACACACACACACATATATATATATATATATATATATATATATATATATATATATATATATATATATATATATATATATAGTTAAACCTAGAGAGCCAGACAAACCTAGCAAAGTTTCACTTAAGCGGATCGTCAGGTGAAACCGCTTAGGTGAAACCGCTTAGGTGAAACCGCTTAGGTGAAACCGCTTAGCTGAAACCTTGGTAGGTTTGTCTGGCTCTCTAGGTTTAACAATGTATGCTCTATTTATTGTATTGACCACTTTATTTAGTTATTTTGCGCACATGTATCGGGGTTGTTTTCTTTGGGTTTGGACTTGCATGCTGGACGATTATTTTAGGCTGACGTACATGTTCTTGGTTCTTTCTTTTTTTATACCCTTTTTTTCCCCGTTGGTATTGGTTTGATTATTTGCAAATCAAGACACCGAAGGTTTTCCGAACGAGTATAGTTTCATATACTTACCAGATTACTACTACTACTACTGCTCCTACTACTACTACTAATATATATATATATATATATATATATATATATATATATATATATATATATATATATATATATATATATATATATGGGTGGATAGAAAAACAGCCTGAAAATTGCTCATAACGTTTGGTAATATCACCACATTTGCATAGAAAAATAAATTTTGATTCCCAAATTGGCTTTGTTACTAATTTGTGTTTTAATTTGTGAGTGACACTTGTAGCGCAGAATGGGGCAA
>OZ038486.1:133624018-133661518 GCA_964036315.1 Acanthosepion esculentum | reverse complement strand
AATATATTAGCGTATATTTCTCTTCCGATTCGCTGTACAAGAAGATTAAATCTGGTGTTGAGATTCTAAAGAAATGTCTTTGACCATTATTCAGGCGTCAGGTGACACTCCTTTAAAATTACGTAGCAATTGATATAGTGATTCATTTAAGCAGTATCAATTCAGGCAATATTAACATTAATTTTACCAAGAAGGAAAATCCCACTCACTTTAAATTTAGATGATTAACTTTCATTTTATTTTATGAAATACATAAAAAACATTCTCTCGTCTGATTTTTTTTTTCTATCAGGTTTTTAAATTTACTCTTATAAACACAGCTTATCAACATGGAGGAAATATGTTTAACTATATAATTTTTTTTATATTTCCTTTAATTTACAATGGTAAGAGGTAAGATGAAGTATGCTAAAGGAAATGGTTATCTATCAGAAGATTATAACAAATGCTATTTTTAAAATTATCGTTTGAAAATCTTTTGATTTTTTTCCCGCTCGGGAAGTAAATCGTTAAGATCTAATGAAATCAGTAGTTATTTTTTATCAAGTATTTTGAAGAGAAGTAATTATTATTTGACGACTGTAACGATACGATTTCTCACACATCTTTAAAAGATCAGTAGATAAATTTCTTTTCTCTTAAGTCTTCTTAGTTATCTGAGTTTCGGCTCCAGTCCATCTTTGATTTATGTGTACAACTACCTTTGAATAGAGAAACGTAAAAATTATATCAATGTTTTCAGATATTCATAAAAGTAGTCCATTGAAGATTTGACGACCCATGTGGTTTTGCGGTGATCTCAACATTTCCGGAACACAAGTTGATAGAGGGTGGCGGGAAACCAGCGAATATATATATAAGCAGGGATAGACAGGAATTCATGAGAAAGGCGGTCCAGTAGTCGGTGTGTTAGTAGCTGCCCTACGGCCCGGCAGTAAGGAATCAACAGTTATCGAAACTGATGGAAGAATCCCAAGGTTAAGCGAGTTATCGTATTGTTGCTACTTCCCAGCCAGATTGTCTTTATAAATGTAAAAAAATAAGATGAAGGTTGCTAAGGAAATGCACATCTATCAGAAAATTAACCCATTGTGGTTGATATGGCGTAAAATGAAACAAAACAAAACAAATCTATTGCAATGCGCTTTCAGATATCTTTCAAAGTTTTATATCAATATTTTATTATGTGTAGAATTCTACCTTTAATACATTAATGTGCACCGTTACAAAACTTTATCACTGCGCGCTAGTGTATGATTTAGCAGCAGTACTCGGTCGGCGCAATGACTTGCTTACTTAGAATGAGCGTATTTCAATTCCTTTCAGATTCATCTTTACATGCATTGAAATACTTAATCGTTGCTACATTTAGTATCGATTCAGATCGACTACTTCATATATATACACACACACATATATATATATATATATATATATATATATATATATATATATATATATATATATATATATATATATTGCGTTAGAATTGTTTTAAAATATACATTAGGACTTCTAGTTCTCTCAGAATCGCCTCATTCTATAGGATGAATAATTCGGTGAGAAGACACATCCTTTGTATACAGCTCTTTCTATTTTTGTTTGAAAAATTATTTGGAATAATATTGAAAATATTTTTATAATTTCTATAAAAATTCTGTTATTTCTATAATTTAGTTTATAGTATAAAATATTAGAAGTTACATATATTAGATGTATACCATACAGAATATAGCATATTAAGTAAATATTGTTATAGATAAAAAAGTTAAAAAAATGTTCAATATATAACGTAATATCTCCAAATCTCACTATTTCTAAGGACTTTACCAATCGGCCAGTAAAGTAACAGGATGTAATTCAAATTTGTTTTATTCTGCGTTAACAGTGCGCGTTCATTTTGTCAAGGACGACAAAGTTCTTCCGTCCACACAACCGCAATAGCGTCATTGTCTGTATTCTTGACGTAAAGACAGGTTTCAATTTAGTTATTCGTCTCTTGTCCAAAGGTGTAGACTCAATAGTAACAGAGTTCAGTAAAGTTAAAGAGGAGTGTAGATACTATGTTTTGAACTCAGACAAATATATTATATATAGTGTATTTTAGAACATTTAACAGTGTCTTTCCAAACTAAATTTTCCCGTTTCTTAGTACCTTGCTTAACTTTTGGAATGCTTCTTCCGCTAGTGTTCGGATCTCGGTGTCATATTGTTGATCCTTTTTTTTTAAAACGCTTCTTAAGTATTTGGACTACTTCACCTGCTTGATGTTTATATCCCCAATATGTAAGTCGCATCTTCCAATTTTATTTTTTTCAAATTTGATTCAAATATTTTTTCTTGATTTCTTTCACCGCCCTGTACGGCAATCAAACAAAACAATGCCAGATTGCTATTTGCTACCCATTCTCTTTTATCGCAGTGAATGTTGGACAGTCAACCTAAAGATGAGAAAAAATATTTAGAGGGAAATGAAATCTGGTTTTACAGAAGGATTCTGAAAATTCGATGGACGAAGCGAGTAAGCAATGGGGAAGTAAATTATTTTTTAAATGAAATGGCAACAGAAAGAAAACATACTTAAAATCGGGATGAGAAAGCTGGAATTCCTGGAACATATGATGAGGAAGGAGGGCTTTGAAAATTTAATCCTTATGAGACATATTAACGACTAGAGATATAGGGGAAGGATGCGAGCCTCTTACCTGACGGGCATGTATGAAATGATGGCGGAACGCGGGATGATTAATAAAGAGAGAAAAAATGTTTAGAGCCAAACGAGATAGGAACCTGTGGGGAGCCATTATTGCCTATGTCCTGAAAGTACGCGTACCATAGGAGAAAAGCAGTGTTTATTTTTTATTGTTTTAACACAGTAAAATATTCTTAACATTTTGGACACTGACCCCCTGATGTACAAAGTATAAGTACCGTCACAGAGCGGTCGCTCGTGTTCAAAGGGTTAATCGTAAAAATTATCAGAAACATTATCGCAATATTCTTTTAGAAATACTTTCTGGGTACTGTGACGATATTTGTGGCGTAATTTGTGACGACTTTCTCCAACGTCGGTCGTGATAACATCCAAGATTGACTGCATTTGCATATACAACCAACTCGCTATGTCCAGAGGCTTGGCTTCTCGCTCGTGATTGCTTTCAACAAAAAAAAAATGAAGTTGTTTTTCAAGACTCTCTGGCTGGGAAGTAGCAACAATACGATAACTCACTTAACCATGGGTTTCTTCCATCAGCTTCGATATCTGTTGATTCTTCACAGCCGAGCAGCTACGAACACACCGACTACTGGATCTCCTTTCTCCTGACTTCCTTCCTCTCCCTGCTTATATAGATATTCGCTGGTTTCCCGCCACCCTCTATCAACTTGTGTTCCGGAAATATTGATACCACCCCAAAACCACATGGGTCGTTAAATCTCAAATGGACTACTCTTATCACTGTCTGAAAACATTGATATAATTTTTACGTTTCTCTTTTCAAAGGCAGTTGTACACATAGATCTCTCAAAACAATGACACCCAAAGATGTCCTGGAGAGGAAACACAGATAACTAAGAAGACTTAAGAGAAAAGAAATTTATCTACTGATCTTCTAAAGATGTGTGAGAAATCGTATCGTTACAGTCGTCAAATAATAATTACTTCTCTTCAAAATACTTGATAAAAAATAATTACTGATTTCATTAGATCTTAACGATTTACTTCCAGAGCGGGAAAGAAATCAACAGATTTTGAAAGGATAATTTTAAAAATAGCTTTTGATCATACAGAAAATATAATTTCCTGATAGATGACCATTTCCTTTAGCAAACTTCATCTTACCTCTTACTAGTGTAAAATAAAGCAAATATAAACTGTTTTTCATATATTTTAAACATATTTCCTCCATGTTGATTAGCTGTTTTTATACGAGTAAATTTAAAAACCTGATAGAAAAGAAAATCAGACGAGAGAATGTTTTTTATGTATTTCATAAAATAAAATGAAAGTTAATCATCTAAATTTAAAGTGAGTGGGATTTTCCTTCTTGGTAAAATTAATGTTAATATTGCCTGAATTGATACTGCTTAAATGAATCACTATATCAATTGCTACGTAATTTTAAAGGAGTGTCACCTGACGCCTGAATAATGGTCAAAGACATTTCTTTAGAATCTCAACACCAGATTTAATCTTCTTGTACAGCGAATCGGAAGAGAAATATACGCTAATATATTTCAGCTTTTTCTGTTTTGTAGTTTGAAAGTTTTTCAGTTTTTAACATCAGTTGAATTTCTTTAGTCATTGAAGTTAAAATATGCTTGCAGTTACGATAATTCATATCAAATGATTTTCATGGCATTCGATATTAAATTGCTACTAAAGATCGATTCCTTTTCCAACCATTTTAATTATGTATAATCCATCAGTAAAGAAATGAGTCTATTTGCTTAATCTTCTTATATGTCTAAGTCATTTCAAGAAGTAGGTTCAAGAAGTAGAAATGGCTCCCTAAAATACACAGAATACACACACACACATATATATACGTGTGTGTGTGTGTGTATGTGTGTAGAAATTCATATATATATATTTTATACACACACACACACACATATATATATATATATATATATATATATATATATATATATATATATATATATATATATATATATATATATATATATATATATATGGGTGAATATTTATTATTGCATTTTATATAATCTGATAACAGGTGATGTTCAGTAAGAGATGCGTCAGTTTAAATGGTCATTGTTAAAGAATTATTGCCATCTTTTAGCAGGCTCATTTTGATTTAGTGAAAGAATCTTGATATTCTTCAAGAGCATGAAATCCTTCGTGAAACAGTTATATATATAAATATATATATGTGTGTGTGTGTGTGAGAGCGTGAGTGTGTGTGTGTATGTGTGTGTGTGTGTGTGTGTGTGTGTGTGTGTGTGTGTCTGTGTGTGTCTGTGTGTGCGTGTTTGTGTGATCACAGTCCATCAGTTTGGCTTGACATGTGATTGCTTCAAGCCAGGATGGAAA
Source organism: Acanthosepion esculentum (assembly GCA_964036315.1). Taxonomy (NCBI): domain Eukaryota; kingdom Metazoa; phylum Mollusca; class Cephalopoda; order Sepiida; family Sepiidae; genus Acanthosepion; species Acanthosepion esculentum. Next base: position 133,656,462 of record OZ038486.1, on the reverse strand, counting down.
CCCGACCGATTTGACATCAGTCGCACCCATGGGTCATCAACTCACGCAGCCGAGAAGGGGAATTTTTAACACCTTCTACATGAGATATATGCATTACCGGCTACCAGAATGCTCAATTCATAGTGAAGAGCTCTTACCATTTTATAAACACACACACACACACACACACACACACACACACACACACACACACACACACATACACACATATATATATATATATATATATATATATATATATATATATATATATATATATATATGAGTGTGTGTATGTGTGTATGTTTAATTTCGCTTGTATTTTATATATATTTATATATTATACTAGGCGGTGTTCGTAAATTATACAGAGCACTAACAGTTTATTTTTTTCAGATTCTATTGTGGCTATCTCTAAATTAGCTACTGTTGTCAGTATTAATGCCTAAGGATCGTAATCTCATGAAGGATTGAAATAAAGTTCATATATATATATATATATATATATATATATATATATATATATATATATATATATATATATATATTATTATTATCATTATTATTATTATTATTATTATTATTCCAGGGTCATTATCCAACTTATTCAAAATTGTTTCGACCTCTCTAACCTTCTAACTTTCTGTCCTGGAGTAGCAAGGTGTCTCACATGTTTCACGTACAGTTAAGTTTTCAAGTCTTTTTTCATTGCTCTTTCGACGATGATACGTGACTCTCCTCTATCATGCGCCAAACGTCTTATGCATTGAATTGAATTTTTTCTCATTTTAGCTCTAAGTTGAGATGGTGATCTCTCTTGTTGTCCTGACCCGCTGGTCCAGTTTTTCTTCTCTATTCTTGCCTTTTTAAAAACTTTTAATACACCGTTCCCATGACGATTCTTGAATGGACATGGAAGATGGAAGCTAAAGTATGAATGTTGGTACCATTAGTGAACGCCTGAATGATTTTTCCTCTCATCATTGCTCAGTTGGGAAGACAGTAGGTTTGACACAAATCGAGTTTAACTTGTTCTCGTTTTAGCTGAATAACTCAAAGGAATTTTTAGGGATTTTTACAAAAAATGGTGTCGAGATGGTTAAATGAAAACCTGGAAAAAAGAAACTGAATTAATGTAGAGTTATATATATATATATATATATATATATATATATATATATATCATTTTGTAGGATGGATAATTATGCTGTTACACGATTTCGACAATTTTGATGTTTATCAGGTATTTGAAAACTATAATTCATAACGTATTTTATTAATTTTTATAACTGATTAATACCCACCGGAAATCCGGTATTGATAACGGGCGCTTACAGGGAGCATTAATGGGTTACGCAAAAAAATGTGACCAGATAACGACGGGTGTTGCATATTAGATAAACAAATGATGTACTATTCCATCGGGAGAAAGCTAGACAGTATGTTTTCGGTGACCAGGCAAAGCCTATAATTGCATAGTATATTGTCCCAACATCCGTTATAGCTATATATTCGTCTTTATTATAACATAATTTCGATCTTCAAGGAATTATTTTAATGGAAAAATAAGAGTTCACCGCAAGACTGTACACACACCTCAAGCACTGGTATATTTCAAAGGATAAACTTTAATGGAGGAAAGAATTACAAAATTGGCTGAACGTCGGCCAAGAAAACGGTAACTCTCTTGTTATTAAGACTGATATCCAAAAGCCAATATTATTCCTATGTTTGAACCTCAACAAATATGGTTATTTTCCAAGCGTAGCTTCGATGTGGCACAAGGCCGAACGTATGGCGCGCCTAGTAAGGATCGAACTCACTACTCAGTTTTGTTCTAGCGTGACAAGCTTGCTAACCATTACAACACCTCGAGGTGCCCAACCCCTACAAATATGTGTAGCATATTTCAAAACACTATAAAAGAGAGTAAGTAATATTACCGTATATACTCATGCATTATACGAACCCTTCATTTTTTGTGGAAAACAGGATTCTTTTCATATAGCTCGTGTGTAATGCAATAGTTTCTTCATTGCCTTTTAAGAATTCTAAATGAATCATACCCAAGATGATCCCACCACAGGCAGAAAATTATCATTCTTCCATGGAACTGAGATATTGTGGTCGCTCATGGAGATTTATCATTGTCAATCTATTGTTTTTTGAATTGAAGATTTACCTTTTGGTACCGTTATTCGTCAGATATAATATATTTATAGAATAGTTAACTAGTATAAAGAATATCTATTTATTTGGGCATTAATTAAACTGATGAAATAGTTCGTTGTTCTCGGTCAGAAACATTCCCCACTTCCACGAAAGCGCCACAAATATTCTATGTCTGGCAAATGTTTGGTCAATATTCCACCCAAGAAATACTTCGCATGTATATCTTCTTCCACTAATAGTCCTTAAGAATTTTAAGCCAGAATTATCCCCGATTCTAGCTGAGTTATTTAACCGCTGTTTGAAGGAGAAATCTTTTTTAAGCATGTGAAAGGCGCAAGCATATGCCCGGTCTTCAAGAAAGCGGGCAACCTATCCCCTTCCTAGTACAGATCCATTACTCTCCTTTGTAGTATCAGTAATATTTTTGAGGCCTTAATCAACATGAAGTTCGTCGAGTACTTGGATAGGAACAACCTCTTGTGCGATGGGAAGTATGGGTTTATATCAGCCCGATCGAAGGCTGACGTCCTTACTATCATTACACACAGAATTAGTGAGGCTCTTAACGCCACAGATACCGTAAGGACCATGGCAATCGATATCTCGAAGGACTTCGACAAGATGTAGCACAAAGGATTGCTTCACAAATTATCGAGTTGTGGAATCACTGGAAGTGTTTTCTCTATTATAAAATCTTTCCTAAAGGTAGAAAACCGAAGGTTGTCATTAACGGCCAGCCCTCTGAGATCCTGGCAGTCAATGGAAGCATACCCCAGGGCTCACTTATTGGACCAACCTTCTTTCTGATTTACCTAAAGTGTCTACCTAAGAATATACTCCGATCATTTGTAAATCTCTATGCCGATGGTGCAACGATATACGGATACACCTCAAGTCTAGATTGGCATTTGACCTCACTTCCGAGTGGGGAAAAATGGCTGGTTAAATCAATGCCTCTAAAACCAAACTGGATAGATTCCATAAGCGCCAAACTACCGACAGCTATGATGAACTGATGTCCGCATGATAGGACCCGGTGCCTCGAGATGATATTGGGACTCAAACTCACACCTCACACTCGACCTCAAGTGGAATTGCGATATACGATGCAATGTTAAAGATGCAGGCAAAATAATCGGCTCCTTATACCGCTCCAGTAAGTACTCCTCATGACATCCTCTAACTTTATGAGAGCAAGATCTCACTTTCCAGTCTTGATAGAGTTCAAAAGCGTCTCTGAGTATTGAAAATTACTTATTTTACACAATTCAACATCTCACTCACAGACGGGATGTGACGTATATATATATATATATATATATATATATATATATATCAATGCTCTATCGCTACTTCCATGGAAAGTACACGAACGAACTACATTATATCAGGTCTTACTGTAAAAAAAGAGATGTCACACACACACACACATACACACACACAAACACACACACACAAGCACATATGTTTATATACATACACACATAGATAGATAGATAGATAGATAGATAGATAGATAGATTGATTGATTTATGAATAATTTATACATATATATCACCTAAAATATGTTTATTGGAGTACTCGTAATTTGCCCGTAAGCCTGAATAGACTTTAGGTTTTTGTTTTATATCAAATGTTATATTTATATTGATGATAACATAATGACTACGAATCTGCGCAGTTGCCGAAGACACGTGTTTTCTACGAGTAATTGCTATTTTTTATGCTAAAAAAAGTGAAGAAAAAAAAAACAGAAATACAAAATGGAGGTAACTATTTTTACGGTAAGGGCAGTAACTCTGTTAATTAAGCAATACGAGTAATCCTGTAAAAATAAGCAATAGAATGTGATTTTAAACTATCCTGGAGCGGAAGGGAAAATAAATTGCAAGGCAAACAAAATCTAATTACGGAGAAACAGTTTGAACGCAGGATATAGAACATAAGAAACGAAATCTACGTGATCAGTACACACAAACATAATGGGCAAATATACTAGCAACCTGGATGCTGGTAAATAATCAAGCAACAAGCCGGAAGTCAAAAAAGATAAGCTACAATATCAAAAACGAAGTGTGCAAGCAGATGAAAAACAGAACCATATATATATATATATATATATAAAGTCTATATCAATAGTTGGGTGAAAGGTTAAAATCATATTCAGAATTTTTTTTCAAAGTAAACATCGATACACACTTCAATAAATGAAGTCATGTAGGTGATGTTTAAGCGTTTAAAAATATATTACATAAAAGTGCTAGTATGTCTTCGAAAAAGTACAGTTTAGTTAAGGAAAAACGGTGCTAATTTCTTGATTAGTTATAGATTAACGAAGTCATCTTAGGAGGAGGTTTTCCACAATATACAATAGGTTTATCACACTACGGCACAAAACTATCTTTCTTTAACGCCAGTCACGGCTAGCGTAACCGTGTTACTTCCAGCAATATGACAAGAGGAAAGGGAAACATGTCAGATCACTTAATGCTGATGCTAATACTGATTTATCATAGCAACGAGCAGTAAATTTACGCCGACGTATTCGCGAACGACTCTCGTCTCATTATTTTCGGACAACTAATACGCGAAACAATCGACAATGAGGGTTTTACCGGAAGTCCTAAATAGATATATATTAACAGCGTTGCCTTAGCAGCTAGGTGCTATAGAACGCCAACTCCATCGGATAATGAGCCTGGTGAGTTAAACAAATCTCATTTAAATGAAAAGAACACGCACAGTATTAAAAAGTAATTAGGACAAGAACTGCGCTGTTTTCTTAAAGACAATGGAAAAGAAATGCGATATTTACGCTCGGAAAGAACAACAGAGATGTAAAAGTAAGTATAACTAAGTCTCATAGATTGCACAAAGGCATTTGGTAAAATAAGTAAGAAAAATCTATTTGAATTTACCGGGTAAGCATGATTTACTTTGGAAAAACATTAGAACAATGCTGAAATTATATTGGGAGTATAGCGTTGGCGTAGGAACAGTAAATGGATTTCAATAAATATACAAAATAAAAAGAGGCTTAAGAAAGCCTGGATAGTAAAGCAACCCTGAGGAAAGTAGAAGTCGTATAACTAGAATTTATTTTTGGCAGCCATAGAGTTGACAACATTAGATATGCAGATGATAAAATGTTCATAGATGACACGGAAAGGAAAGTACAAGAATTCCTGAAGAAGGTATTAAGGTAAAATGAAAAAGAAGCACTAAATATCATATGTAAAAGGAAAAGAAAAAAAACCCGTATGTCCATCACCAATTAGAGATACAATAATTAAGTACCAAATTTTAAATATCTAGGAAGTTTATTTAACAGAGGTCGGAAAACGCGACACCGAATTACGAAGGCGCATTTGGATAGGGAATCAGGTGCTCTAAAACCTAAGGAATATAACAAAAATATTTCTTTAGGAACAAAGGACCTTTATATAATATATGGCAGTAAATGTTATACAATCCCATCAGAGATATTGAAAATAAACTGCTTCAAGACAAGGATGCTGAAGAGCAGATGGATCAAATGTAAGAAATAACGCAAATTTGGAGAAAATGCTAACGGAAAGGACAATTATACTTAGCAGGAAGAGATGGTTAAGATTCCTAGGGCAAATAATGAGGAAAGAAAACTGAGCAAATTTGACACTCACAGTACATATTGAAGTCAAGCAGGAATGAGGAAATATCGCATGAATTTACAACCTATTGTAAATAGTTGACAAAACAGATCTGGAGACATAACAAAAAGGCAGCTTTTATTAAACACTAAAAATGTATTAGTTTTAATCATCTCACCCAAGGCAGCAAAGCCACTACAACGCAAGTGGTCTCTGAGTGTGAATGTATATGAGAAAAAGAAAAAGAAAACATTATGAGTGAAAGGAAACAATAAAAGAATAGCAATTAATAACTGACATTGCATTTCGATTTTTGAAGATCAAACTTGACTGGAACGCAATACGATAGAAGAGAGTTCCATGAGAGAAGAAACTTACGATTCCATCTAGCAATTTCAGTTGTAAAATGGTGAGACCTACCTGCCAATTTAGTACTGCGATTAAAATCATGATATCGATGTACCAAATAGGAAAGCTCATCGGAATAATTAACTTACGTTACGGTGGTGGGAAAGTGACTGGAGCCGAGATGCCAAGTCGAGAACAATAACATTGCAGGTTCCTTATTTTCTAAATACATTGTATTGTATAATTGCAGAGAGTCATGACTACGACACATATTGAAGGGATATAGCACATGGAAGACAATCGCTTCGGTATGACGGGTGTGCGATTGACGCTCTAGGTAGCAGTCAGAATTAGCCGTTCTTAGCACTAATACAAGTTTTCTCTTTTTACGTCTGGATAAAGCGATGGTTCATATCAAAGACTGGACGTAACTTATGGGATTTTATACTAATATTACAATTTACAACGCTTCAAGTGTCGATCAGTTTTCTGTTAAAGGAACATGTACTTTGCGATTAATTCTGTAGATAATACCATGAAATAGGTTATGCCTATTATGGTCAGGATACGATCTCCGTGGCTGATTCAGTTTATGAGGACTCCACATTTACTGTAATCAAGTTTGGACAAGCTGGCCTAAGAGAGGTTATGCCTTTTCAGGCTGGTTTTAAATTCACAGTTTTCCTTCTTCTCAGTTGGTTACCATTTAAAGGCAAGAGATCCCATATTCATTTGCTACTTTACCCATGCACAAAAGAAGAGGAATTCATGCCTTTGAAATGTCCTTGACGCGAAATAAGCGGAGCAGATTCGAACTGGAATTGAACTCGGTACACCGAATTTATTTTCCGGCTATTTAATAACTTACTAAATTGTAGAGATATTTTTTCATTTTACTTAACGTATCAAATGTCAATTCATGGAAAGAAGAGTTTGTCAACTTTTTTATGTAACATGGCCTGAACCTACATACTCTTCAAATTTTCTATAATTTGTTACTCAAAAATATTTGCCATTTGCCATCATTATTTTGTTTCTGTTATGTGATTTTATTCCCTTAAAAGAGGTAAGTAGTTTACTCAATGCCTCACCCTGCTTCTGTTAAATCCAGTATGTCGTCTGGATGTTAACTTCTTCAGGGACTTTTTTCCTCAATTGTAATTCTTCAAATACACCTAGTAACTTTGGCATCGCTATAAGGAAGGTTTGATTAACATCGTCCATTATTTCATACTTGTTATATATTTCATTCATCATTTCGCTAAATTAGCGATCCCGGAATCATCTACGATAAAAAAGAAAAAAGAAAAAGAAAAACATTTCTATCATATTCTAATCTTGCCCTACATCATCTACCGAAATGGAATAAGTTTTTAGTTCTGATTGTCGTTCTTTGCTTTTATGTGTTAAAATCTCCCTTCCCTTTTTCATATTGAAGAGCTTTTCGAAGTATTCTTCTCTTTTTCGATTATGAATATCCCTTCAAATTTATGTACCCTGTCGAAGAGGACATTTGTTTTTCGTTTATCTTTTTATACTCGCCTCTTATATAGTTTCAATAATATAATTATTACAACTCTTAATACCTACATAACCTTTACCTGGAATGGACTCCCACCCCCAATCTGGTAGCGATAGGAGATGCCCTCATATTTCAGCCACAGACACTGACGTGGAGTATATATTATGCAGACTACCACTTATCCTAACACCGTAAATTAACGTTGCTAATTTGTCTGAAGACATGTGAGTAACTAGGAAAGTAAAGTGGACCTTTAGAATCAAGATTAAGGGGGAAATATCAAAAGAAAATCATATTCGAATCAACATCATTACATTCCTTGGCAAGGTGACAACTAAAAGTATCATAAAAAGAAGGAAAAACGAAGTTAGTTCAATCAATGAAAAAATTTACTAGAGAGATTTCAAAGCCGTAAGCACGGGTTAGGAGTCAACACTCAAAAGACCCTTCTTAGTTGGATACTGATGAGAAAACGCGACTTTATGTCTAGACAGAGACCAAGAAAATTATATAGAATTTATTTTTCATGAGAAATTTATATATTATTTAGATCGAGATTTGATGAATAATAAACAGTATATAAGGGAGGGGGCTTACTAAAAATATAATTCAAACTGACAATGAAACTTACCAATACAAGGCTTAGTGATTTTGCAAGTACGCTAAAACGAAAGATTTTAGTTTCAACATCAACTGCATATATTACGTCCCGGTGGACAGAGACGAAAATAGATGTTCGAATATTCATATTCCTGACACAATATTTTATATGGGTTGGTTTTGGAGAGGTTTTAAAAGCAAGAATTGGCATGTTCATTTAAACGTTTCTAAAAAGAAATGCTCTCACTGATATGAAATGTAATATACTGAATAAATCTCAGTATGTGCGGTTAGGGAAAGACGCTTCACTAAGTCCTGATGGACATTTTTCTAGTCTGGAGCTAGTGATTATATCTGGAGATTCTTGACAGCTTGGTTCACTGTGTTGTGCTAGCAAATTTCACTCTCCAGAAGCTAACTTGTACATTTATAATTCTATCATTCGTCCAGGCATCGGATATTGTTGCTACATCTCTAGTTTGTTTGTTTGTTTTTCTGATCGATATCTATAGATTGTTGAGAGAATCCAAAGAAGAATCTGCAGCGTTATCTTTTCTGACCTGGCATCTCGGCTTCAGTCGATTTTTCACCGACATAACGTCACTTCCCTTTGCAATTTCTATAAATAGTTACATGAAGATTCTTCTGAACAGATTTCCTTTTTGGTAACTCACCTCAACTCCAAGAAATTAAGCGTAGTAGCGGATCGGATTGGGGAATCGGAGAGCTGAGTTCGAATTCCAGTTGAATCCATTACATTCACTTACGTGCTAATACCCTTGAGAAAGGAATGAATCCTCTTCTTTTCACCCCAGGTATGGGTAAATAGCAGGACAGACAGTGTTCTATAGCCTTGGCTGCCAACTGGTCTAACCGCAGAAAGAAACGGCAACATACTACGAGAAAAAAATCTACCTCGTCAGTCATGTATCGAAAGATACATGATCGCCTAAGTGTACCTCACGCATGGCGCATAACTGACTGGCTGACATAGTGTCAGCAAGATTTCATAATAACAGTGTTGAAATTACTGTACTAATTCTGTACTAATAGTTTATTTCCGAGGACTTTTGGAACTCTTCCCCGGGCTTGCTATGTACTTGTCAGCTGTTACGTTGAAAACTATAAATGCAATTTCAATCACCTTCTGTTTCCTTGAATCTATTCTTCTTGAATATAATTCTACCATTCGTCAAGGCATCGGATATTGTTGCCACGTCTCGTCTAGTTTTTTTTTTCTGATCGATATGTAGACATTCTTGAGAGAATCCAAAGAAGAATCTGCAGCGTTATCTTTCCTTGACCTCGCATCTCGGCTTCAGTTGATTTCTCACCGACATAACGTAACTTCCCTTTACGATTTCTATAAATAGTTACGCGAAGATTCTTCTGATCAGATTTCCTTTTTGGGAAGCTCACCTTAACTCCAAGAATTTAAGCGTAGTAGAGGCTTGGATTGAGGAATCGGAATTCGAATTCCTGTCGAATCAATTACATTCACTTACGTGCTAATACCCTTGGGAAAGGAATGAACCCTCTTCTTCTACCCAGCCATAGCTGGTGCGAAGAAGAAGAGGATTCATACCTTTTCCTAGAGTATTTGAGCGGAAGTGAATATAACGAACTCAACGGGAAATGGAACTCGGCTATCCGATTAACAATTCCGAGCTATTACACCACCCCCATATTCAAGCTTCTCCTATGGGTAAATAACAGGACAGACCGGGTTCTATAGCGTTGGGTGACAACTGGTCTACCGCTGAAAGAAGAGGCAAGCTACTGCGGGAAATAAAATCTGCCTATTCATTCATATATCTATCTTTCATTGCAATCAAGCAATCTTTCCAACTTCGATCCAAGACAAAATTGTTCGTGTATTAATACGAAAATCGCATAGCGTATTTCTCCAAATGATATATATTATATATTATAATAACATTATAATTTCGTAGTACGAAGAGAGAGAGAGTGGGGGTCGGACTGACTCACTTCTCGTAAAGTCATAATTTCATGTTTCTAATAGCTAGAAAGACGCCAAGAAATGCTAATGATATAAACAAAATACACTCAAGACACCGGCATCTACTATATTTCCGATCTCGCATCAATTTTATTTTTAAATTTGACAACCTGAAATGTATGATATATTACAATATTCTGAATTTGTTTTTTAATAGAATTTTATTTACAAGTATAAGTATAGATGGCCAGCGTATCATCCACCTTTTCTTCTTAATCAATAGAAAATACAGCAGGTTCTAAATCTAAATTTATATACTGTCTCTCTTCAGGCAGTGTGTGATTCACAATTTCGTATACTTTAAATAATATTTGTCTCCTTCGATCCCTATCCTACTCTGTTCTGTCATAGAGTAGCTTAATCAATGTTTTCTTTTATTCCTCTTGACGTTAGCATCTTTAAGCGCACATTAATTCAATAATGAACTCAAAAACAAAACAAAAAAAAAACAACCATTAATTACAGATCATTTTCATAGCCCAATAATGGCTAAACAAATTAAACTAACCACACAAAAAGAAACAAAAAACAAAGCAGATGCAAATTATTTTTCTCTGAATTTTTGGGATGAGGAGTTATTAATATTTGCACTATATGCTGCGCACATGAAGAAATACATACATACATTAAATAATTATAGTTTTATGTCCATAAAAGAGTAAATAAAAATTAACTATCGTGTAAAAAATAATTGTAATAAAATAATTATAACAAATATAATTATAATTAATTCACTCATTCTAAACCAATCAAAAACGAACCAACTTTTCTCCTCTACACAAAAACGTGACATTCTCACCATCGGACAAGCAGTTCACTCGGACAGGCCGTTAACACGCGCGTCAATGATAATGTCATCTCCATTTTCCCTTTTCAATCCATAATAGCAACATTTGTCTTTTAGGTCTCGATGAAAATTCGAGGGTAGAAAACGTTTCTTGTAGTTCCCAACAAAATTATCTGGACACTTTTTACACATATATAAAAAGAAACATACGAGAATAACTTTATTTACATTATTCGAACTATTGTCCTCATCTTTGTCGCCATATTTATTACAACGTTTCGGCCGTTGTACGCTCCGGCCTTCTTCACCTGGTTGTAATGTCAAACTGAACCCTTTATTTCGCTCACTGGGGTAGACTGTTCTAGTTCCATGTACAATGTGCCATGTTTAATGGATGTCACTTATCAGTTATCTCCTGTTAATTTCCCTCTGAATGTTCTCCACTGCCTTAACCGGGTATCTATGGATCCTGACACTGGATCTAACCAACGCCTTTATCTATTGTGCCATGTATGAATTTCTGGGTATTATAAACCTAATGTCTTCAGCAACCATTTTTACCAGTGCAAATATTGCAATTTTTGCTGTTATCATTGGATGTTTTTACCAGAGCTCATATTGTAACTTTGTTGTTATTATCGCTTTTTTTTGGCACTCCTTATTACTGGTTCCCATATTGTATTCATTTCTATGATTGGTCGGCTCAGAAGATATAGATAGATAACGAGAATAACTGTATACTCTTTGCTTATTCTTTATCTCATCCTTCTGTCGGATCCCGACCCATATTTGATGTGCATTTGACACCAAAACTCGCAATTTTACTCAGAAGAGAAAATAATGACATAGTAAAGTTGTTAACCACACCACTTCAAATAAAAGATTAGGCCGGAAACACCTATTAATACTTGAAAGAACGATAACAGCTACTGGAATTAAGAAAGCTGTTTTCCTAAAAAAAGTATTTTAAGGGAAAGATTTTATAATTTTCAAAAGAAAAGAGTAATATCTGCTGGTACAATGAATGACATTCGTTTTCTTGTAGGGGAAAAGGTAAAAGCGAGAAGTGTGATAAAAAAAACTGTTAGCATAAAACTTACGACTACATCTAGCCATTTGATATGGTTGTCTTTTCAAATAGACTCTGTGTAGATCATTTGCTGATCTACAGGAATTTTATGGATCAAGGTTGATGCTTTGAGAGAAAATATGCTTCTGTGTACCCTTATAGCTAATGAAAAAAAGTAGCTGACGGTGTCTTTAAAACACTGGTCTTCGAATAAGATCAGTATCCGAATGACGCTTTCATTGTCATGTCAACTGCCTTGTATGCACGCCAAATTTCTAATACGAAATTTATCCAAATGTGTTCCATTTAAGATTCCTTCGCAAATTTCCAAAGGCGTCTTGGAGAGATAGAATCAGAAACGTAGAAGGGCGAAAACGTGAAGATTCTAGAAACCTTGGTACAATGATGTCAGATAGGCAAATGCAGTTATGTGCCCATATCCTGCACTAATTTGAAAGCAGGTCAACCAAAGGTACTCTAATCCTGATTTCTCAAGGCTACAAAAGACCAAGGATCGTCCTGAAATTAAAAGACGCAACACAGTTAAAAACAACAAAAAAACTGAGTAAATAAAACATCAATTACTTCAAGGCTCTGCGACTTGTCCAAGATCTAAGTGGACGAATGAAATTGATCTTAGTTCTATAAAAGCTAGAGGAACAAGTTAGATAACATGTAACATATATATGTGAAACTAGTAAGAAAAAAAAGATTTATAGGTTTAGAGGTAGTTGGTATGTTTGATTGCGTTCATGTTGGAGATGCACCATGTGGTCAGGTGAAGAAAACATTGGAGAAAACTTCTACCTGCCGCATTCTAGAACGAAAAGAAGAGCTGGTGTTTTTTTTTCTTTTATAGTGGTGCGCAGCGCCAACTAGTGAGTGTATTTGCAACCCAGGTGGGGGGGGGGGTCATACCTATAACAAGTTTCTTTCCACTTATATCAGTCAACATTCAGCTTGTCACATAATTATGGCTCTCGCATAAATTGTCATATTTTTAAAGATAAAAAAAATCATTTTTAGCGCCTTTTTGGCTTTGCGAAGGAACTGCATTTATCACCATTAAAATAACTCGATAAAAAAACACTGTTTATGGAAGTTCGCCCGATATACAGAATGAGCAAGGTATTCCGTAAATATTTTGGACTGTTCACATAGGGCATATTTTATTATATTTTTTGGAAAATTAAGCTTCCTCTGATAGGTTTTTCCTGATATTTAGTCAATTTATTTCCTCCCGGTGGTTTAATTGGGAACAGAACATGTTCAAATCTGTCGTTTCTTTAAAGATTATATCATATACACTTCATCCTCTCCTTTGAGTGATGAAATCCCTTACTATAGATACTAATTTTCTTGTCTAATATTCTGATATTTTCGACGAAAAAAATTAGAAAAATGAAAAAAAAAAAGCAAGCAGTTGGAGAATCGCGATTACCTCCCCTGCTGAAGAGATAGAACATTGAACAGAAGAAACTAAACATTAAACCTTCATTTTTCTTTCTCTAATGGCAAACATAGTATAATCTTTACGGCCGAAAATATGGAAATGTGTTTTCTTTCTTTTGAGCCCTACAGCGAAAGAAATGATTGAACAGAACGGATTAGAGTATATTAACCTTAATCCCTGCCAACACGTCTGTCTGAGTCTTTTCTTTGAAATTATTTCTTCTCAATAAGAGAGAGAGAGAGAGAGAGAGAAAGATTCACTTGTCTCGTACGAAATAAATAAATGCCAGTCTTGCCATTAAGAACTATGGAAATATTGTTGACAGCGAAGCACGAAAAGCTGACAGAAAAAAAGTACTTTTCATATTGAGGGAAAAAGATAATTTTGATTACAAGATTATTTCTTATTTTGAAAACAGTCATTTCTTTTTATTGCTTTTTATCATAATGTCTTTAGCCGATGTGTTCATCGTCAGATTACTTTGGGGGATGGGATTTGGAACAAAAGTTTAACTTTGGACAAGATTCAAATTGGCTTTTTGTATCATGAGAGCTCGTCACGTCATCTATAAAAACCGGAAAAGGATGAAGAAACTTGCAAAAATAGAAACATTATGACTGATGAAAAGAGAGTTTTGCATGAAAGCGAAAAACAAAACTCAGAGTACTAATACTATTATTACGTAATCAACAATACAGCGTGGAATAAGATCAGAGGCAAAGGATAAGAGTGAGGGGAAGTTAAATTAATCGGAAAATGGAAAGCAAGGCTGCAGGAAAAAAAAAGGGTGTGTTTTTCTTGTAACGCATTCCAGCTTGAAACTTGTCTAAGTTTACTAATACAATTAGAAGGAAATAACTATCTATAGGTGAGGTTGGGGCAGGTGGAATAACGCCCCATCTCAAAAAATATATTTAAGAGGTGGAGGTTATTCCACATGCCCATCCCATCTTAAATAAGATATTTAAACTGGGAGATTATTCCACATGCCGATCCCATCTCAAATAAGATATTCAAGAGGCGAGTTTATCCCACATGCCCATCCCATTTTAAATTAATTATTTATGATGGGAGGTTATTCTACATGCCCATCCCATCTCAAATAAGCTATTTAAGAGGAGAGGTTATTCCACATGCCCATCCTATCTTAAATATCTAAGGTGGGAGGTTATTCCACATGTCCATGCCATCTTAAATAAGATATTTTAGGTGGGAGGTTATTGCACATCCCCATCCCATCTTAAATATGTAAGATGTGAGGTTATTCCACATGTCCATCCCATCTTAAATAAGATATTTAAGGGGGAGTATATTCCATATGACCATCCAATCTCAAATAAGATATTTAAAAGGGGAGGTTGTTCCACATGCCCACTCCATCTCAAATAATATATTTAAGAGGTGAAGGTTATTCCACATGCCCATCCCATCTTAAATAAGATATTTAAGAGGGGAGGTTATTCCACATGTCGATCCCATCACAAATAAGATATTTAAGAGGGGAGGTTATTCCCCATGCCCATCCCATCTCAAACAACATATTTAAGATGGGAAGATATTCCAGATGCCGATCCCATCTTAAATAAGATATTTAAGGTGGGAGGTTATTCCACATCCCCACCCCATCTTAAATAAGATATTTAAGAGGGGAGGTTATTCCACATGCCCATCCCAACTTAAATTACTTATTTAAGATGGGAGGTTACTCGACTAGCCCATCCCATCTCAAATAAGATATTTAAGAGGGGAGGTTATTCCACATACCCATCCCATCTTAAATAAGATCTTTAAGATGGTAGGTTATACCAGATGCACATCCCATCTCAAATAAGAGATTTAAGATGGGAGGTTATTCCACATGCCCATCACATCTCAAATAAGATATTTAAGATGGGAAGATGGGAAATCAATTAAACTACAGATGAGAAAGATGAGCACTTATAGTAAATATGTACACGGCACGCATGCTTTTAAATATCTCTCTGATCGTACTAGCTTTTGGAAATTTCTAGAGTACACAGTGGTAAATATATTATTTTTTCAAGTAAAATCCTCCATCTGGTCTCAAACGGTCAGTAGAGTTGATAAAGTAATTCTACAACTGATTTCTTCAAATAATCTTTAGTTATGATGTGGATACATAATTATTTTCCCAAGAGCCTAATAGAAGAGATTACCGACTAATCCAAGCCGTATTGGTTCTACCTAGGTTGATTTAATCATAATCCACAGCAATGAAATACGCAATTACTTTCAGAAAACACGTAAAAGAAGGGATGATAAACTAATTCGATATACGGTTTTTTAACACTAAATATTATTCTATCTTGGATGAAAAACTAACTCTGATGTAGTTTCGAACATTTCAGCTTTGTTTTTATCTTGGCTGAAAGACTCATAATCCGTAGCGTTGAAATACGTAATTAGTTTTCGTAGACTCGTAAAAGAAGGGATGATAAACTAATTCTATATACGGATACTTACAATTCAAATTGGATGACAAATTAATCCTGATGTACTTTGCAAATATTCATGCTTGGTTGATTGACTCATATCTATACGATTTCTTAACATTCCAATTATTTTCCGTCTGGTATGACATAATTATGTTAACGTAGTTTTTGATAGGTAACACTTGGTTACCCCAATGGTTGTTTAACTCACAATCTATCGGGTTTCTTAACATTCCAATTATTTTCTGACTTGGATGCAAATAAATCCTGACGTATTTTTCCAACAATTAACAATTGGTTCTAACTTGATTGTTTGAATCTCAATCTACACGGTTTCTTAACTATTCATTTTTTTTCTGTCATAGATGACTAATTAATCCTGAGGTAGATTCCGATAATTCATCCCAGGTTCTTCATTTCTTGGTTAATTCATAATTCTTTGTGGTGGCATACGTAATTTTTTTCCGAACAATCTAATAAAAGTTGTTTCCGGTTGTAATTATTACTAACCTGATTCCGTTATCAATTTCGAAGAATTTTCTACAGACTTCCATTCCTCTGCAACTTAGAAAACGGTTTACAATGTGATAGACAAGAAATAAATATGGACGAGACAGAAACTGCTACTAACAACCAGAATGAGAAATCATCAATCTGAAGGGTCATATGGATAACGGAAATGTTTTTTTTTTAATATAAAATGAGTAAAGACTACCGAGAAAGAAAATGTATTTAGAAACGAAAATAATTAACGCTGAATTGCTATATAATATCTAACCTCTTATATGCCAGTGGATGTTGCACAGCTTCCTCAGAGAGGAAAATAAAACACAAACCCTGAGAGAGATATTAATCTACACAAGAATTCTAAGAATAGTCTAATGTAAGCAATGAGGAAATTTGAATAAAAATAGGAAGGAGAAAGACAATTATACTTACAATCAGAAACTAGGGGAAAGATAATGAAGAAACAGTTTGGAAATGTTAGAATTTACAGGATATATTAATAATAAGAGTCATAGGGGGCAACAGAATAACCAACCGAACGAGTTTATGTTTATGCAATTAAGTGGCGAAACAGGAACTAGGTTGGATGAGAAAGAGTTGAAAGATTCCTGAAGCAGGAAAAGGGCGTGGTAATTCATGAATGGCCATCTTATGAAAGTGAGTGACTCAAAAAAGAACAAAATGTTTATATGATCTTAAAAATGTCCAATAATTTCGTCGAATGGTCTTGCAAAATAAAAAGACCTACATAACAAACAAAAAACATCATATTTAGTAATGCATACGTATATAAATCATACGTATAAAATCGTTTAAATATAATTGTTTATATGTCTATGTAGTTGATAATTTTCTCGGGAAATTTATAGCTACCTTTTAGAGTTGACTTTATGTGTGTAAGCATTTTACTTGTGATACATGCAAGAAAAAAATTAATTATGTTTTAATACGTATTAATGCAACTATGTAAAAATGCATTATAATAATGTTTCTGACATGACGAAGTTGTATAAATATGAGAGCAAAGGAAATAAAGATGACGCACTTTATGTGCTTGCTGTTATCGTCTACAGAATCGGTTTATTTGGTTTTATTTTTGCAATTCAATTTAACCCGTGAAAAAAATCGTTTATTGCGGAAACATTTGACGTATTTCACCTTCGGAATTTTTGCTTAGATCAAATATATCAAGTTAAAGTCATTTTAACTTTGCAAATGTAAATGTAATAGGATTAAAAGACAGACAGGACTTGATGGTATTCTCTGTCTTTTTAAAACAAAAGAAACTGGAACATTGAAAAGGTCTTTAACTCCAGAAGATGCGACAATTGCAACAAAAAATGAAATTGGTCTCTTGTAATGATCAAACATTCTTCAACCTTGTGGGTGTCTATATAAAAATATGGCGCTAGGCCGAGTCGTTACAACATTCGTTTGCTGACCAGGAGACCCGGGTTCGAATCTCACAATGGTTGATTTTTCGTGAAAAATCCTACCGTGCGTCACCATTGGAAAATGTCGCAAAAAAATACCATGAGTTTACCCGAGCCTTGTGATTTAAATTGGGTCGATGTTTGCGGCCGTCCATATCTCTGCTAGCTGGAAGTCATCGTGACCGAGGGTTTTATCATATTGTTCATCACGCTAAATTACATGCTCTTTCTCTTTGTGGGTGTTGAACAAATACAAATGTTCCGTGAAAGTGTCTGCAATAGGGATTGGCTAGCCAACCAAGAAGACAGACATCCTCGAATACAATTGGCTATATATATATATATATAAATATATATAAATATATATATATATAAATATATATATAATATATATATACATATATATATATATATACATATATATATATGTATATATATATATAAATATATATATATATATAATATATATACATATATATATATATAGCATAATGCGATATATATATATATACATATATATATATGTATATATATATATGTATATATATATATACATATATATATATATGTATATATATATACATATATATATATACATATATATATATATATATATATATATACATATATATACATATACATATATATATATATATATATATATATATATATATATATATATATATATATATATATATATATAGCATAATGAGAAGCCACGTATATATTGATATGTATATAATATGGATAAAACAATTCAAAAGTTGCAAATTAAAAGAAAAAAAATTGGGTGTTTTTTGTGAAAGTATTTATTTATATGTTTTTATATATTGATATTTCAGACCGCCTCGGTCCTTCCTCAGAAATTAATTGAATTCAATATATTATATATATATATATATATATATATATATATATATATATATATATATATATATATATATATATATATATATATATATATATAGTAATCCACAGATAGACTGTTTCGCTCCTCAGTGTGGCTAGATGTCCGATTGCTTCAAGCGGGGATCGAATCCCGACTGATGTGACTTCAGTCAGATATCTTAACCTTAGGCCATCATCGAACGGAGAGACTGTATCTCTCTGTCACAGCTCCTTCATGTGGCTATTTTCTCTATACAAAATACAGCGACGGCTCAGAGAACTCAATTTATACTTGAAGAGTAATGCTTCATAGCAGGAAGAGCAACTGTTTTTAAAACACTCTTTCCTTAGAGAGCTCAACCGGATTTCTGGGAGCACTTATAGTCATTCATGGAAAAACTGTTTCGCTGTATGACAGTGTGGTTAGAGGTCCGATTGTTATAAGCCGGGATCGATGCATCAGTCAGATATCTTGCCCCTAGGCAATCGTCGCACGAGAGAAAGGAAGGGAATTTTAACGTTTCTCTCTATAGAAAATACGACAGCAGATCGGAGAACTGAATTCATACTTGAAGAGTAATGTTTGATAGCAGTAGGAACCGCTATATATGTCGCTATATATATATATATATATATATATATATATATATATATATATAATCTAATGAGAAAGAAAATAATGTATAAATTCTAACATTCACAGCATGAATTCAGAAGAGGGCTCAATACCGATAGTAAAATAATAAATATTTTTTATAATTTATTAATATAGAGAAAAACAATGAAGCAAAGATGCAAAAAATATTATACATACATACATATATATATATAATTATTATATATATATATATATATATATATATATATAATTATTATATATATACTTAAAATTATATATATATAAATATATATGTATATACATATATATATATATATATATATAGATAGATAGATAGATAGATAGATTTATAATTATTATATATATATATGTATATAATATGACAAAAGTTGAAAAAACTTTTTGTGACACGTTTAATTTGATTTTTCCAATCTCTTATACTATTTTTCAGTTTGATGATATATAAAATTATATAATATTGTACATCGTTTTATATATATATATACATATATATATATATATATATATATATATATATATATATATATGTGTGTGTGTGTGTGTGTGTGTGTGTGTGTGTGTGTGTGTGTGTGTGTGTTTTCCGTCACCGTTATCACAACTCCGATATCCATAGACAGCGCAATCTTCAGATCTATAAATAATTTATATTGTGTTAGAAGTAAAGGATTATCGCAATAGTGGAGCTGTCTATATCATTTACGGGAATTGTTTTAAAAAATTGTAATTAAAATAACCATAATAATGGGAAAAACAAAGGAAACACAATTCTACTTCTACACAACACATTTTCTTCAAGTTACAAAGCTAGAATTATAAATTAAATATAAATATACAAATCTAAGATATTATAAAAGTAATACAAAGTTACTCACACATATCATCGGACACACACACACACACACACACACACACACACACACACATATATATATATATATATATATATATATATATATATATATATATTTCTATATATACACCCTTGTGCAAATTAATTGAAACAAGATGAATAGTTCTGTTATTATTTACTTTTTTTCGTATCTTTCAAATGAAAGATGACCTAGTACACATATTAGAACGTTGTGTGTCTATTCCCCGAATTCGATCCTTGCAGATTGACCACAGATTGGATTTAAATCAGGTGAGTTTCCGGTCCAGTCTATCGTAATTTGCTAACTGGTCAGGCTTGCAGCGTTACAATTTTCATACTCTTCCTTGGAGTAAGACTTATCGCAGACAATGGCCGTAGGACAACTAATCGACAGTCCAGACAATAGTGTGGGCGTGATAAAAGTATGATGTAATCAAGGATGACGCAATATTTTCAAGTACAAACAAATTTCATCATACCTCTCGAACACTGTCTAATATTAGTGTACACAACTTCAAATGACTTAATCGAAGGAAAAATAAAAATCGATTACACTCTGCCACTCCAGTGGATCTAAAACTGGCCGTTTGGTGAAAAAGGAAATTAAAGCAGTTATTTCCATTAATTTGCACAAGAGTGTATATATGTATGTTATGGTCTAAGTTCCTTGTACCACGGTGATGGTCCAAGATAGAACCTATGAAGAATAACTCGAACACAGGTATGGAATAATACAGATATATTACAAACAGAATATGTACAAAAGAAGTAGAAGTGTTAGTAATAACAATCAGGTTAGGTTAGAGAGAACTATGTTGTCTCGAAGTATCACTACTCCAATGTCTTACAGTAATCGTCTGACTCGATTCTGTCTCTGATTGACTGACACTGAACTGACTCTGAACTGCTGCTTCCTCTTGAGGCGAGTTTTTTTGATGTCCGGAATAGTCCATTATTATTATAGGTAAGTTCCCATAACACCCCCTTTCCGAAGCATTTGCGTAGCAGGGGTTTTTAATATATTTTTCTCTTTGGATCTATTTCCAAAGGTTCTGTGAACTTCCTTTTTCTTGTTTGATTTTCTTTTTTTCTGGCATTGTTTGCGGTCTTTTTATATCAAATGTATCGAAAATCGTGTCCATTACCTCTTCTTGGGGTAGACCGTTAGCATCCTGTAACGGTCTCTTCCTTATTTGGCTTACGTGTCTTCTACGTGAGAATTTTTTCCCCTGTACTATGTAAACCATATTGCCGATTCTTTTCTCAATTGTCCCTTGCTCCCAGTAAGATGTATTATTTTTATATGCTTTAAAAAAAACTTTACGAAATGCTGATCTGATTTTTCTATCGAACATCACTTCTGCGGCTGATAATGTCGATGGCGTAGAATTATTTGGCGTTATTCGATATAACTGAAGAAATGGCTGTAGTTCTTTTTCCGTAGGCACATCATAGGCTTTTTGTAACGCTCTTTTGAGTGTATCAACAAATCTCTCCGCTTGTTCATTTGATCTTGGGTGATAAGGCGGGGGCTTTATATGTTTTACTTGATAAATTTCGCAAAACTTTTGGAAGGCTGCTGATGTGAATTGCGTTCCATTATCTGTTCCATGATCTGTGACTAGGCAATCCACTACTCCAAACCAAGAGAATATTTCGTGGAGGGAATTTATGGTAGTTTCCTCAGTAGAATTGTTGCAACGAAATACCTCCGGCCATTTACTATAACTATCCACTATGATTAAATAGTATAAACCATCGATTGCCCCTGCATAATCTGCGTGTATTCTTGACCACGGACGATCAGTCTCTTCCATGACATATGGATGATTGGCGGTGCTTTGGCTGCTTAGATACAATCTTTGCACATTTCCACCATCTGAATAATATCCTGGTCCATATTTTTCCAATATACATAGCTTCGCATTAGCGATTTCAATCTTTTTTTTCCAGGATGGCCCCTGTGGAAATCCTTTAGGATTCGCTATTGCAGTGTTTTGGGCATTACGACCCTTTCGTTGTAAAGTAGCACATCATCGCATAAAGAAAAGCTGTCCCATATTTTCTCATCTTTTCCTGCTATTTTTGCTTTTGTTTCATTTATGAATTCGTCATTTTTGGCTTCATTTTTATGTCTTGTAGTGTGACTGGGAGGTTTCTAACTGTACAACATAGTACTGTCTTGATATCTTCTTTATTTTTTAGGGCTGCGATTACCGTATCTTCCAATGGTTCTGTCTTTGTTGGTATAAGTCTCAACAGACCATCCGCATACCCGATTCCCGATCTTTTTCGTTGGTAAATACTCCAATCTGAAATTGTAGTTCAGAAGAGATATTCCCCATCTCAGTAACCTATTTGCAGTGTAAACCGGTAGAACTTTTTTCAAACCAAAAATTGTTAGTAACGGCTTGTGATCCGTCTGAAGTGTAAAATATCTGCCATAGATATACATATGAAACCTTGTAACTGCGAAGATAATATCCGAGCTTCTTTCTCTATTTGTGAGTAATTTTTCTCCGCTGGTATGAGGGTTCGAGAAGCATGTGCGATGGGTTTTATTGTCCCATCTGGCATTTTATGCAATCTACACGCTCCGACTCCGTAGGCGATCGCGTCACTTGCTACAATAATTTCTAGTTTAGGATCGTAGTGTGCCAAAAATAAATCTGAATTTAACGTTTTAATTATTTTTTCAAATGTTTCCTGGCATTGATCTGTCCACTGCCAATCTTGTTCTTTCTTTAGCAGCTCGTTCATTGGTGCGCAAAGTTTATGCATGTGAGGTATGAATTCCTGGTAGTAAATCACTAAGCCTAGAAAACTTTGTAGTTCTGTTATGTTGTTAGGAACTGGCATTTTATTTATTGCTGTTGACTTTTCAGGGTTTGATCGTCTTCCTTCTTGATCTATGATATGGCCAAGGTATTTAATTTCCTTCAATAAAAAATCGCATTTGTTTTCTTTTACTTTGAATCCATAGCTTTGTATTCTCTTAAACACCTCTTGTACATGTTGCCAATGTTATTCAACGCTTTCGCTGTTTGTCAATACGTCATCCATGTATGCAATCGTGTACTCTAGTCCGGCAAGCATGGGATCCATTGTCTGTTGAAATATAGCCGGCACGACCTTAATCCCAAATGATAGTCTTTGGTATTTGTACAATCCTTTGTGTGTGTTTATGCACAGTGGTTTTGAACTTTCCCCAACGACTGGAATTAGCAGATACGCTTCACTTAATTCTCTTTTTGAAAAAGTTTTCCGCCATTTAATTTAGTGAATACGTCTTCTGGACTGGGTAGAGGATAGTGGTAGTCCTTTATTGCTGCGTTCAAACATGTAGAAAAATCAGCGCAAACTCGAATTTCTCCTGATTTCTTTTTGACATAGACCTTCGGTGCGGCCCATTTACTGTATTCTACTTTTGTCAATATGCCAGTGTTTTCGAGTCTAGTTAATTCTTGGTCAATCTTTTCAATTGACGCAAACGGTACGCTCCTTTTGTTCTTGAAGATAGGTTGAACGTTTTCTTTTATTTCGATATTTGCTGCCATTTTCTTACATATTCCGAGATCTGCTGAAAATACTTCGGGGAAACTCGTTTGTAGATTCTCATTTAATTTGTCTGCCTCGGTTGGTAAGCTTTTTACATTTTGGCAGTACGTACTTATTGGTAGATACCACAGTTCGAATTTTTGCATCCAGTCCATTCTGAACAGGTTTTCTGTATTTCTTAACACGTACGTTTTTAGGTTTTGTAATTACTTCACCCTCAAATTTTATCTTTCTCCCCGTAACTGATCTATTTATCCGATTTATCATGGCAGGTTTATTCAGTTTATCTCCATGTCTATACGTTTATAATAGTTAAGTCTGAGCCAGAATCCAACGGACTTTTGTGTTTTGCATTTCAACTTGTACGTGTTTTCTTATGTTAGTCTCATCTGCTTGGTCAGTCCTCGTAATTCTTATTCTGCTTTTGCTTTCTCTTCTAGACCAGCAATGAGAACTTTTGTGTCCTATTTTGTTACATAATAGACAAGTTTTAAAATGATATGGACAGTCTTAAACCAATGCCAAGTCCCACAGCGATAGCATAGACTGGGTGGTAGTTCTTTTCTGATATGGACTTTTAGAGTTAGAAAATGTTGTTTTACCTATTGGTGAGGGGGGGAAATTGGTTTGGTTTGTTACTGAGGAGGGAAAGTTGGTTTGTCTTCGTAGTTTATGTATGTGCGCGGTGCCAGCTTCTTCTATGTCTTTTGAGTCTTTCCTCACACTGATGCATCTCTGGCTGTCTTCGGCTAGTTTTTGAAGTGTCAAATCTTGTTCTATCTCCAATTTTGAAAGGATCCTGCGTCTCATATCCTTGGACGTATATTAAGCATTTGAACTTGTCCGCGCTGAGTACCGATAATTTAAAATCATCACAATATTTATTAACAATAGACGCGAAAGTTATGTAAAATTGGCTGTCCTTTTTTGTTAGGTTCAGACACTTCCATCTTTTGTGGAATAGTGAGGTATTATGGCTGAAAAGTTCTGTTAGCAGTTTTAGGGCTTCTTTGAAAGTTAACTAATTTGTTTTTCTTGGAAGGATATAATCTACGAATTTGGTATATTCGCATGTGCCTAATTTTCTTAGTAATAGACGTACTTTTCGTGCGTCTGACCAACATTTGCAGTCAAATTCATATAGATCTTCGTACCTTCGGAAGTTTTATCTTCGTCGGGTGCGTACTGTGAAATCTTTGATAGTGCGTCTTGTGAGAGAACTGTTTTGTTCTCGGAATGTTGGATATTTATTTGACATTACACGTAGCAATAATTCTTGTAATTCAAGATGTTTCTGTTCGTATTTTTGTTGCTGTTCAAATTGGATTTTGATAAGTTCCACAATGGTTGACTTAAAATTTTTTGTAAGTATATTACTTTAGTGTAACCTGATGTTCTGAAACCTGTGCACGCAAAAACAATTCATTTGTTGCCAGTAAAATTGATATGCAAAAAGAAATTCTTTTTTTTTATGTGTTCGCGTAGAACTGTTTTTTTTTTAAGAAATCACCAGGTAGAACTTGTTAATTTAGTGTTAACTCGTCGACCACTGTTATGTTGACGGATAGCAAAAAAGGTATGTCCTTCGCGTAGAGAGTTCGATTTTCTTTTGGGTTACCACGTCGCCACTTGTTATGGTCCAAGTTCCTTGTACAACGGTGATGGTCCAAGGTAGAACCAATGAAGAATAACTCGAACACAGGTATGGAATAACACAGATATATTACAAACAGAAATATGTACAAAGAAGTATTAGTATTGACTATCAGATTTGGTTAGAGTGAACTATGTTGTCTCGACAAGTATCACTATTCAATTGTCTTACAGTAATCGTCTGACTGCGACTCTGACTCTGAACTCTGAACTGACTGCTCCCTCTTGAGGCGCAGTATTTATGATATCCGGAATAGTCCATTATTATTATGGGTAAGTTCCCATAACAATGTAAATTATATATATATATATATATATATATATATATATATATATATATATATATATATATATATATATAGACATAGATATATTTACTTATCAATAACCACATTTACAAAACATTGTTTGTATCTATTGAAATATGACATTGCTTGATACATTGTTCATCTAAAAATACATATATAATAAATATGCCTATGATTATAGGCTCCCATCAATCCAAAGAATACACACACACACAAACACACACACACACATTTATATATATATATATATATATATATATATATATATATATGAAGAAATATAGTCTTAAAATCTGCTATATTTATGGGATAAAATGCTCAGTATCAGAGATGGTGGCCTGACGATTGCATCTAACATGAAACAGACTGTCGCCTCAGAGTGTTGACTTCTATGTTCACATTATATATATATATATATATATATATATATATATATATATATATATATATATATATATATATATATATCAGTTGGAAGTATAAACCAAAAATATAACAACACCTATGTAGACACGATAAAAATATAAATCTACAAACACAAATATACACATCCTACTCATATAATAGAAATAGCCCAATATGTGGAACACATATTGTGAGTATTATGAGTTTAATATAATTATAAGATATAAGAGTGTATTAAAATAACCTAGACATAGATACAAGTAAATATAAAGTAACTAATTCGAGACAGTCATGATACACACATGAAAACAATAACAATATATTCAACTAAAGATATAGTAAAAAAGTGAATTAAAAAAGGTAGGTATAGTCTGGTTCAGCCTGTTTCAACAGGTATTTTTAATATGTCTACATATTAATTCATTTCGCTTGCTTAATAAATTAGGGTTATTTTTTTATCAAATTGTTAATTTTTATACAAGGTATAATTTACATCTATCGCCTTTAAGATTTGTAAGATTGTACGCTTTGGATCGTGCTATAAAATCCCAGGTGATTATTGGTGTATTGTATCCGTCTTTTAATTGTGAGTAATATTTAGAGAGAGCAGTGTTTCTTTTTTGTATCTGTCATTATTATAAGTTAGCTTATGGTTATTAAGACGGAACTTCCATCAACTCTACCAGAGGACGTTGTCATATTAGCGAAAATGAAATTTAAATTATAAAGTAGACTGAAAAACCTATGTACCATAACGGATGTCTGAGAACAAAAAAAAAAAAGAAAGAATGGATAATGTATTCTCACTAATCACACAGCACACACACACACACACAAACACACACACACACACACACACACACACACACACACACACACACACACACACATATATATATATATATATATATATATATATATATATGCTGTGTGAATAGAGAGAATACATTACTATTTATTTGCTGTTCCGATGAGGTCGTAAGATTGATATTTCAACTCGAGTGTAATTCACTAAAAAAATGATAACTTTGACATTGTCTTATTATATAAGAAAAATTCACATCAAACGTTACTATCCACTTATCTCAAATAAGATTACTAAATAAGATAAGATACAGATAAGATTACTAAATATTTCATATATATATATATATATACTTACTAAATATTTCATATATATATATACTTACTAAATATTTCATATATATATATATATACATACTAACTAAATATTGCATATATATACATATATATATATATATATATATATATATATATATATATATATATATATATATATATATATGAAGAAATATAGTTTTAAGGTGTGCTGTATTTATGGGATAAAGTGCACAATATCAGTGATAAAGCGTATGTAAATATAAATATAAAAGTAAACATTGAAGTCAAAACTCGGAGGCGACAGGGTGTTTCATGATAGACGCAATCGTCAGCCAGCCAGCACGAAACAGCCTGTCTCTTCTGAGTGTTGACTTCAACGTTCACTTTATATATATATATATATATATATATATATATATATATATATATATATATATATATATACACGTTTTTTGTGTATGTATTCGTGTGTGAATATTACACATTACACTTAAGAAAAAAGAAATACGTTTTCTTTATACGGTGTGAGCTTTGATTTGATTTAATTTGATTTGTCTAACGGCATATCAACTCCTCATGAGATATTTAATACAAAAATTGAATATTCTTGGGAGTTTTCTAGCAAGACAAATATGATACATATTAAATATGTTTGTGTTAACATCACTAGAGGCAGCGATATATATGTATTTTGTTTCCTTGAAGTTATATTTTGGAATACACACTTGATTTACGATATTGTAGGAGAGATGCATTTATTTACCCATTGCTAGGACCCTAATAGGTACTACCAACCTGGGTCAAGGTGACCCTGGGAACAGCAGTAATTAACAGGTAGTTCTACACTTCTCAAAATCTCCGACTAGATAGATGCCTTTCTGCCGCATGTAGCAGAGTTTGCTAGAGATAAGTCGCTCTTTTCCTTCACACAAATACCTCGCCCATGAGGCTAAAGATGTAAAGAGCTGTTTCCCGGAGTTATATGATATTTTCTACCGCATCCTGTACTATTTCTGTTGTTTCCGAAAGGTTGCAAGGAAGATTATCAGTCGTTAATGCTACTTGATGTTACAATTCGTTAAATAATTCAAGTGATAGTGGAACCAGGTCTGATAATACGTTAGAGATTAATGTTATTTCTTATGTTCCTATGTGTACAAGCCATTTACAAAATTGCACAAGGATTTCAGGTATTTCAAACCTTAATCTATTTTTAACTTCCAGGATGTTTTCCTTCTGAGATAAGTGGATAGTATCGTTCGAGATGAATTTTTCTTATATAATAAGACAATGTCAAAGTTATCATTCTTTTAGTGAATTACACTCTAGTTGAAATGTCAATCTTACGACTGCATCGGAACAGCAAATAGCGTCCACCTTGTCGCGAGTCTAATCGTAGCTTAGTAAATAAAAAATGTGCCTTTGTATCTATCCTCTGGCAAAGAACCAGCTGGATATCGTTATTATGGCTTAATTGTGTTTGTTAAGGTTTCAGTCTTCCAGAGGATTTTCAGGAAAATCTGCCCAGGGAAAATCAAGATGTGATTTTAGAATTCTTGCTTGTTTCTTTTTTTATCATTTCATAAGAAGCAGGACAGCAAAGATCCTTACCGTGTGTGAAAGAATATAAGGAAAAATAAAATTATTATTAAGAAGCAAGAACAATAAAATGACAGGAATTAAGGAGACAGAAGATAACGATTGATATTGCTCTTAACTTTTTGAAGATCAAACATGACTAAAAAACAAGCCGGAAGAGACGAAGAGTTATAGAAGCTGTTATAAAATTGTTAGACGTCTTATAGAAGTGTTATAAAGTGTTAGAAGTTTTATAGATCTGTTATAAAGTGTTGGAAGTGTTATAAAAGTGTTATAAAGTGTTAGAAGTGATATAAAGTGTTGGGAGTGTTATAGAAGTGCGATAAAGTGTTATAAAGTGATAGAAGTGTTATAGATGTGTTATAAAGTGTTGGAAGTGTTATAGAAGAGTTATAAAGTGTTGGAAGTGTTATAAAAGTGTTATAAAGTGTTACTGAAGTGTTAGAAAGTGTTAGAAGTGTTACAGAAGCTGTTTGCATAGAAATTACAGATACATCTAGACATTTCAACATGAATATGATATTATCTTCCCGGCAGTATACTTCGTTTAAATTCAAAATGGCATATCAACTAATGATACATGTTAGACGATACACAATTTCAAAGATCTTAAGCCATTTTTAACTGCCAGAAAAGTTTTCCATCTGGGATAACCGGATGGTAATTTTCGAATTGGAATTTCCCTATATATTAAGATAAACTGAAAGCCATCCTTTTCAGAGAATTACACTCTAGTTATATGTTCCAACTCCATCGGCACAGCAAACAGTCTCGACCTTATGGCGAGACTAATCATAGCTTAGTAAATAACAAAGAGAAAATAATGCTTAATGTTTATAACACAGATATGTAGCCCAATGCCAAAAGGTGAGTTGGAGGAAGGCTGTTCTTATATCTGCTTTATCTTAAACTTAGCTAGCTACAATTACATACAACAGTATTTTCACACCAAAACAATACATTATTACTTACCATTCTTAGTACAGCTGCCATAATGCTTCAAGTCTCTATGTGGTTCTAACTAGTTCCCATATTCAAAATTTGTCTGGGGGATTATTAAAATTTGTCTGGGGGATTAACATAACAACATTCAAAAATGTAACCCCAGTGAATATAATTTTTATATAAGAAACTAAACAAAATAGTGTTAGTAATCTTTAACTGTAGCAGAAAAATCAGTTAACTGGACGAAATTAATGTTAGAACCTTTTTTCCCGGCAATAAAAGATTGCTAATTTTGGTAATGTTAGAGTTTTTGCGTACTTTAATGTACTTGTGAGCTAACCATAGTGAGCTGACTCATTTTATATTCCACCAAGAGAAGTAAAAACCAATCAGAAAGCTTAAAATATCCAATCCTACGTGTATAAAGGCAGCCATTTCGTTTTATCTCCGAATATTCACTGGCAACCTCTGATATCGAAGACTGAACAGCTGCTGCTAGTGGTATTTGCGTTGTTTCATTGAACAAATTAATTACTGCGCTGGATTCTACATTCACAGACTACGGTGAACATGGTCAACAATTAATGCAGAAATAGCTAATTAACATTCGGCCAAACATGCACGCAAATACACTCATACAAACACACAAACAAATACGAAAGATACACTCGAAAAACTAAAAGCCCCCTGCATCTTCAACAGGACGGGCATCTAATTAAATCCATCAAACTAATGAAAGTGGAGACAGAAATAAAAGAGGCCAACAGAGAAAAGTTTATCAGAAGAATTAGCATGAAATTATTTATAGAAAAGACAGAGAGAAGCTACATTACGGCCCCAGAAAAAATGACTGAATCCGAGATGCCACGTCAAAACGAATAAAAATGGAGATATTTTTTTGATTTTACCCAGGAGTTGTAAATACATAACTTGAGCACCAGACCAGATGTTGCAGCGATGTTGTTCTTGTTTTTGTAGTTGATTGTAGGAATCTGAACGAGTAAATGTGAGTATGAAATATATATATATATATATATATATATATATATATATATATATATATATATGAAAGTGAACATTGAAGTCAACACTCAGAGGCGACACCCTGTTTCATGTTTGACGCAATCGTCAGGGCAACCTGACGAATGTGACGATTGCGTCTAGCGTATATTTACATACGCTCTAACTCTGATATTGAGCATATTATCCCACAAATATAGCACACTTTCAAAGTATATTTCTTCACATATATATATACATATATATATATATATATATATATATATACATATATATATATGTATACATATATATATATAAATTTAATTATATATATATATATATATATATATATATATATATATATATATATATATATGTACAAGTTTAAAGACAAAAACACACCACTTTAAGGTTTCATTAGTTATAATTTATTTCATCAGAGATTTTATTTTTCTCTGAATCTTCAGACTTCACTTTCGTTACTCATATATATATATATATATATATATATATATATATATATATATATATATATATATATTACTTTAACGTTATTTTTAGTGGATACCCATATTTGAAGGAGGTGCACTTTAATTGGTAAACCATTCACTATAGTTATTTACTTTCGTCTATCGTACTGAATATTCGAGGAATCTTACTAAAGAAATGTAAGCACTCTCCGGAGAGGATACAAATCTGCGATCCCCTGGGCACATAAAACCTCAGTCGATCCGATGTGATTCCTTTCGGTCCCTAAGTGCGATGAGGATCAAGTAAATTTGAATAATGATTTATGAACGCAAATCTGTCGCCGAATTTCTAAATATACATGTCTGCTCAGTTTTTGAACGTTTATACACGCGCGCACACACACACACGCGCCCACGCACGCACACACAAATACACACACTTACACACACACATACACCCACACGTGTGTGTGAATTCAGGCGACGTATCTTCATTCAAGAATGTTTTGTTTAATTACATAGACTTATTGTGTCTACTTATTTTTACATTAATCCTTTCGAATTCACAGATCAATGCCGTTATTAAACTGATTAAGGTTATTTTCATTTTTTTTTATTTTGCGAAGTGCTTTCATTCTCATCCAAGATCATCTTCTGCGCTTAGACCAAATTAGCAATCTTTTATTGCCGGGAAAAAAGGTTCTGATTGATGGAGACTAGAAGAGAAGAGCAAGCATTTGTCATATTAATGGTCCATCAACCCGATCTTTATTCTGATTTTCATTTTCGATAGGTGGCACAGAAAACGCAAAATCTTCATAGAGGCAAGACCTGGATATCTCCGTCGCCATATCCCTTACTTCAGTTTGGTTAACTATTTCAATGAAAGTCTCAAACTGTAGCTCAAATATCCTCCAATGTCGCGCTGTAGTCACTATTATTTTATCACATCTGTGTCTTCAGTTTATGTATACTTCTTCGTCCAAATTCCTCATTTTGATGTTAATGCTT
>OZ038486.1:133591518-133619018 GCA_964036315.1 Acanthosepion esculentum | reverse complement strand
ATGTACGGTCGCTTAGACAAAGTGGTTCTTTGGCTGAGCAGAAACGTTTCTAATTGTGCCTCAGAACAGGAGAAGGCGGAGTAGAAATTAATCAGCCTAATGCAACAAAAGTAGAATGAAACAAATAAGAGTGAAATGCCGCTAAATTAGAAATGATCAATGACATGAGTTCTCGAACGTTAAAAAAACAAACTGGAGGCATGTTTGAATACTATGTATAGGCAAGATTATTTCGTGGAAAAAAAGATGAGTCCGATGTAATGAAGCGTAATAGATATTATATAACATATATAAGATTAATTTAGTTTCTTCTTCTTCTTCTTCTTCTTCTTCTTCTTCTTCTTCTTCTTCTTCTTCTTCTTCTTCTTCTTCTTCTGTGTATGTATATAGAGGGAGAGAGACAAGGGGTAAACATATACAGGGAAAGAGATTTCTATTTTTGGCATCCAATCTCCGGGAGAGTCGAAGTTATCAGATTCAACATTTTAGAAAGAGACGTCAATTAATTCTACACACACAACCAAACAACCCCATATATATATATATATATATATATATATATATATATATATATATAGTTATGTTCTCCTCTAAAGACTGTGTGTACGCTATCACGGGAAGCTGCGTAAAGAAATATAAAGGAGAGACAGGCCGCCACCTTCAGGCGAGGCTTCAAGAACACAAGAAAACTGTAACACGAGGGGAAGTGGAAAAATCAGACGTGGCTGACCACATATGGAGAGAAAAGCGATATCACCGCTCTCTGTGGGATCAGGTTGAGATCATAGACAAGGAACACCACTGGAAAACTCGTAAACTTAAGGAATCAGCATAAAAATCTCCTGAGCCGACCAAGCATAGAAATGAATACAATATGGAAACCAGTAATAAGGAGTGCCAGTGAAAAGCGATAATAATACAGTTGCAATATGATCTCTGGTAAAAACTGCAATGATAACTGAAAAAATTGCAATATGAGCACTGGTAGAAATGGTTGCTGAAGACATTAGGTTTATAATATACAAAAATCCATACACAGATGTCTTCAAGGACACATGGCACAGTGGATAAAGGCGTTGGCTAGATCCAGTGACAGGACACAAAGAGTGTGAGTTCAATATCCTGTTTTCAGAGGGACAAATTAACAGGAGATAACTGATAACTAGCATCCATTAAAACGTGGAACTAGAACAGTCTGCACCAGTGAGTGAAATAAAGGGTTCAGTTCGACATTCCAACCACCCGAAGAAGGCCGGAGCGTACATCGCTGAAACGTTGTAATAAATATGGCGACAAAGATGAGAACAATAGTCCGAATAATGTAAATAATATATATATATATATATATATATATATATATATATATATATATATATATATATATATATATATATATATGTGATAGAAATTAGGAGATAATTATAATTGAGTAATTAATCGAGTCTAATCGAAACCTCAACAGAATGCATTAAACACTATGCATCCCACAAAATATTTAATATGTACAAAACTACTAAACATATTGACTTTCTTTTTCCCAGGATTTCAGGAAGGATGTTTAGCCATCTTTTTCACTCTTTTCCGAAGGGACCACTGAAAACCCTTTGAGATATTCAGGTAAAAAGTGAACAAAAAATTCATTTTTGTCAGATCCACTATTTTCCCAACTGAGCAATGGTGAGACGAAAAAGAACATTCAGGATTTCAGTAATGGGACCAAAGATTTACACTCTGTCTTCCAGCTTAAAATTCTATTCAACTACCATCATTGGGAGCGATCGTTGGCAAAACGGAAGTAATTAGACAGCGAATATGCGGCGAAAATCTTGGAGATAAGGCTGGAAAAATTACGAGTAAAATAAATACGTATATATATATATATATATATATATATACATGTATGTATATACATGTATGTATATGTGTATGTCTACATCTCTCTCTCTCTCTCTCTCTCTCTCTCTCTCTCTCTATATATATATATATATATATATATATATATATATATATATATATATATATGTATGTATGTATATATATATATATATATATGGGGAGCCGTGTCTTAGATGTAATGGTATTTTGGTCTCGAAAATTGGTGAAAATATAGCTGGAGATACTTCTTGGAATTCTGGTCTTATATTTGTAATTTCTTCTCTTACATGCTGTGCCCATTCAGTGCGTAGGCAAATGTTGGCTCTCAGCAATTCCTTATTCTTTTTCGCTCTTTAAAAATTTAGTGTTTTTGTTATCTCTCATTAAACGTGCCATGTCGCCCGTTTACTCAAGCTCGTAGACTGGTTATGGGTTGTTTTTCTCAGTCTCTCCTGCCTTCTGTCGGTTCACCGTGACCCAGGCTGGTAGCTTTTTTATAGCCCCAGTTATGGGGCCCAATATTATGAAAAAATAAAAGTACATTTTCATAGTAAAAATACCAGCAATACATTTCCAATATATAAAAAAATAAACGAGCAATATATAGTTTCATATATTACGATTTTTTTTATTATGCGTCTTGATTCCTTGGGGAACATAGTGCCGCAACAACACCTCTCCAACGGGCGTGGTTCCGCGCGATCCTCTTCAGATTGTCCCATGTTGTGTCGACTGCGTTCACCTCTGCGTCAACACTTCTACGCCAAGTCTATTTTGGTCAACCCATTTTTCGCTTCCCTTGTGGATTCCAGTCAACGGCCTGCCTGCCTGGTGACACTAGAACCAGACCGGAGTATGTGGCCGATGCATCCCCATTTCCATTTCTTGATGTCAATCTCGATTAGGGCTTGTCTGCTCCCGCCACACAATTGCTCGTTGGAGACGACTTCCGGCCACCTGATATTGACGATGTTCCTGGGACATCAGTTGGTAAATGTCTGAAGTTTATGGATGTTGGTCTTGGTTACTGGCCAGGTTTCTGAGCCGTACAGTAGGGCTGACTTGACATTAGTATTTAAGATGCGGATCTTGTTTAAAATGAGAGGGCTGATAATCTCCAGATTGGTCGCTGAGTGTTGACCGCGTTCTTTGATGATTCGGTGCATGATTTCTTCTGCACCCACCATCTTTACTAACGGCGCTCGCAGCCAGACAAACCTATCGATTTTCGTGGTTAAAAAAATTTCCAGCAATGCATTCTTGGGAAAAAAATACCAGCAATGCATGTTCAAAAGAAAAAATTACCAAAGCTCTCAGCAAAATTAAATTTCGGCATTTAATGACCCATAAGGAGTTGATATGCCGTTAAACAAACAAACCAAACCAAACTGAAGTCTAGAGGCATCTAAATCTGACACGGGGACAAATGACCAAGATTTGATCCTTCTTATACTTCTACAGAGAAATGGCTGAATCTTAAAGGAAGAACAATTTCATTAGCTTGACCATCTTGTCAAAGCCTGTCTATGTATAACAGAAGCGGAGTGACTGAATTTTATTTATAATGGATTTAATTGCTCTTGATATGTTAGCCTAGCGTTCACTGTTTGCTGGTTTAGTTTCTATCATTTACTTATGGATACTAAGGTTCATTTTTATTGGGTTTTTTTTTACATCCCATCGATCTCTGCAAACATTCTCTGTGATCGACATCGACTTTAACTAAAAAGAAAGAAAGAATGACACGTAATGTGTCATGTGCGTTTTTGGGTGCGCATACATCCATCAATTGCATATGTCTTATAATATTTACTTATTCAACTAGTATAGGCCATTCTTTTTTTTAAATTTCAACAGTACAGAACTTTACAGACAATACGCACCCTACTAATTCCACGGCGTTGAATAACCCGTATTTCATTCCTACTCCGAAAACAAATTTTTCACAAGTTTGTTTTTGATCGATTGATTTCTTTTTTTACGGTATATCAACTCTTTGTACGTTGTTTAAAGCCGAGATATATTTTGTATTTAAGGAGGTCTTAACAGTAGCAGTTGTTCCTTAGCGATCCTCCATCTTATTACTAACCGGACACAACCGCTGCTTGACTTCGGGGATCGAACGAGAACAATTATTTTCAACGTGATTGGACCGTATTTTCACCGAGACTTAATTTGTGGAACACCTACCCGCATGGATGTGTGTGTGTGACAATCTTTATCTATACTCCTTATCCCGATAATTTTCCCGTCTCTTTCAGTCATATCACAGTATCAATCATCCTACCTATTTTAACAATAGCTATCTAACTTGAGTATCTCTTCTATAATATTGTTGCAACCTATTTTCACATAAAAAAAAATTCCAAGCTCCGTGATGTGGGAAAAAATGTAGTACTCCCTTGTCGGATTAGTGCATGTCGTTAGATACTGGATTGAATTACACGTAAGAAACTGTCATATATACAAACAGTTTATTTTCGTGCTTGTGGAAATCCTTTACAGCTCCATTCTTTCCAGCCAATTTTAATCTGCAAAAACTAAATGCAATGTCAACCGCTATCTACTGTCCTCCTGATTACTCTTTCATCTTCCCGATGATTATTAATGTTTCTGTTCCTAATTCTTCCACACTTTGTAACCCCTGTGTCTTATTGGCTTTACTGCCTTGCATGGGACGATGCCGATAAAAAGTATATATCATAAAGTCAATTGTCTACATCTATTATATAACTAGCATTGTTCGTGGGAAACCAAGATTTTATTAGGATTCATTCTAATAGCAGCAAATATTGCCCCAAGTGAGACTATAGGACTATTATGTCTACGCTTTGTAAAATTTACTGACCGGAAATAAATCTTGGTTCTTGTTCCACGTCAGAATTTTCTTTTTAATGGCATCTAAACTGAAACAACTGTTCGGAAACTGACTTGAAGCAGACATTTTTTTTTTTTTTTTACATTTTTGCGCGGCGCTGTTATTGTTTCTGCCTTGGCCATTCTTCACACGAAAGCAGTTCTTTGAGTTGGTCAGTAGCCGGAATGGCGTTCACCGGAAATTTTCAGGAGATATAGAGTAGTAACATTTTGGAGCTTTTCCAAAGTTCTATAATTATGAGAAATTGGTTATTTAGCTGTCGCTTTTGCAAAATGAAATCTCGGCTGGATAAAAAAAAAAAAATTTCAAATAGCTCTCTTTAAGGAGCAGACATCGACATGCTAAGTGGTCGTTTCAATTTAGAAACAGAGATAAACAAAAAAAAGGGAGGATATATGTTACTGGCAGCCTGAGACCTAAATGAATGACGTTAATCATTTTTATTTTTATGGCAATACAATTTTGGACAGTTTAATAAAAATGATTTTTTCGCTGACAAAAATAGTACAACTTATTGGATTGATAATGAATCCAAGGACAATAATATTACATGAAAATTACTGGAAATGAAAATCAATTAGAAAAATCTGGTATCATTTTTGCTTTCAATTCTCCTTTTTGCATCTGCGCAATAACGTTAAACGTTTATCATTCTTTGTGATTTTATTATTTGAAGCATGTCAACGCTTATTATTCATTTTTTTCAATATATATTTCTTTTCATATTTTAGAAGTACAGCATTGCCAATCATTATTAACTTTTCACTATTTCTTATTTTCATATTTTAATATAATTGGTCGTCAACCATTATTATTAATGTTTGAATAGTATATACTTTCATCTTCATATTACTTGATGAAGTATTATCGGCCATTATTATTACTTTTTGACTAGCATTTAATTATCAACCATTATAATGAATTCGAACAAGAATTTAGTTTCATCTTCCTCTTCTTATCTGAAGCATTGTCAACCATTATAATGGAAATTCAACAAGTAATTACTTTCATCTTCTTTTGTTTACATAAAGCATTGTCAACTGTTGCAATGAGTATCCGACAAGCGTTTATTTTCATCTTCCTTTTCTTAGATGAAGCATGGTCAACCATTATCAAGCACTTACTTTCATCTCCTTTTTACACGAAGCATTACCCCGTCCTGGGTATGACGTTAAACTGCATCCGAGTCCTGGGTAAGACGATAAACTACATCCAACAGCAAGGCCTCTGATCAGGAGGTTTTGAGGAGCGTGGAACCACCTCTTAATTGCTGATGTTCCCAGGTCCACCCTGACCCGGGGTGGTAGCACCTGTTAGGGTCCCAGCTATGGGAGAATAGTGAAATCCCAAGGTGTGTCCGCGTCCTGGGTATGACGATAAACTACATCCGCGTCCTGGGTATGACGATAAACTACATCCGCGTCCTGGGTATGACGATAAACTACATCCGCGTCCTGGGTATGATGATAAACTACATCCGCGTCCAGGGTAAGACGATAAACTACATCCGCGTCCTGGGTATGACGATAAACTAAATCCGCGTCCTGTGTATGACGATAAACTACGCCCAATCAAAAGGCCGTCGATCCGATCAATCGGCTGGTCATGTCATGCCCCATCACATCTAACCCATCCCAAAACAACTACCACTTACAATTAACTTTCCCACCCAAACCCTACACTAAATATAGTAACACCTTACCCCTGAAATGTGATGGAAAGTGGTGGCTTAGGGTCAATCAGTAGAAAAAAATTTAAACAATGATGTTGCCAGCTATACGTTTTTGAAACATGTTGTGGTGGGATCCACCTAATCTGCATAGGTGACTACCAACTATATAAATAATGGTTGATACCGGAAGACGAGAGAGGGAGAAAGCGGAATCACGAGATCCAACTAGAGACTCTGATCGACTGCGACTAGTCAACACATTCTCCAGGAACGTCTTCCCAGAAATATACAGAAATACTATATGTACTTATTGTGTACACTTTCTTGTTATAATACATTCTTGTTCTAAGTACATTTTGTGTTGCATTATTATTCCATGCAATAGGCGAGATTCAACATTGAGTCAAGACTCAACAATGGGGACGAAGTAGAACGAACCATCCGTCAAGTTTCAAGTAGAACGAACCATACGTCATGTTTCAACAATGGCGACGAAGAAGAACGAATCATACGTCAAGTTTCAACAATGGCCACAAAGTAGAACGAACCACACGCCAAGTTTCAACAAAGGCAAAGAAGTAGAACGAACCATAAGCAAAGAAGAAAGAATTAATAGTGAGAGTTTTCAACAATTGGGACAAGTCATTGAAGAACCCAGGCTGAAAAAAAAGCTATTAATTAAAAGTCCAACGTTAACTTAACGACGAAGGATTCTAAACTTCGGGATATGTAGAACTCGTTAAAAGACGACTAAGCATAGAGGAACGTTCACTCAGAAAAAGTGGAAAGGTGTAGTAATCAAATAACGGTAATTTTAAATTAAAAATTATCTACACCGAGACACCAGCTAAAAAGAAAAATTGGCCGACTACAAACACATGCATGGATTAAAAGGAGCACAAATACACCGTGTCGACTTTGAAAGGTAACAAACTTTAAAAAATTATTTTTTTTTAAATTATTTGTTCAACAATATAGTGACGAATTACCGCTGATAAGAAAATCAGACGTTGTCATTGAAATACGCGAACAGAAGTCTAAAAAAAAAAAAAGAAAAAACATACCAAAGTTGATTAGCACGGGCGTGAATGTAAAAGCAAGTCATAAAATTAAAAAGTCGTACGTTGTTTCGATTTTTTTGGTCAGCTTATATGATATTCGTGGATACACAAATTAAAAGTATATTCCTTGTTGCATGAACACTATCAGCTGAAAAATGGAGGAACTATCCAAAGTCATATCTGAATTATTAAAATCCCAGCAGTTGAGTCAACAACGTCAGCAAGAACAACAGATAGCACAGCATAAATATCAAGAGAAACTAGATGAAAGACAACAAAAACAACAAATAGCGCTGCAAAAATATCAGGAAAAACAATATGAAAGACAACAGAAACAAGATGAAAGACTTTTGGAAATTCAAAAGTTAATACTGGAGAAATTAAACAACTTTCAGGCAAATGAGGGAAATTCTTCATATTCTAATAACACCATATTTAATTCGCTGGAAACTTTCAACTATGTGCCAGACGAAGAAAAAACGTTTGAAGCGTACTTTAAACGATATGAAGATATTTTCTACACAGACTGTGAAAACTGGTCGAATTCAAGAAAAGTCAGTCTATTACTAAGAAAGCTAGGTACAGCAGAACATAGCAAATTTGTAGATTTTATTCTACCGAGAAAAACAACTGAATTGAAATTCTCGGAAACAGTGAAATTGCTAAAAGAGCTGTTTGGAGCAAATATGTCGCTTTGGCATAAGCGATGGTTATGCATGAATGACTCTAAATCCGACGATCAGGATTACTTAACATATGCATCTATAGTAAATAGACATTGTGACAATTTCAGATTGGCAGAGATTACGGTTGAAGAATTCAAGTGCTTAATTTTTGCTCAAGGACTGGTATCCAGTAAGAGTGCCGAAATAAGACGTAGAGTTTTGTCTAAACTCGAATCTGAACAAGGCCTTACCCTGCAAAAGTTAGCAGAGGAGTGTCAACGGGCCGTAAAGTTAAAGAAAGAGTCGCAAAAAATCGAAAAAGCTGGTATTGCTTATATTAAAAAAATAAAAAAGCAGTCAAAGTACCCAGTAGAGAAAAAATGGAGAAAAAATTCAGCGTATTATAATAATAGACAAGAAAATAAAAAGAACGAAAATAAAAAAGTCCCACCATACAATTGCATACGTTGTAACGAAAGACATTGGGAGGTAAATTGCCCATATAGAAATAAGAAATGTTTCGTGTGCCAAAAGAAGGGTCACAAAGGATCTTGTTGTAAAACGAAAAAATGCTAGAACCGAATTAGACAAACAAATTCGAATATCAAATCAGATAAAGATTTGAGGAAATATGTGACGACTGAAATATTCAAAAAGAATATCAAATTTCAACTCGATTCAGGGTCAGATTTAACAATAATGAACGATAAAACATGGAAAATTTTAAAAAGGCCTACAATAATGAAGTCAACGAAACTCGCTCGAACGGTAACTGGAAAGCAAATTAACTTCGAAGGCGAGGTTGTACTTCCAATGAAATTGAATGGGATCGTTAAAAAAATAAAAGTTTTCATTCTGAGAAATGGAGAAAACTTGTTTGGGTACATATTTTATTGAAACATTCGAATTGTGGGATAAACCGTTAAACTCTTTCTGCAGAAAAGTAGAAAGTAATACGCAATCAAGACAGGACATTAAAGGGGAATTAAAGAAAAAGTTTCCAGAAACCTTTACACCTGGTCTTGGAAGATGTAACAAATTTGAAGCTAAATTTGAATTAAAAGAAAATACTATGCCTATATTTAAAAAGAAACTTAACGTGCCTTTCGTAAGTGTAGAGAAAATAGTAGTACCAAAAAAGTTGCAGAAAAAAATCCTACGGGACTTTTATATGGGTCATCCGGGGATTAATAGAACAAAAAGCTTAATGCGAATTTTGTATATTGGAAAGGAATGGATGTGGATATCGAAAACATGGCTCATCGATGTAAAGGGTGTGCGTTAGCAGCTAAGGCACCACCTATAGTACACAAACCATGGCCCAAGACGGATCATCCGTGGGAAAGATGACACATTGATTTCGCTGGTCCAGTAGAAGATTATTACTACTTAATAGTAGTAGATAGCTTTACAAAATGGCCGGAAGTACTACGCTGCAAAAAGCCTACGTCCAATACCACAACAACTTTTTTGCATGAACTATTTGCACGGTTCGGTGTGCCAGAGTGTATTGTGAGTGAGAATGGTACACAATTCACTTCTGACGAATTTAAGGAATTTTGTGAGTTATATCAAATTAACCACATAACGACGCCGCCGTATCATCCGAGATCCAATGGACTCGCAGAAAGATTTGTTGATACGTTAAAGCGCGCTCTGAAGAAAGCCTCAGGAGTTCCAACGGAAAAGGGGCTTCAGCAATTCCTACAAGTATACAGAATCACGCCTAACCAGAGAACACCATCAAACATGGCACCAGCAGAACTAATGTTCGCTAGGAAAGTTAAGTCAGTGTTTGACAAGCTTTTGCCAGGAAGAAATAGAATAAAGAACACTATGTATACAGCTAGAAAAAGATACACCCCCGGAGAGAAGGTCTTTTTCAAGTGCTATAGAAACAACATTGAGTTCTGGGAGCGAGGCATAGTGGACAAGAGAATCGGTGACCTGATTTACATAATAAAAGGGCCGAAGAATACTCATAAAAGGCACCAGAACCAACTCAAAAAATGCTACGTGCTAGAGCATGAAGAGAGTATACCGGATGAGGAGGAAGATCTCATTGATGTAATGTATGATACTTTTCAAGTAGAACCTCCGCAGAGTGCTCATGAACCGAGAAGATCCGGTAGGAAACGAAAGTTCACGGACCCATTGGACGTGAATCCGAAACGAAAAAAATATTGAAAAAAAAAAACAGATATATATATGAACTATGCAAAGGGGATCTACAAAGAAATAACCATCATCATCCCATATAGAAGCCAGTTTGAAATCCAAAAGGATTCCAAGGCTTGGGAGGGGGTTGTTGTGGTGGGATCCACCTAATCTGCATAGGTGACTACCAACTATATAAATAATGGTTGATACCGGAAGACGAGAGAGGGAGAAAGCGGAATCACGAGATCCAACTAGAGACTCTGATCGACTGCGACTAGTCAACACATTCTCCAGGAACGTCTTCCCAGAAATATACAGAAATACTATATGTACTTATTGTGTACACTTTCTTGTTATAATACATTCTTGTTCTAAGTACATTTTGTGTTGCATTATTATTCCATGCAATAGGCGAGATTCAACATTGAGTCAAGACTCAACAAAACAATAATAAACCCCAAACAAACGAAGCATTACTAACCATAATTAATAAATAGTCACTTGATATTTTCTCGCATTAAGCATTGTCAACCATTATTGTCAATTATTGTCTAATATTAACATTAAAGATTATTAAACATTTATATTCTTGACTAGTATTTACTTTCATTGTCCTTTTTGTTAGATGAGGGAT
This sequence comes from Acanthosepion esculentum, assembly GCA_964036315.1. Classification (NCBI taxonomy): domain Eukaryota; kingdom Metazoa; phylum Mollusca; class Cephalopoda; order Sepiida; family Sepiidae; genus Acanthosepion; species Acanthosepion esculentum. The sequence goes on along the minus strand of OZ038486.1, from coordinate 133,608,073 downwards.
GACATAAGGGATTTTGATTAATATATACTTAATTCTTTCTGCTTTCTTAAATTAATCATTTTCATAGGTTATCCTTAACATTTTGTCAACACAAACGCAAACAGACAAACGCCAACAACGCACTTCCGGCCATATAAATAATGTCTGACGATCGCTTGCACCATATAAAATTCAACGGCGATTTTCTATAATTACAGTCACAATTCTTGTAAGAAAATTATATATATATATATATATATATATATATATATATAGCATAATGAGAAGCGACGTATACTTTTTAATATGTATATAATATAGAAAAAAACAACTGAAACGTTTTTGTGAAAGTATTTATATTTTTATATATATATTTGATATTTCAGATCGGCCCCGATCTTTCATAAGAAATGACTGTTTTCAGAGGTTTGTTTACATTAAGTAGCGTCCGTCACGAGACGCGGACGTCACGTGATATGGAATGCAACTACGTTTGAATATTTCTAACGTAAATCTAACTGTAGTAATATTTTAGATGTTGTTTCAAAATTGTTTTAACTATATCTAAAAATTTTTTTTAGTTTAACTATTGAAATATTTAAAAGGATTTAAAATAAACAAGTTTTTATTTAACCCTAGTTTATATGTATTTAATTTGAAAATCCAGTATTTTCTGCGTGAGTATGTGGAACTGAAATCAGAATCTATCAATACACATTTCTATATATATATATATATATATATATATATATATAATTAAAATAGGTATAAATCGTTTTAAGAACTGATAGTAATATTTCTTGTTTTCTGTCTATATATATATATATATGTATGTATGTATGTGTGTGTGTTGCTTTAACTGACAAGATAGTGTGGTTTTGGGGATTTCATTATTTAGTTGTTGTTATTTGACGTAAAATAATTTTTTTTTCTTAGTGTCATAGTCACACTTGTCACAATTTTCGTTCTCCGACAGGAATCGAACCTGTATCCTATACGGAACCATCATTTCGCGTGATTCGATTCCTGTCGGAGAACGAAAATTTTCTATGAAAATTTCTCGGACATTCAGGCCGGTAAATGTTATTTAATACTGTTTATTATAAAACAGAGCATTTGCTTAAATACTTGTATCTATAAAAAGAACGTTAAACATAATATAAATGTCTTTAAATAAATTGTCGGACAATGTCCAATTCTAATATATATATATATATATATATATATATATATATATATGTTTCATTAAATATGACTGACAAGATAGTGTGTGTTTTATTTTATTTCTTGTGTTCTTATAATTTTATTCTTTTTATCATTCATACTTAAATTGATTATTGTGTTTCATTATATTCGGTTTCGGTCAAGTTATTTTTTTATATAGTATTATATTTTTGGAATCATTATTTAGTTATTGTTATTTGACGTAAAATATGTTTGTTCTTTTTTTGTGTTGTTTTTTTCTGCACGTCACCGTGACACTTTTTGTCGTATAAATGGTGAAAAGAAATAAACTATAAAAACACAAAAAAAATGAAAATTTGAAAAAAATTAAAAAATGAAATGGAAAAAAAATTAATCTTAACCACAGTTCCTTGACAGTCTAATTTAATAAAACTTATATAAAAAAGGGATTGGTGTCCACAGAGGTACTTAGCGTGAATATATATATATATATATATATATATATATATATATATAACGCATCATATTGACGAAACCAATTTGTTTTAACTCATTTTACTCCACGAGAGATAATAAATTCACTATGATGGAAGGATATACAAAGTAACAAAGAATATGAGAAAAATTCATTATTAACAAAAGAGTGCAATGAAAGAACAGACATCAAAAACTGATGATAACGATTGACATTGAATCTAAATTTTTATTATCAAAGATTACTGGAAAGCAAGCTACCGGAAGAGAAAATAAGAAGCGACCATTGCGAGAGAAGGAATTTTTACCATAGAATTTGCAGCAGTACCTAGTAATTTCAACTCAAATATTATGAAATCCAGCTGTTAAATTTATTAGCGCGCTTAGATTCGTTGTAGCAATTAGAAAAACTCATCAGATCATGAATCTTTTTAAATAGAAAACCGCACAGAGCAGTAACGTTCCGGCGGTGGAAAAGTGATAAAAGCCTGGATTTTAGGCCACACCCGATAATATTCCAGATGTTTCTTTACTGTCCTCAAATTGGGAAGAAATAAATTAATCCAAAATAAATATATAAATGAAAACGTTTAGGATTATGTGCCGCCCGACCGAAAAGGCAGGAATTCCCATTGCAAGCTCATATTTTAAAGCCGCATTTTTTAATTGCTCCAAGTCGTTGGAGTGTGACAAACCGTCAGTCAGAGGGGTTGAGTCACGGAGGCAGGCTGAGAGATTGTTAGTCGCGGTCACATCGTCAGAAACGTGTAGTGAGAGTGATAAGTCTTCAGATATGAGCAGAGACACCCCGTCAGTAATTACTGGCAGAAGGCAATAACTGGTCTGTTAGTCTGTCGTTAGAGAAGATAGATGTCGTAGAGAATTTCTCCGCTGAGTCTCATACATATAGTGCCATGTGAATCGATGCGTAAAATACTTGTATGAAAAACAGGTTTCGGGTTTTCATTTCTTGTGTTGGCGATATTTAAACTTTCCTTAAGTTAAGGAACTTACCCCGGCCCCTTCGCTATATTTATTCATACCGGCGTAATTGAACATATCGTATGTCGAGGCTGCCTACTCTGTAAAAGATGGAGAGTGGCTACCTGTTGTATGTCAAAACTGAGACGGTATTATTACTCTGACATTCTTATGTAAGTTATAATAACAGGAAATTGTAAAAAGTACAGGGTGCGATGGGTAAATTGTCACCATTTTATATTATTTTTGATTTTGCGCATGCGCGTTGTTTTTGATTTTGTCGACTACACAGTATAATAGGGCCAATTGGGCGCCGTCTCTGAGAAAAAGAGCACCATGACGCAATTCACTCCGCCAGAAATCTGCAAAAGGCATGCTGTACGGCTTGGCATTCGCACCGGAAGCTCTAATATGAACATTTCAGAGTGTTAGCGTGTAAATCTAAGGAGAGTGGAGATTATTCGGAAGGAGTTGGGTGATATATTCCGTCAACATCATGGTGTTTGGAGTGATCACTTGTGATGGCGGCGTTATGCCTCCATTCATCTTCGCATAGGACCACAAACTACACAGGGATGGTTACATCAAGTGCCTTGATGAATTAGTGCTGCCCTAGGTCAAGGGGGTGGTTCCTGTAAGACCACAAGTCTGGTAAGTGGACTCTGCACAAGAACGCGAACCCAGTCATGTCTGTCAGACATTTCTGCGATCACATCACCGTTACATCTGGTACCTAACACCCCAGTCTACAAACCTCTTGATTATTATGTCCGGGACGCCGTTGATTGAGAGAACAGCAAAACTCCTTGTAACACCAACGATGAACAGAACGCAAGAAGTATGGTAGCATTCGCCAAGTTAAAAAATAAAGGAGACCGTCCAGAAGAGATGCTGAAGAGTTCGAAGTCGTCGGCAGGACGTGGTTTAAAACCAATGACGATTTTATAGAAGAAATGTACTCTTTAGTATTTGAAGGTACTTTTGTTTAATTCTGATAAATACATCTATTAAAATGAACCTTATTTTTATTTTTGTGTAATTTTGACGACGATTTATCCATCGCGGACATTGGTATTGATGTTGGTTTGGGATTTATCAGTATTACAAAATGTATTATTTATGGTGTTTCAGTCAAGCAATTCTTCGAACTGTTTCATCTAAGGCTAATTCATGTCCGGTGCCGAGCTTGTCTTCGGCCATTTTTACGTATGGTTCATTCACTGATTGATGAGTTGAACACATCTCTCCTTAATGAATCACTGAAAAGATCGTAATAAACACTGATGCAACTAACAGAGAAATATAAAAAAAAATACAAAAATATGTATAAATTGCATTAACATAATATAATTCGAGTAGATACGCCGTCGGTAAATTAGTAAGTTAGTTATCACGGTAGATATGCATTGACATAGCCTCACATAAATAATGGAAACTTTGGTCTCGTTTGCGAGGGTAGATTGATGGTAAAGGTATCAGAAACGTTATTTGGCTGTAGTGAGAAAAACAAAATGTACCCAATAATCATAAGAAAGAAAGAAACAAACAAACAATCAAAGAAACAAAGAAAAAAGAAAGAAAGGGAAATAGAGAAGGCAATAAAGCTCTCCTATTTTTAACGTCTGTTTCAGTGAAATGAAAACTTGTCAATGTCAAATATTTTCAGGTATGTCCTCTTTTTTAAATACTGATTTACATTCATACTTATGGTGGTTATTGTAATATTTTGTTAAACATTTTAAGCTCCAATATTTAACGATGCAATAGTGTCATTTCAACGAGTATTTTATAGTTGTGGCTCTCGCAAGGACCTTATTAAAATAAGACTTATGATGCCTCAGAAAATTCAAATAGCTAAGACTTGAAATTAAATGGAAATACATTAATACTGAAAGGTGTGTCGAAAATAATATTATGATAGAACTTTATTTAAAAAAAACTTTTAAAAAATAAGAATTAACACTGGGAAAAACAACGTAATGTCATAGAAACGCAATTTGCAAGGCAAAAATATACTCTTGAACTAAACAAACCTCACACTAAAAGCTACATCAAAAGGGATAAATAACAGCCCAGCCGGAATGTGTTTGTGGTGAAAAATAGACGCCATAAAAAAACGAACAAACATAATTAATAAAGCATTTACACCTGCCACGTTTGTACATAGAGAGTCAACAGGTAGATGACTAAAAAATAGCTTAACGTAGATTTCAAACAGAATGATACAACACTTCGACAGACTAAAATATTTATGAATTCGAAAAAAATAAAAACAAAACAAAACAAAAAAAAACACGCAATCCAAATCGGTGCGATAAGAAAAAATAAAAAGATTAAACAATATAAATATATCCCCTGGAGTTAAGCACATAAACTTTACACTATCATTTATTTAACTGAAAATATATTGCTATGTTTAAAGAAACAATTTTTCATTAATAGTTATTTAAAATCACTAACAAAATAGACCAATAAATATATAGCTGCCGAATGATTAATTTGTTATTTTACGGCTAATCAACCTTTTACAAGTTATTTATAGCAAGAAAATATTTTCAGATTGTAAGAATTTTTAGAGGTAATAAAGATTTTACGGATACAATATATACTACTTAACCCATAGCTAGTAGAAGAGTTAGGTTTATTACTGTCCCAATGTTATTTTCGAGTAAATGAATATTACAATATTCGATTCTCAGATTACGACTCGTTACCCTTTACACCATACGCACATCCAAGCTAAAACTATCAGACATTCCAAATCAATTAGGCATCCAGGTATTGACCAGACTCGACGTTTTCTAACTGAGCATCGCACGAGAACTGGCGTTTCAACGGGGTATGGGCCTAAGCCGGAATTGTAGTATCAACCATGTGTTTATGATGAGTAGTACATGCAATTTAATAAAGCAGAAGATTTTTAGTAGCGGATAAGAGTGGTTAGACATACGACAGTAATTTCTTTGTGGGTAGTTCTGGATTTAATATGAATTTGGTAGTGCGCAAATGTAAAATACTTATTTACGATCGTCTAAATAAAACAATATATATATATATATATATATATATATATATATATATATATATATATATGCAAGATATGTAATGAGAAACCTACATAACGAAATATAAAAAAGTGATAGAATATGGAATTAGAAGATAACACGAGGGTAGAGGGAAAAATCTGTAGGCTGTAGCATTAATTTCAAGACTTCTTTCTAATAACTGCATTGTTTCCTCTCAGGTAAACGGACAAATAATTGTTGAAATAAAATTTTAAATGTAAATGTAGCTCCATCGTTTGAAAATGAAAAACAAATTTGAAATTGTATTGCTATGAAGTACCTGCGGCAGAAGGGACACTACTCTGGACATAGTTGCTATATTAGTGAATGAGGCCCCTACATTATCAACAGCGCAAAAAATAGGTGGTTGAATTTAGGAGCGGAATATATAGTCTTGAAGATGACCCAAGGAACTCTCACCATCGCGGAAAGCATTGATCATGTTCGCCACAGGAGACTGACTGCCTTTAAACAGCCAATGATGTTAACATATTTAATACAAGAATTGAGAATATTCTGCAAAACGAACGCGGCATGTCAAAGGTTTCTGCACAGTTTGTTCCATGTCTTCTGAAACCTGATCAAACACTCACTAGGCTGATCACATCACGGGAAAAATCCTGGCATTGATTTCAACAGATCCAAATGGTTCCCATGAACATTTCCTAACCCAGAAGAGCTCTTAATTTCATCACATTGAGCCAGAGACAAAGTGATAATCTACGCAGTGGGAAAAATGCGCTCCCCAACAGCTCCCAAAAGGCCAAAATCATTTCGTCTGTAGGGAAAGTGAAGGCCTCCGTTTTTTCGGATACAAAATGCAATTGTGTTTATTGACTACCGTTAAAAGATCTACATCATCAATGGAGAGGACTATACCATATTGCTGAGGCAAATACGAAACACTATCAAGACTAGAAGTATCTGTCTATATCTCAGAGAAGAGGTATTACACTATTTACATTATTCGGACTATTGTCCTCATCTTTGTCACCATATTTATTACAAAGTTTCTGCCGTTGTACCCCGCGACCTTCTTCAGTATCTGTCTATATCTCTCAGATGAGGTATTCTATACACTATTTACATTATTCGGATTATTGTCCTCATCTTTGTCACCATATTTATTACAACGTTTTGGCCATTGTACGCTCCGGTCTTCTTCAGTATCTGTCTATATTTCTGAGATTGAGGTATTATGTATACTATTTACATTCTGCGTACTATTTTCCTCATCTTTGTCGCCATATTTATTACAACGTACAACGATCGAAACGTTGTAATAAATATGGCGAAAAAGATGAGGACAATAGTCCGAATAATGTAAATAGTATACATAATACCTCATCTCAGAAATATAGACAGATACTGAAGGCCGGAGCAACAATATAATAAACATGAGGACAGTAGTCCGAATAATGTAAATAGTGTACACGATTAAACGCTCAGGAAAACCGACTAAACGTGGCTTGTTTTATTAAGGCAATGCTACAGCAAACAAACTATTGGTTTCAATGGACTCTCTGCATGGCCGTGTCTTTGAATTGGTGAATGATCCTCTCTAATTTGGCTATCATCTGTTACCCAACATGAATAAAAATAACTTCACTTGGAGGCATTATCGCAGTGTTGACGACGTCATATGTACTGTTGATGACTTTTGTGACAAACAGGATAAACTACTTATTTAACTGTCAGATGGCATTTGACCTGGAAGGAAACAAATGCATTATTAATAAGAAGATTTGAAATTAATGCATGCAGTATGAGACAGTACTAGTATCGGCCCTTGATAGTCAGCCTATGAACATTCCACCACCGTACCTGGAAATAAAGAATAATTATATATAAGAAGAGTTGAAATTAATGCATGCATGAAATTGATGCAATGCATTACTTCGTCATAGTCATCCTACCTACCTTTCAGTCCACCATCATACATTTAAATGAATAATGCAGTTATTAATAAGAAAACATGAAATTAATGCATACAAGATTTCACAGATCTAGCATCACTCCTTCATAGTTAATCTATGAACTTTTCTGTCTATATTTCTGAGATGAGGTATTATGTACACTATTTACATTATTCGGACTATTGTCTTCATCTTTGTCACCATATTTATGACAACGTTTCGGCCTTTCTGTATCTGTCTATATTTCTGTGATGAGGTATTATGTACATTATCTACATTATTCAGATCATTGCCCTCATCTTTGTCGCCAAATTTATTACAACGTTTCGGCCGTTGTACGCTCCAGCCTTCTTCAGTTGGTTGGAATGTCGAACTGAATCCTTTATTTCGCTCACGGGAGTAGACTGTTCTAGTTCCATGCTTCTATGAACTTTTCAGTCCACCATTATACTTTTAAAGGAGCAATGCAGTTATTGATGAGAAAGGAAAATAAGAAAGTTATGACAAACATTAAGTGGAACGAAAGATAAGATGATGTGGAGAGACATGATACTAAGAATGGAAGAAGAAAATAAAAATCATGAGGATTTAAATTTATAATAATTGTTTTTGATACAGTTGAAAGTTGAAAGACAGATGATCGATCCAATCATTGTTTTCTGGACGAAAAGCAAGAAAAAATCAAGATGATTTCAAGTATGTAATTTCTGTATCTGCAGTAAAAGCAAGTATTACTCATAGCTTTGGAACAATTTCAACCTTTTTAAAAAGTTTTTTGAGAAAAGTAGTAAAAATATCAGTAGCCTGTCACTGATTAAGAAAATTGCTATTTTCGTATGAATGATAAGAGGGAAATAATGTCGTAAAGTTAAAGTGAAGTAAATATGTAATGTGGACAGATAAATCAACGGTAAGAGACTTCAAGTCCCATTTGTTGATGTACGTGTGATATGTTGAGACTACACATTTTTCCGGTAGATATTTTGTACGAATGATTAGAAATCACTAATAACACCATAATAATAATAATAATAATAATAATATATATATATATATATATATATATATATATATATATATATATATTTAAATCCCTGGTGTTAGTGATATATATATATATATATATATATATATATATATATATATATATATATATATATATATATATATATGTGTGTGTGTGTGTGTGTGTGTGTGTGAGAGAGAGAGAGAGTGAGAGAGTAGTATAGTATATTGGGGCAGCAGATAATTATTTAAACAGATATTAAATAAAGTTCGCTTGTTTGCTTTAATTTCTGGTGAAAATAACGACAAAAATTCTCCAAGATTTGGACATAATATTTTGTTATCTTGACATAGAATGTTATGGTCGCAATTTTCTATGTCAACATAACAAAATATCATATTTGATGATGGGTATCTATCTATCAATATATATATATATATATATATATATATATATATATATATATATATATATATATATATATATATATATATATATATATATGTATATATATGTATATATATGTATATATATATATATTGGTCTGCTCTACGTTTATATCGAGCTCTTTAGTTAGTTAGTTGTTTACTCGTATCGGGGTTTTTTCTTTGGGCCTTGAACCTGTATCTGTGCGATTATATTCGACAGACGTTCATGTTCCTGGCTCTTTCTTTTTTAAAACCTTTTTTACCTTCGAGATTGATTTGGCTATTGTTAAATCAAGAATTCGAAGGTTTTTCGACACAAGTATAGTCACCTATACATATATATATATATATATATTTGTGTATTTAGGCAGCAATCCTTCTTTCAAGCACATTTCATTAAAAACGACTGACAAGGTGCTTTTATTTAGTTTTTTTATATAATTTCTCGTGCGATCTAATAAAGTGTTTCTTTTCAGAAGATAAATTATATAAAAATTGTCCGAATGTTCTTTTCCGAGCGCTTTCGGCTATACTTTTAGCCATTATCATGGATTATATTTCAACTGTTAGAATTAGAAATAGTTTGCGTGTGTTTTATAAAGTGAACATTCGGACAATTCTTATATATATATATATATATATATATATATATATATTTGTGTCGGAATTAAAATTTGCTGATGATAACTGTGGAAAAACAGAAATTATCCATTTCAATATTTCAGTCACACGAAAGGCACAAGACTGAGGTCAGTAGAGGTCGCAGATTATCAACTTTTAAGGGAAGACAGTGGCAAGGGGAGGGTGGATTATTATCCTGAAAGAGAAAAGTTTTTATAAATTAAAAACGGATATTAAATTTATGACATTAAATTGGGTTTATATGAAGAATGAAGTGTTAATTTGAAATTTTATACATAAGTTTAAGATTAAAAATACAATTTTCTAATTAAAAATACTCTTCCAAATACAAATTATACGTAAAAGTAAAATATATTTATTAAATTAAAAATAAGTTATATTTAGATAATTTATTTTAAAATTAAATAAGATTATATTTCAAATAATTATAATTAATGAAAATTAGATGGTTTTATTAAAAAATAAATAAATATAATAAAATATTTCAAAATAAAAATAAGATAAATAAAACATATATTAAAAAACTAAAAAAATATATGGTAAAATTGAAAAATAAAAACATAAATATATAAATAAAAAGGTGTAAGTGATAAAATGAACGTTAGTTCTTAGAACCGGGGACAATTATAAAATATAATTAATATGGTGTAAAAATATAGAAAATAGAATTAATTATACATTAGACATTTGAAGTATTAGGAAAATATAGTAGCTAATAAAATAAAATCTATATTATGGAAATTTGAATTCATTTTTATGTCAACATTTTAAAACTAAGTCATTCCTTTGATTCAATAGTTTGCTTTGATTATTGTATTTTATTTTTCTACTTTTAATTGTAGACATAACTTATACCTATCTCTAAGAATATTATGAGTTTTTGCGGAATCTATAAACTTCTAATCTATCTTAAAATGTTTTAAGAAAGAGATGTCTGGTAGTTTTATTTAGGGTTGTTAAAAGAGTGCTAATGGGTATAAAATGTATGTTTCGATTGCCCCGCGGAAATTCCAACGTAAACATTATAATTTTTCTTTTTTTTTGTGGAGAAATGGTTACTTGTTATATAACCTAAGTAGATCTGCATTTACCCTCAACATGACAACTTTCTTATATCTACAATTACAGGAGGGTTCAATAGCAGCTTTGTTGTTTTTCTGATAGAAATTACTTAAAATATAGTTATTATGAGAGTTGATAATTTTTTATAATTTACTATATATATATATATATATATATATATATATATATATATATATGATAGCCTATAGTTTTAGTTTAAGCTAAATGTATGGGTTAAAGAGGTCAATATCAGAGATAGAGCATAAGTAAATATAAAAGTGGACATTGAATGTCCACGTTAGCGTATAGCACAGAGATTGCGTTTAGCACGAAACAGAGAGTCGTCTGTGTGTGTCAATTTCAATTTCCATATATATATATATATATATATATATATATATATATATATATATATATATATATATATATATATATAAAGGGAAGATGTTATAGAAGTTCCAAAGAGAGAAAAGTTTGTATAATAAAAAGAAGAGAGAAACGGCAAACGTTTTTGTTTGTAATGTGGATTTTAAAAAAATATATATATTATGCTTCAGTTTCCATAATTTTGCTACACGTGTTTCCGGTTTCGCGACCTTCATCAGGCACAAAGTGGATAATTATACATATTATTAAAAGGAATTAATTTTTCTTATGTTTTCCGATGTTAAATATACTCCATATTAGACATTCTCTTTTTGTGCGTTAGTGAACTAAATGTCTTTTTTGAACCGGCAGTGAAAGAATTCGGCGTGAAGCGTAATAAACAATTAAGACTAGTCCGAGAAAGGGTGAAAAAGATATCTATATTCTTATCTTTTAATGACCCCTGTGTGTTCTTAGATCTATTTTAATTTTTTTCAGCATGCGTACGCATATGTATATTCCTTTTCCATATATAATTCAACATAATTTCAATGAAAATACAAATTAAATAGCATATATACCTTTTATTTTTATTTTTATATTTTTTCTCCTTGGTAATTCTACAATTTAAAACTTAATAGAGATTTGATTTAGATTTCTAAATAGGTAATTTTAATTTTTTACTTTTAATTTTTATTTCAAATTTTATAAATCTTTTAATATCTATGATAAGCTTGCTTAGTTGTCAAATTTCTCGAATCACCCTATACTTGTATCTTGATTGGCTACTCTAGCTTATGTAACAGCGTTTACTCCTAGCTAAGGATCGTTGATTAATTTGAAACTTTTAAAACCATTTATTCTATATTCTATATTATCACTTGACAAGACACAAGAAGTGTTGAAACAAAATGGCTACTTTTGTCGTGATTTTATAACATATTTATGTTGTAATATTCAAATAAATAATTATTTATATATATATATATATATATATATATACTGTCTTATTATAAGGAATTAGTTTACACATATGTACATATACACATACACACACACGCACATACATACGCATTCGCACATGTACACACTTCCTATGTTGTGTAGGGTTCGCGTGCGTGCCCGTGAGCAGTTTTATTTTTGTCAATATTCGTTTATACATGCCAGTACGCGCATGTACATGCGTCCTTCCTCTCTATACACACATACTGTCTTATTATAAGGAATTAGTATACACATACATACACACACATATACATCCATACACACACAGTCACACACACTTCCTGTTGTGTAGGTTTTACGTGCATATATATATATATATATATATATATATATATATATATATATATATTGACTTGATCTATTCACTTCCCTTCTCCACATCCTTTCCCCTTTCATTCCTTTCTGCTCTCGCTCCAGATTTTCTGTAACCCCCTTGCCTTGATCGATCCACTATCTTTCTCCACACCCTTTCCTTTACCATTCATATCTGCTCTTCCTCCAAACCTTCTGTAACCCCTTGCGTGCTAGTGGCCTCCAACCTTGCTTGGGGTGAAAAGCTTAATATATATATATATATATATATATATATATATATATATATATATATATATATATATATATATATATATATATATATATATGATCAATAACGTAGTTTCTGCAATAAAACATGGGAAAAATTCTGACGTGGGGAGTAATCAGAGGACGAAAGACCCTGCACACGTTGCAAATGATACGGATAAAGCAGCATAGTCTGTGATGCCATGGATCCCTTTTCATCAACGCTACGATAAACAGCAGCAACTTGGATGACGCGGCTATCTCCGGTCTGGAAACGCAATCTGAGTTATATATATATATATATATATATATATATATATATATATATATATATATATATATATATATTAATTGATTTAAAATATTGTTGTATCGCTACACAGTGATAACCATGTTTCGAAAATGGAAGCCAAAGCCTTTGAATTCAATTTTGTTACCAAATTAAAGACATTAGTTTCATTTCCTCGTCAAGCGAATTTTGGAGTAACTTATTTTTTTATATCTCCGGTTTTAAAGGCAGGGCAAAGATTCATAATTGAGGGTTTCCAAGGATACAAAATTGAATTCAAAGGCTTTGGCTTCCATTTTAGAAACATGGTTATCACTGTGTAGCGATAAAACCATATTTTAAATCAATTAATATAAAATATTAATGCTCTGTACATTTACATTGAGCACTATTGTGTAAAAATAAAATATCTATAAGAACACCGGATTTTATATCTTACCGTTCATTCTTTTTATTTATTATATATATATATATATATATATATATATATATATATATATATATATATATATATGAATCATCTCACCCCAAGGAAGGCTATTATTCCACTAAGACACAATGGGGTAATAAGAGTGAAAGTACATGAAAGACTTAGCGAGGAGAGAAAGGAATAAAAGACAAAAAAGATGGCGATATACATATCTTTTAAAGCAACAGGGAGGCGAGAAACCGGAAGAGAGTTCTACAGGCGAGAGGTGCGTGCAAAAAATATTAGCATGTAACTTGCACCTTAATCTGTCTAAACAATAAAAAGATGAGTCCTCGTAGTCAATCTAGTAGTACGCATAAATACATGTGTTCAAGATATTAAGGAGAAGAGTTCATTAGAAATGTAAATATTTATTGAGAAGGCAGACGGAAGTCACGTCACGGCGGTAGGAAAATAATTGAAATCGGGATACTAGGTCACGAACAAAAACATTACATCCACTTCATTGAAATTTGCAGAGAATCACGAGATATATAGTGTAGAAGAACTACACCAGATATGTTCAATGTACGGACGAATAGTAGATTTATACATGAGAAAGATGGATTCTGGCAAACTTCCTAAGGCGCCATTTGTGATACACGAATGGGGGTCATGTCTCGTTCCGAAATATCAAAGACTTGACAGACACTAGAGAGCCATTATTTCCCACAGTGAACTGCTTGCAGAACTAAGAATAATATAGAACCTACTATGTTCCGTTATTTAATCCACAGCGGGTGGAAGAAGAGATAAATTCACTCTTTGCAATATAATTTATGCTTAAATGATTGTAATGACTGGAATTCGTACTCAGCTTTCTGATTTCTCATTCCGAGACATTAATCATCACACCAACATCATATTCAAGATTACAGCGTCTTTTATTCCGGATTGGTGTCATTCATTTAAGTACTAAACTAACTAACTATATATATATATATATATATATATATATATATATATATATATATATATATATATATTTTAAGACATTTTTATGTTTAACATTCTTTTGATAGGTACAACTATTTAAGTAAATGCTCTGTTTATAATAAACAGTATTAGACAACATTTACCGGACTGAATGTCCGAGAAATTTTCATAGAAAATATTCGTCATCCGACAGGATTCGAACCTGTATACTATACGGAACCGTCGTATAGCCTGACGTACCTTTTAACCGATTCGGCCACACAGGTCGAATTTACTGCTTATAAACTTCAATCTTCTATGAATGTTTCACGTACATTCATATCTGCTCATGGCGTATAAAATGTAAACAAATGACGTCATACGTTATGAAATGAACCAAGTCCGACAATTATTTTAAGACTTTTTATGTTTAACATTCTTTTTATAGATACAAATATTTCAATATTTTCTATGAAAATTTCTCGGGCATTCAGTCCTGTAAATGTTGTTTAATACTGTGTATTATAAACAGAGCATTTACTTAAATAGTTGTATGGTAGAACTGGAAGCAAAAAAAAAATACAAAACATAATAATGAACACAGCTACAAAAGGATTTGAAACGAAACAAAAATCATTCCATCACCATAATTATAGTAGAGCCTATATCCAGAAAAAGATATGTAAGAAAACCTGAATAAAAAAGGTTCATCGCAGAACCCTGACAATCATGCTTAATAAACTTGTATAAAAAGAGGTATTGTCGGCAAATGAAAATTATATATATATATATATATATATATATATATATATATATATATGAGCAGCAGATTATAAACCATTAGGATAAAAGAATACCAACGGCAAATCATTTCAATATGTGCTGAAGAAGTTGAAGTAGTTAGAATTGCAATGATGGGAAAGAAGAAAAAGCCGTTTAAAAAAATGGTGCCAATGAATTACAGCTGCATGCTTCGGAGAGAAAACACACTAGCCAAAAATATAACAGTTTTAAATTACTTACTGAAGGCTGTGCTAAAGTATACGAAACACTCTTTAAATAATTGCTGAAGATGATGTTCTTTCAAAAAGATAGATGAGGATATAAATACAAGTCATATTTAGTAATGAAGTGATTGTTGGATGCCATTATCATTTTTTCGGCAAATAAGTGAAAATATGGCACCAAGCCTAAAATGGTGATGCGGAATGTTGGTCTTCATTATGTCATCTTTACCTTAGGCTGTCACAATCACCGAGCGAAACATTCGTTTTATTGATCGTTTCATCGTACTAACACATCTATGCTTATCTCTCGTATTGCTGTGAGGAGAAAATTGTTGTTTCTCTGAGAAATCCTAACTCGGGTAGAGTGCCTGGTTGCATGTGAATGAGAGAAACAAGTTTTTAAAATGTATTCTCAGTAATATTGATAATGAAAAAATTACACACACACACACACACACACACACACACACACACACACACACATATATATATATATATATATATATATATATATATATATATATATATATATATATATATATATATATATATTGAGCACTGTTGAATGACAAGCTAATTCTAAAAACAACGGTCACCTGCGTATATATATATATATATATATATATATATATATATATATATATATATATATATATATATATACTAATAGTAATGCTTGTTTGGAAAAAGAAACTCGGATAGCTCAACTCGTAGATATGTCAAAACAAATCTGTACCCGTGGAAAAAATTGGAAAAAAAAAAAGAAAGAACTGATTTGTATAAAAAGAATGATAAACATAAAAATGTCTTTATATACATATATATATATATATATATATATATATATATATATATATATATATATATATATATATATATATATAATATGAACATTAAAGACAAAATGAAAGGTTATCGTAGCCGAAGTGCTTCGTACTCAAGAGGACTTTATCAAAGCAAATGCAAGGATTTTGCAACAAATATTTATATGCAAGAGCAACAGTGTTATTGTTTTTGTAATTAAATTTAAGAACGTTCATGAATATAAATAGATGTATGTGTGTGTATGTATTTATCTAAATAGTACACTGTGTGAACCACATGGACAAAAAATGTGTTGCATGTAACAAAACAGACACCTTCTCAGTCACATGAGCCACCGAGGCTACACGGTGTCTGAGAGGGAGCGCATCATCTGCTGTGAC
>OZ038486.1:133566518-133586518 GCA_964036315.1 Acanthosepion esculentum | reverse complement strand
TATGTCTTTAGAATTCCATTCTCATTTAGAGAAAAAAAGTCATTATGATGCCTCGTAGCGTACAGATCGAATTTGTTGGTTTCAGAATAGATTCATTACTAATAATGAAAACTGATTACATTCGCCCAATCTCAAATTTTTCTGTCATTAATTCTTGGTGAACATTTTCTCAAAGATAATTACATCAACCGCTGAGAATCCAGGTTCAGATAAGGACGAGCATTTGAAGCTACGAAATGCGATTAAAACGAAATCGAGATCAAGACTGAGTGATAAAAAATTAAGAATTCTTCACTGATCTCCTTAACTTCAAATATTTCAAGTTTGGCGAGAAGATATCGTAACAGATTCATCATGAGAAGTTATACACTTTATTTTTTCAAATCAAAAGATTTTATTACGAAATGCTGAAAACATTCATAAAATTTTTTAAAAGTATCAATTGTAATAGTAATTTTGGGGTACTTTGTACTTGTCCACATAATACACGCATAAATGTTTAAAAATGATAATAGACACACACACAAACATACATATATATATATATATATATATATATATACATATATATATATATATACATACATATATATATATATATATATATATATATATATATATATATATATATATATATATATATATATTACTGCCTAATGAAACCATTCTAGTAGAAACTGTTGTAGCATGAAGGACGGTGTTCAAATGTTTTTTTATAATAAACTGCCTTATATTTTAATTTTTGGAAACTTGCATTGAGCATTCTCTTAATTTAGCGTTTCTGTTTTGCAAATATCAATTTCGCCTGAGATTGAATTTATAAAGCGTATATATATATATATATATATATATATATATATATATATATATATATATATCATTCTGCAATGTGTGATAAACGCTTAGGCGATCATGTATCTTTTGATTCATGACTGACTAGGCAGATCATTTCCTGCAGTAAGTTGTCATTTCTTTCTGTGTTAGACACGTTGCCATCCAATAATATAAAAGGCTACAGAACCCAGTCTGTCCAGCTATTTACCCATATATGGAGGGAAAAGAAGAGGATTCATTTGCACCTAATGGATTCCTCAATCCGAGCATCTATCCTTTGCACCATCGTGCCTCCTTATAAATAAATAAATATATATATATATATATATATATGTGTGTGTGTGTGTGTGTGTGTGTGTGTGTGTGTGTGTGTGTGTGTGTGTGTGTGTGTGTGTTAGGTATAATAATACAAATCAATTCTTCTTTATGTGTCGTTCCTTTCAGAATATAGGCGAATATGGCTCTCCATTTCTTCCTGTCCCTTGTAGCTCTCAAAAAGTTTTCGTATTTCTCCCCGTGCCTGTTCTGCCATCTACTTGCTGTTAAGCCCGTTAAGTATGATACATGTTGCTTTCTCTTAAGCCTCTTTTCCGCTTTCCACCTTATGAGTATAATATTTTCCAAGCCCTCCTTTCTCATTATGTGACCCAGAAATTTCAGCTGCCTCTTTCTCATGTTCCTCTTTCTTTGCATCCTCTTCAAAACCTCATCGTTACTTACTTACACTCCATCGGATAGTTAGCATCCTTCTGAAGAACCATACCGCTGTTGCCTTGAGTCTCATCTTCATCTTTAAGGTGACCGTCCAACTTTCGCTGCCGCAAAGGAAGACAGATGTCACGTAGAAGTTCAGTACTATTTTCTTTGTTACCAACGATGACCTCTTGTCTCGTAATACTCTGCCTAGTTTTTGGATGGCGTCTTCGGCCATCCCACTACGTCTTTGGATTTCAGTGTCGCACCTACCGTCCTCTATCAGAACCCTTCCTAGATATTTAAATTTGCGTACCTATTGATTTTAGTGTCCACGACCTGTAAATCACATTTTGGGTTCATGTTTTTACTGATGACCATGCATTCTGTCTTCTTCTAGATTATGCTTAGTCCCTTCTCGCTCTCCTTCGCTACATTCTGTAAGATGAAGACGACATAAGAAAAATGTCAGTATAAGTGTAAATAAAATATATGAATAAAGACAACATAAGAACAAAGACAACATAAGAATAAAGACAATATAAGGATAAAGACAATATAAGAATGAAGACAATATAAGGATAAAGACAATATAAGAATAAAGACAATATAAGGATAAAGACAATATAAGAATGAAGACAATATATGGATAAAGACAATATAAGAATGAAGACAATATAAGTACAAAGGCAATGGCAATATAAGGATAAAGGCTATATAAGGATAATACAATATAAGAATAAAAACAATATAAGAATCACTATATGCTAAAAAAGGCGTCATAATAAGCGAACACCAAGAGGATAGATCTTACTTCTACTTACTTTTTATCACGACCTAGCCCGCTCCATCGATCTACAGCATAGATCTGAGAAGATAAAAGTATTTGCAGTTGTTGAGACAGGTAAAAAACTCTTTTTTACCGAAATGATATCCTGTTGTACACGGTAGCTGCTGTGACTGGGATATAAGAGCCTTAATCTAAACATAAAAAGTCACTTCACCAGTCCAGTAAATACCTGACTCTTCCTTATATCCTCTATATTTAGAAGAGCCAGATAAGTTCGAATACAGAACACTCTTGCCATATACGGGAAGGAGCTGAGCCGTCTTCACATTCCAGTCACGATAGAGTTCAATTGTTCCATTGTTTAGCCTCGATAGAGACTAAAAATGACTGCACCTCCTTGTTTTGAATGTGTTTCCATCCTACAACTATTGCTCTATCGCTATTCTTCATGGAGAGTCTTCAAACTAATGACATTCCGTGTTCCATGAATGCTAACCTTTACGCCTAGGACCCGCCATGCCACGTATATTGTAGCGCACCGCCCACATTCCCTTCGTATTCTGTTAGTGAGATCTAAGTTCCACTCTAGCAGCTGTTTCATGTGCTTTGTGACACTGAGTCCCAAAAGTATGCTTCCTAAATCACTAGAATATTAACCTATTCAAGTCTAGAGTTAACTCTTTACTTCCCCACATATCCGAATAAACAATCTCTCTTATTCTGTACTATTCTAACTCGATTGGCTCTCGGGTTTTGTACTTGGTGAACATCATTGTAAAAAAACGAGAACAAAAAAATATTTTTATAACAACACTTGGCAACATATTTGCTTAGTTATATTAGTACCAGCAGTATTATTACGGTAAGTGAGAATGGCATAGCAGTTGAAAGAATGTTAGTATTATGTCAATACAAGCAAGCAAATAGGTCACAATGACTTCCATTTTTTTTAACTTTAAGGAAAATATCGTTTCTTTGTAGCGGTTGCATTTATCTTTTGAGCTGCATCATACCAGACTGATTATAAATAGATATATTAATCAAACTCATTCCTTTATCTAAACCGTGTATTCCAGCTTCTGTATAAAAGAACGACTTTTCTCCCGTATCTGTACCGTTCTATAATGGTAGAAAGGGAATATTTTAATGAAACATATCCAAGAATTTTCAAGACTTACTCTTAAAGTAAGAAGATACGAAACTGCCAAATGGTCACAACATATGGAAAAATTAAAATTTCTCCTGGCATCAGTTTAAACTTAACGTCTTTCTTTTTGATTCCTGTAATTTATAAACAATAATTATGCAAACTAAAATTACACTGGAACATTTTGGAAAAGTTTTCATCTGAAATCCAAAAATACAAACTTCAGCAAAATGTATACAGCATATGGAAAGCGAAGTATTGTTAAATAATACTTTCTGACTATTATTTTTTAATGGTAGTGTATCTTGGCTCAGAACTTCTGAGGCTGACCTTTAAAGTCAGATGGTAGAAAAAATAGGGATGTTAATTTTGATTGGCTGAGCCGAATGTGGGAATGTTAAAGAGGTAGAAAGTGATTTCAAGAAGTTAAGTCTTAAGCCTTGGACAATGTTGATGTGTTCCCTTTCATCCCTGGATCTTCTCCCCAGTGGGATGAGAAAGCAAATCACACTGGCTAGTTAGAGATGTATTCGTCAACGCTAATAAACTAGTTAAGTTTAAAATTCCATATGTTGAAGTATTTTATCTCCGACCCAAAACGACTAGCGATCACCTACTGTGAGAGAAGAATGAAATGTTATTATGGAAATGAAGCCGTCGCCCAAGACCACTCTCACGAATGGGCTATACAAAAGTATATGGAAACACATTTGTCGAGTTTTATACTAATTTAATCAGGTTAACGATATATGGCACAGATCTGAAAAGAATGATTTATTGTGGTTAACACACAAGAATTCAATCCGTTCTGCCTCATGCAAACCTGGTTGAAGACGATAACTGCACTGAAGCAAACCGGAAACAAAACAGTTGATTTCTTGACAACACTCGTCGCCATATTTCCGTAGTAAGATTAGTCGCATCTGTATTATCTGTAAAAGTAGGAATGGTATAGTAGATGAAAGAATGTTCGTATTAAGACAATACAAACGAGCAAACTGGTTACAAAGAATTTCCTTTTTTATGAGATTCTCTCTTTGTAATTCCAACATTACTCTATTTTCTAAATCGTGCGATGCTGATAAAAATTTAACACATAATCTGTTTAAAATGGCGTTCTTTTTTCGCGCTTCTTTAAACAATAAATTCGAGTTTTGGAAAGGGAAAATATCAGTGAAATACGACGGAAGTTTTCCTTTGAAATCTAGCAAATATGATCTTAACGAACAGAGGTCACGATATATGATGAAAAGATAAAAAATAATTTTAAACCAACACAAGGGGGATATAGGTTACATTCAGAAATATACATCTTATTGAATTAGAATAATTTAATTTTTTTTTGTTTATTTTGTTGTTGTTTTTTTTTTGCTTTTTTGCTTCAATGCCTATGGGATGTATTCGATATACCAGCAGTAACAGCAAAATTGTCCTATCGTTAAATGAAGTTCTGAACCGTTATATCTTAGAAATACTTAAAGATATCTTACTGCAATTCTCCGAGGTTTTTGTATCGCTATTAGACTCTGAGCAATAAGAATGTATAATTATGCTCCAATCTTAGAAAAAAGCATCGCGATGAAATCGATCTTAAACGAAAATGACATGCATGTTTAGGTAAGGGTCGGAAGTTTATGAAGTATTGAAATAAAATTCATATATATATATATATATATATATATATATATATATATATATATATATATATATATATGTATTCCAGAATCATTTTACAACTTATTCAAGATGATCTTCGCCCTTTCGAAACTTCTAACTTCCTGTTCAGGATTAATAAGTTGCCTCACTATTATTTCATTTTCAAGTCTTTTTCCACTGCTCAGTCATACCTGAATAACCTCTCTCACGTGCGAACCGACTTATGAATTGAGTTGGATCATATCTAAGTGATGATCCTTCTTTCTGCTGTGACCTCTGATTCAGTTTTTCTCCCTATTTTTACCTCTTTTCTTTAAAGTAATTCATCGCTGTCTTGATGCACCTTGAATTGTCATTGAACATGGAAGCCAGATTATGAAAGCTGGTACTGTTACTGATGGCTTGAATGATCTTTTTACTCAATCTTTTTACAACATTATTCATTTGGGTTAGACAGTGTGTCTGACTTAAACAGTTTTAACGTGTTTTCTTTTTAGCTGATTAAATCAAAGGAATTTTCAGCTATTCCAACGAGAAATGGTGTCAAAATGGCTAAACTCAAGAAACTCATTTAGTTTAGTGTTTTTATTTTAGGTATTAAACATTTTATGGGATGGATAATTTTGTTGTTACGCAATTTGTATAATTTTGCTGTTATACCCACTATATATAGAATTAATTGTGATTTTTTATTTTCGATTTGTCCTGCTAGTCTTTAACTGTTTATCTAGTGTTATCCGACTATCGGTTCCTGAAGCAATTTCTTGCAGTCTGTGAGTCAAATCAACGCGATATCAAATTATTCGCTCTCTTTTCTAGAGATTTAGTGGTTAGTAATGTAATGTTCTCTGGATCGTATCATTGGTTTTGGGGTGCGTCTTCAGTCAGAGTAATGTCATGCCACCTCACATCTTTGAACAGGCTCAGTTCAAATGGTTATGTGGAGTTGGTGAAAACCGTTGTCAAGCCTTGTTTGGAAAGGTAACTGATGGAAGAGCAAATGCTTGGCAGCAAGATTCACCAGTTTGCCACACATCCAGGAAGAATCAGAAGTGGTTGTCAGATAATGTTTTTCCGCAAGTTCCAATATCTATTCCCCTAACAGACCTGATGATTATTTTGTGTGAGGCGCAGTTGAGAACAACACCAACTGCACTGCTAATAAGATCGAGGCCCAGTTGATCCACAGGATTAAGGAGGCGTTTGCGGCTCTCCCTAGAGACACCGTGAAGGTTGCATTGCCAGATTTCGGAACCGGATCGAGGCCGTGATGAATGTTGTTGGTGGCTTCTTTTAGTGAATTGTCATTTGATTATTATAACCTGTATGTCACATTTATATTTTTCCAGTATTGGAAGGAAGCCATAGATAATCATGGAAACTGTATTGATGAATAAATTTCAGTACAATATAAGATTTAATCATTAGTTCGTTATTATTCAAAACCCGAGCAGAACTTATGGGATGACCTGATATATATATATATATATATATATATATATATATATATATATATATATATATATATATATATATATATATATATATAAACGATACCACGTGTTGATACAGGCCATGTGAGTGGAATTGGGTAGTCGGAACTCTTGGAGACCGACGATAGCAGTGCAAACACGAAGCCACAAGTCATCGTGGCCGAGGGCTTGAGCGTTCTGACCTTGTTCAAATTGTTGATCACGTTACATAACACGCTCTCTTCCAGAAAATATGACTAAGGGCTGCTCAGCATAGTTACGGGATAAACCACAGTTAGGGGCTATGTGTGTTGAACAAACACAAATGTGCCTGAGCGAGCGTCTGCAACAGGGATTCGCTAGTCGCTCTAGTAGACGAGTATCCCCGAATACGTGCAGTCAGCTGTTATATATACTGATCTTTGGCAAAAGGACATTTTCTGATTTAGGTGTTAATTAATGAGGTTTGCGACAATGATTGCGTGGTTGGCCGAAATGCATACGAAATTGAACAAACATCCTTTCGCCGTGTTGAGATGCGTAATAACATCAAACTGCCTTTGCTCAGCCTTCCGGCTACTAGCATGTCTTCTTCCGTTTTAAATCACTGTAGCAGACTTGATGCCTTTGATTCCACACATGCTGAAATTACGAAAGAGGACAAATCTTCAAATATCATCGCTAGCGTATGGAGATTATACAAAGATTGTACTGGCAAATTTTGACGTTACGCAATATTAACGTGGCCCTATTTCACAAAAATTCACTTTGGAGGCGATAAAATAAAGAGGCCTTTCGTTTTAAGGGAACTCCATCACATTTTATCGTTAGAGCAGAACATTTTCATGGATTTAAATCTATCATAATTAGCTTATTATCCTAACAGTGAATCATTTGATTCGGTTTGGTTTGGTTTGTTTTATGGCATATCAGACTCAATGGGTTATTTAATGCCGACAAAAATTTTATTGCTGGCAATATTTTTTTTCTTCTCAAAAATATATTGCTGGTAATATTTTTTTTCTTCTCAAAAATATATTGCTGGTAATATTTTTTTTCTTCTCAAAAATATATTGCTGGTAATATTTTTTTTTTCTCAAAAATATATTGCTGGTAATATTTTTTTTCTTCTCAAAAATATATTGATGGTAATATTTTTTTTTTCTCAAAAATATATTGCTGGTAATATTTTTTTTCTTCTCAAAAATATATTGCTGGTAATATTTTTTTCTTCTCAAAAATATATTGCTGGTAATATTTTTTTTCTTCTCAAAAATATATTGCTGGTAATATTTTTTTTTCTCAAAAATATATTGCTGGTAATATTTTTTTTCTTCTCAAAAATATATTGCTGTAATATTTTTTTTCTTCTCAAAAATATATTCCTGTAATATTTTTTTTTTCTCAAAAATATATTGCTGGTAATATTTTTTTTCTTCTCAAAAATATATTGCTGGTAATAATTTTTTTACAAAGTATTTCTGGTATTAAAACCTATTTGTACACACTTATAGTGTTTTGACAGCAGTTTGGTGTTAACTATTTACCTATAATTAGGACCTTAACAGATGCTATCTCCCCGGGTCAGGGTGGACCTGGGAACACCAGCAATAAAGAGATGGTTCCACGCTCCTCAAACCCTCCTGATCAGAGGAGTTGCTGTTGGACATAGTTTATTGTTTTACCCACGAAGCAGATGTTGTTTCTCGTCTTGCCCAAGACTGGACTCTTTTGATATGCAATTCTTTTTTAATGAATTGTATAATTAAGCTCAGATGAAGTAATAAAAAAATCTATGCTGGCTTATAGGGAAGGTGCTTTGAATGATGTAACTTATAATAATTTTTTGACATATTAATCCGATGATTTCTTGCTGAACCACCCTTCACTATATTTTAGACCAATTGATTTGATTATTGAAAGGTATGAATTTCTTTTCCCCCACAGCTATGGGTTGAATAACAGTACAAACTGGATTCTATACTATTGGTTGGCAACCAGTCTACCACAGAAAAGAATAGGAATCTACTGCGGGATAATCTTCTGCCTAGTCAGTCATGGTTCGAAAGACACATGATATCCCAAGCGTATGCCATCTAATTGACTGATTGATATTAGCAGAGATTATTCTACTATATCATTGATAAAGCATAATTATAAGTGAAACTGAAATTCATTCTAATACTTTTTTTAATGCTTACTTCTCTCATATCCTTTGTTCAACTTCACACTAACTTCAACCATTCTTATTTTTATATTCCTTCATTTGCAAGTTTTATTCGACTACATCATCCTTCTCCTCTTTCTCCTCTTTCTTTTCTTCCTTTGTACATATTTTTCCATTGTTGCATTTGCCTTTTTATCAGTTCTCTGTATACCCTGTGTACCACATCAAAAAATGAAATAGTAATATTGTTGATTTTTCTGTTATTAGTTTTGATGGTCTTCTTCTTCTTCTTCTTCTTCTTCTTCTTCTTCTTCTTCTTCTTCTTCTTCTTCTTCTTCTACTTCTTCTTCTTCTTCTTCTTCTTCTTCTTCTTCTTCTTCTTCTTCTTCTTCGTCGTCGTCGTCGTCCTCTACTTTTTCTCATTCTTTGCTTTCTTTACAATTCATTGTTTTTTTTTTTTCATCATCTTTTCATTTTCTTTCTTTGATTTTGCTCTCGTTCTTTTCATTCAATTTTCAACGCTCTAGTACTTTTTTAAATGTTTACTTCTCTCATATTATTTAAACGTCAACTATTTTTATTCCGTATTTTCCTTTTTCTCTTTTGCAATTTCTATTCGAGTACATCATCTTTATCCACCTCCTCCTTCTCCTCCTCATCATTATTATTTACATCCCATCTCCACCTTCCTCTGACTTTCTTGCATCCTTTTCCTTGATGTCAGCAACCTGTAATGCTTTTGATCGCTTCATCTTTTTCTTCCTTTTATCTTTTATAGTAATTCTGTCTTTTTTTTTTTCCTTTCCATCTTTCTTCTCTTCCTCGGCCTCATATCGTATCTACAGATTTTTTTTTCTTTTTTATCTCTCTCTTCTTAAGTTTCCTTTTTATTCGGAACACATTTTCGTATTTCTTATTCCATCTAAAATCAACCAAGCAAATATGTTTCTATCCAACGACCGTGCATTTTCCATTTCATTGGTGATTCGACGCGCCTGTGTCGTTGGACAATCATAACGGATTTTGTCGCGCATTTTAGTGTTTCAGAAAGTGATGACCATTTTCCCCGGTTAGGTCTAACAGTCTAATAACTTGGTAACATGGAAGTTACTAAAAAAAAAAAAAAAAAAAAAAAAAAAGAGAGAGATTTTCTTTCCTTTTCTACGACTTCAGGGATCGCGTGGAAACCATGTCACGTGATCGCTGTAACTATAACAAGTTAGTAAAGATAATAACAAGTTTTTATTTTGTTTATTAAGGATTTCAACAACACAAGGTAAGTACACTGCTCCTTTTCCACCAGACCAACAGTCTCATTCTCATCAAGATGTCAAATTTGCTGACTAATGCCCGAGTCTCTGTGAGTAACATTTCCAGTTCACTCAACCCATCTATGTATTTATCTGCCGGATTCTGTTCTTTCTACTTATCTAGTTGTAGTGTAATGGATATCGGGGGAGGATGAGAAATCGAACAGCCGCGTTTCAATTCCAGTCGGCTTCGTTACAGTCACCTGGGCGTTAATACCTTTGGAAAAGGTATGAATCCTTTTCTTCTCCTCGTAGTTATTGGGGGAATAGCATCCCATACCTAGTCCTATAGCTTTGGTTGACAAGCAGTCTACCGCAGAAAGTAACAGGAACCTACTACGGGAAAATCTTCTGCCTAGTCAGTGATGGATCGAAAGAGATATGATCGCCCAACCCTGTCCCGCGTACGACACTTTACTGACTGATTGATATTGATATAGATTAATCTACTTTATTACTGATAGGGGATAATTTTCATTCAAACTAACATTCACCTTGGAATTCATTTTAATTCAGATCTGACCCAACGAACCGTCCTCGGTATGATTGTAAACTACATGTGACTGTAAACTACTTGGTAAGACTACATAAACTACATCCAATAGCAAGGTCTCTGATCTGGAGATTTCGAGGAGTGTGGAACCACCTCTTAATTGCTGATGTTCGCAAGTCCACCCTGACCCGGGGTGATAGCACCTGTCAGGTTATAATACATACCAGAAATATTTGAAAACAAAATTACCACCAATAAAAAAAAATGTCGGCATTAAATAACCCATTGAGGTTGATATGCTGTAAAACAGACCAAACAAAAAAAATAAACTGATCCAACGATTTAAGATTTTTTATGAGAATTAAAGTTTTCTAGGGTCCCAAGATGCAAATGTTCTAATAGGTATTATTTTAAGTCATTATAAAAAGTTCCCAACCCTTTAATCAAAAGAAAAGACTGAGATACCTTTGAGATATGTTTTCTTTGCTATCTATTCAGTGTTCTTTTATATTACGTTAAAAATAGCAGAAACAATTGATGGCAGAATAGAAAGTGCATATAAAACATTGCGTGTTATTCCTTTTTTAAATTGGGAACAAGAAGATGCGATAAACATGGAAGATGTTCCGCTTAAAGGGATTACATCTAAAGTTCAAGAAAGGAGAATTTGACTAAGAGGCAAACCCCACTCGGGCAGAACACAAATATTTTCCAAGCGTAGCTTAAATGTGGCGCAACGCCGAATGTACGGGGCGCCCGGTGAGGATCGAACTCACTACTCAGTCGTAATTGTTCTAGCGAGACAACCATTACACCGCCTCGATGTGCCAAAGGTTGACACATATAAAAAATAAGAAGTAGTTTGTTCCGGAGAATAATGTGGTACACGATTTTTAAAAAACTAATGTATAAGGCAATTAATCGTTAACTCCTTTGTATTTATCCGAGGTCTACCGACAAGGCGGGATGTGGCACAAGGCCGTTTTTTTACGTGGGACGTTCCGAGCGCGTAGGCTCTGACAAAAGTTCCCCGTCGATCCCGTATACACGGCGTCGAGTAGCTATCTACCTTCCTAGACGAGACCCTGCCATTCGGCATAGACTCGCCTGGGTTCCTCTGCGCCGAGTTAACTCCTCGGTATTTACCCGAGACCTCCCCACAAGGCAGGCTGTTGCACAAGGCTGGTTTTTAACGTGGGGCTTTCCGAGCGAGTATGATCGGGCAAACATTCCCCATAGCCTTGTCAGATGCAGAGAGTCAACAAGCGGAGTATCGATTAATCGTTAACTTCTCGCTATTTACCAGAGACCTCCTCACAAGCATTGATGCAGCACAAGGGCGGTTTTTTACGTGGGGCGAGATCAACAAGCAGAGTTAACTGTAATCGTTTACTTCTACACCTCAGTAAGAGAGAGACTGCTGTTTAAAGAGTTTTAGATCAGTCCGGCCTGTGCCGGTGTTCTGTTTTCAAACTTGTTACCAAAATTATCAAAACTAGAATTGCCTGTGGATGTTAGTGTTGATCATTGTACAGCTGTAAGACGTTTAAATTGTGTAATATTTTTTTAAAAAAGAAGGATAAAACTTTCGCTAAAAACTATAAACTTTTATATATTGTCTGGTGAGAGCATAGTGTAGCATCTTTACATCTGCATTTTTTATCTTGCACATGAATGGACCCTTTCTAGTGACAATAAAAAACGGGTACCCTACGGTAAATCGAAGCATAAAAAATGATCCCAAATAACCTGAAGTATCAACAGTAAAACGAAAAAGGTTATTGCCTTGATTTTTAATGTATATACATACTTACTGTATTAAGAGATGATGGAATCTATTGTGGACGTTACTAAAAAATGATTTCGAGGACTGATCGATGTAGATGAAGAAGAAAAGACAATAACCTAACAGCGATGCTGGAAAATCATACTGTCGATTGAGTTCTTTCATCCAGAAAACCACTTGTATCAATAATCAATAAATTTAAATATTGGAAAAATACTTCTTTAGACGGCATACACACCAGTCCTGCTGGTGATTATTTTTTGTTTTTTTTATCAATTCATCTTTTCATATTTGATCAATAGTTTCATCCTAAGGTAGTACTGTAGCGTATGGTCACAGCACCGACAGTGTTCCGTTATTAAACGTACACTTTAAAATTTCTTATCTGGTCTGTTGCTCCTGCTATATATTTGGAGATTCTTGATAAAATACAAAGAAAATATAAAGGTAATAAAAAAAATAAGTAATTTAATTAAGGATGTGAAACTTATATTTCTCGGCAGATGAACAAAAATTGTCAATGAAAATTTGAAATTTTAATTGATACGGAAACTTCTTCACCTTCACTGAAATTCATGACGATCGTGAAGTGTTTCGAGTTTTCGGCAGTCAATTACATTCAGGATATACTCGTTGTCCTTTCCCCCTTGCTTTGAATATTGCTCCCAGATCTGGGCTTGTGCTCCTGCTATATATTAAGAGATTCTTGATGTAATTAAATTTGAAATCTGTAATGTTATTGGTTCTGAAATAGAATCTCGGCTTCAGTTCGCTTATCCTCTGTCGGAATATAGCTTCTCTGTGATGTGGCTATAAATACCGTCGTGATAATTGTTCTTATGAACTTTCCGCTACGTTATCTATATTTTATGAATGTAAGCGCAGTTCCAGAGTGGCGGCAAGGTCTCATTATTTTAAAGTTAAATGTCAAGATGTAATAGTAAGTTGTATTTTATGCTTCTCGCTCGTAGAACTCTCTTCCGGCTTCTTGTTTCCCAGTCAACTTTGATTTCCAAAGAATTAAATGTAATATCAATCGTTATCTTCTCTCTTCATAATTACTCTTCTTTTAATTGTTCTATCTCTTTAATAGTATTTGGTCCGGAAGCTCCAATACGAACATTTCAGAGTGTTTTGGTCGTCAATCTGATGACAATGGGGAAGATTCGAAAGGGTTAGACGAGTTTAATGGTACTTACAACGGTACGACAGCACGGAAAACTAACTCTGGTTGTTCTGATGAGAAAATAAAACCCGAATTTGATGGTGAGGGCCTCAGAATCAGCATGGAGGTACATCAACTGGCTTGAGAAGGCAGTGCAGCTCTAGGTCAATAGGGTGGCGGTTGGAAACCCTATGTCTGGCAAGAGGACTCCGCACCATGCCACACAAGCAGGAGAACCCTGTCATAGCTGTCAGACAATTTTTGCGACCACATCAGCCGTTACAATTGGCCAACTAATCCCCGTCCAGAAGAGATGCAGGAGATTCCGAAGTCATCTTGGGGCCGTGGTTGAAGCCAATGGCGATTTTATTGAATAAATTTACTCTTTAGTTTTCAAGATATTTTTGTGTAAGTTTTGTAAATGAATCTGTTAAAATGAGATGTCAGTGTTATTTTCATAACATATTAGTCGACAATTTATCCATCGCACCCTGTGTATTGTCGTGAGTGTTCTTTCGGGCTTTTATAGGAGGAATACAAATGAAAAAGAGGAAAGATCAAATTAAAAAACAATAACCTAAAAATTCATATGTGACTTTCAAAAGTGCTAATATGCAAAGGTAGGTCTATTTTATTTTCAGTAAACCAATAAAACTACTTGTAATTTACACCCATATTATTACTAAAATCAGAAATTCTTTGTACTTATTTTAAAAAAAGTATTCCGAAAGCCTAGTTAACTGATCAGAAAAAATTGAGTTGCTACTTGGTATATATTAATGAAAAGAAGGTTATGCGTTATTCAAAAATTCCCCCGTACTAACTAAAACAAGGGGGGCTTTAGTATTCAGCTGAATCGAATCCCGAAACATTTCATGAACAAAGATTACGAAAACATCTACAACATCAGCTTCAGAGCATAAAAAGTTTAGGAAATATTTTATTCTCCTTCTTCTCCTTCTTCTTCTTCTTCTTCTTCTTCTTCTTCTTCTTCTTCTTCTTCTTCTTCTTCTTCTTCTTCTTCTTCTTTTTCTTTTTCTTCTTCTTCTTCTTCTTCTTCTTCTTCTTCTTCTTCTTCTTCTCATTATTATTATTATTATTATTAGTAGTATCATTATTATTATTATTATTATTATCACTATCATTATTATTATTATTATTTCCTTTGATATCTGGCGTTTACACATTTCTTTCCGTGTCCCGCCCAGGGACCTAAGGTTAGAAATGGCATCAGGACACTTTCCACTGAAAAAAATATAATAATAATTACATAGATAAAGCCCTTTGTAAAGTATGGGCTGTACTTGTCAGAATATTTTTTGTATCTGTTTGAGGCATGGACTTCCAGGGATCTCTTCAATTAGTCGACTGGAATCTTTTCCAACCAGTCCATGGGCTCTAACTACAACAGGGATTGCTGATGTTCCCATGTGCCACATTTTTTAGATTTCTATTTGTTTTTCTAACTCCCATAAAATCACTAGCGTTACGCGTGCGAACTGTAAATATCGAGATAATAATTGTAATTCTCTTAAACTTGAAGTGCAGGGATTTTTTCAATGTGTTATTGTGTTCCTTTTCATCATTCGGATTCCAGGATTTATACTTCGATAGTTTATTGTTGTGGATTCCGGGGATGGAATCCTGCACAAAAAAGTAAACAACGCCAGTAATTGAAATAGGAAAATACGTGTATTGAATGTAAGAATACAAACTTGAAATGAAGATTAGTAGTTCAGGAATGCAGGTTAGTAGATAGTATATGTACAAGTCTCTGTAAGTGAAGCCGTAATTATCTCTCTCTCAATCTCTCAATCTCTCTCTCTCTCTCTCTCTGAACTCTACTTATCTCAACCTTGTCACAACGTATCTCCATCTCTGTCGGTATAAGTATACTTTAGACCAGTCCATTTTGTGTAAAAGGGGAGAGCCCCACAACACCCCCTCCCTAGCTTCTTTTTGGTGGGTAGTTAATACTTTTTCGCTTATTATCTATTATTAGCGGTTCTGTGAATTTTTTTTCCTGTTTGTTCTTCTAATCTCCGTGGCTACTTGTGGTCTTTGAATTTCAAATGCTTCAAAAACCGTCTCCATTGACTCTTCATTTTCCGAAGGTGACGAGCTTTGCTCCTCTACCCGTCTTTTTTGTATCTGATTGATATGTCTCCTGTGACTGAATTTTTCGCCTTGGATCGTGTACAGAAAATTCCCCAGTCTGCTTATTATCGTACCTGGTTCTCACTATGCCATATTATTCTTAAACATGACTGGTATTATTTTTGCATTCAATTTACACATTTTAATATTTCGATTTCCAGGATTTATACTTCGATAGTTTATTGGTCGCAGATTGGTCGCACTGTACTGTCGAACTCTCAGCCTTGTGCAGGTAGACACCTGGACGAGGCTTTGCCGAAGGGCAAAGTTTCGTCCGGGGAGGTAGACAGGTTCTGAACCCGTTTATGCGTGTTCTAAGGGAATAATTTTGGCCGAGCCTACGGGCTCGGAAAATCCACGGTAAACTCGGTCTTGTAACACATACATCCCTCATTGTGGGCGGGAGGGGTGCTGTTAAATATAACAGCCTCTAGTTGTTTTCGGCAGTTTTCAACGAGCTTTTTGCCTGAAGATTTTGGCAGTTTCACCAATACTTATTCACAGAATTTCTTCAGTTTCTTGATATTTTTTGGATATCTTGCGTATACTTTCATCTTCAACTTTTTTCCACAATTGTTTTATTGGACTGAGATCCGGTGACTTGCCAAGCCATCCCAGAACATCAATTCCATTTTCAGTGAACCAATGTTGAGTTGTTTTAGCCATGAGCTTTGGATCGTTGTTCTGTTGGAATACAAAATCTCGGTCAAGGCTAAATCCTGTGGCACATTTTAATAGATGGGTTAAGATTTGCTTGTATTTTGTTGCGATCATTCTTCCTTCAATGACTTCCATTTCTCCCACTTCGTTATACGACAATCAACCCGAAATCATTACACTTCAACATCCATATTGAACTGTTGGCATGGTGTTTACTGAGTTGTATTCACTTCCCTTTTCTCTGCATATTTGGGTGCACATGTTTCTTCCAAATATCTCAACTTTCGTTTCATCTGACAAAATATCTCTCTTTTAGAATTCAATTGGTTTGTTTTGTTTTGTTTTACGGTATATCAACCGCAATGTGTCATTTAATGCCGACAACCTTTTTTCCTTGTTATATTTTTCTTTTGGGAAAATCTATTTCTGGTATTATTTTTTTCCTCAAAATTGTATAGCTGGTAATATTATTTTCAAAAACGTATTACTGGTAATAGTTTTTTCCTTCAAAAATTTATTTCTGGTAATAATTTTTTAACAAATTATTTCTGGTATCAAAACCTAATTTTACACTTTCATAAGCCGTTATCCATTACTCCACCGTGCCTCCTCCGGTGGTATATATATAATATATATATACATATATATTTTATATATATAATATATATATATACATATATATTTTATATATATTATTTATATATATTATATATATATGTATATAAATACATATATGTTTAATTATTGATGAACAGGGAATTTCCTTTATGATCGATTTCATCGCGATTATTCTGTTAAGCTCGGAGAGTAATTATAAATTCTTCTCTCTCAAATTAGAGTCGAATAGTGTTATAAAAACGTCGCAGATTTCCCGTAATGCATGGGTAATCACTTCTAAGATAGAACGGTTCAAAGCTTCACCTAGTTTCATTAAAAACGACTGACAAGATACCGCGGTTAATTTTTTTATTTCAATTTTCATGTATTCTTATAATTTACTTCTTATCCGGACGTAAATTGCATAGAAATTATACAAATATAATAGTCACATCCACAACAATGATGAAAGCATCATTAAAAAAACGAAAATGCTAACACACAATAATATTAACTATGAAATAGTCATAATGTGCTGACCGTAATGGTAACATAATCATTCCTATAATTCATACATAAAGCAAGCCATAAATTCAGTTAAAAATAAAAATAAAATTCATCCTCGATAATGACTAAAATTAGAGACGAAAGCTCTTGGACATACAAAGTATTTGGACAATTTCTATATAATTTATGTCCAAAAAAGAAGATTATAGGAATACATGAAAAGTTTTTTTTTAAATCTTAAGCCCAATACCTTGTTAGTCGTTTGTAATAAAACTTTTATAAAAGAGGGACTGCTGCACACACACCCACACACGATATATATATATATATATATATATATATATATATATATATATATATATATATATATATATATATATATATATATATATATATTTATTTACGCTTTGAGCAGATATGAATGTACATACATTCATATCTGGTCAAAGCGTATCGAAATGTAAACAAATATTTTCTATGAAGATTTCTTGGACATTCAGGCCGGTAAATTTTATAAATATTGTCTATTATAAAACAGAGAATTTTCTTAAATATTTTATGTATAAAAAGAATGTATAAACATTAAAATGTCTTAATATATATATTTATATATATATATATATATATATATATATATATATATATATGTGTGTGTGTGTGTGTGTATGTGTGTATATATATATATATATATATATATATATATATATATATATATATATATAAGATAGCGAATATATATAATATATTCGCTATCTTTTTCAGACATTTCCTAATCGTATTATTCAAGTGTGTTTTATTTAAGAAATTCTGTGTCGACAGTGCTCTCCAGTTTTCGGTGAAGGGTTCGTTGTCCTTCTACAAGTGAAACTCACCTTTCCGAAATGTGTTATTGATTCTAACGCCATCCCGTCTTGAGAGTGACGTGTCTTGCCTACAGGCCCAGCTACTGAAGGACTAAAGTTTACTTCGCATCTTAAGAATCTTTAGAATTATTTCGCCGAGTCTCTATGATTGAAACGATCGCCTTATCGAAATAATTCGCTGTATTTAAGCACCCTCTGTCAGCATCAGTCTGAATCCATGGGAAGATGACCTGGCTTCACTTAGAGTGCATTTCAAATAGAAGTAAACGATAGTTTGAAAAACAAAACGCAAGCCTCCATTGCCTACTTGCCGTTTATCATACTCAAGGAAATGATCTCGCTTTTTCACGTTTTGATCGATATTACAGTGTTTATGCAAAAAGGAACACGGGGAGTTAAAATTATCAATACAAAATGCTGGTTATTTTAACGTTTTATTTTTAATTTATTTCAAAGCGTTTTAGAAATGAAACGAAACAGGACTGTGCAATCAACAACCATATATATTTTTCGCGTGTTTCATTTATATTTAACGTAGGCTTCACATGGAATTGTTGGCATTAACGGGTTTTTTTATATGCAGAGGTAAACAGCGCATAACATTCTTAACAAGTTTGCAGTGCCTGCACGTATAATCCTCAAACCCCATAACGGAGTTACTGGAAGTGATTTGTGACCGTCACTACCTTATCAACGTTTGTTTTTGTTCGCCCTACATTTATATGTTACAAATAAAAGTTAGTGCAGTAGGCTAATAAAAGATGGAAACTTTTCGGGGATTTTAATGTCTTTCTTAGGTCTTTTCTTGTTTATCGTCCATATCCTGGAGTTTTTTGCTCATGTTAAGTTTCGAAAAAAACAAAAAAAAAAAAACACTGTACAAAATTCACTACGTTTTATACATAATGTGGAATGTATTGCTTTATTCAACACTTTAACAAGAAAAATCGCATGCTGATGTAAAAAAATTGCCGCAAAATCTTCTTGATATATTTAAGTTGGATTGATCTATAATGACAAATCACTCATTTCTATCGGACATATTTATCTTCCATTTTTCTAGTTTAATCGTTCACCTATTTTGCAGATAATCCAATATTATACATAATTAGGTTACCATAAAATTTGTATTTTATATGCATAACACTTTACAAAAATTGAGATGCATAAAGTGTGTGTGGGGGCTTTCCGTATCATCGATTCGGGTCGGGCACAAGACCCTTGTACTGCCTCTGCGAGCTTGTGTAAATAGCTGGCAGAACAGTGATGAGGAGAGGCACCAAAAACACAGAAAACTTAATAAGATCCACAGCCTACAGGAAGTTGTACGGATGCCTGTTCATCAACGTCCTGCAGCGGCTCACAGACGATATATAGCAGATATATGAATATTTTAGCAGCGTTGTGAATGTTTGGACACAGTGACCAGCTCAAACTGATTATGTTATCAGTTGAGCGACTCCTAAGAGTCTAATTTTTAACGTGATAATCTCGCAACCTGTTATTTCTACACAATGAACCCTATTTAAACTGGTCCCTTCAATCGGTTAATCCTTATTCCACACTAACCATTATACTCTAGTATACCAATGTGAGATACCCGGGGGCTTAAGGCCACATCTTGTTGAAACACAGGTTCCTATACTATCACTGAAGTTAAGCAACCTCGGGCCTGGTCAGTATTTCGACTTCAGTCACTTTCT
>OZ038486.1:133529018-133561518 GCA_964036315.1 Acanthosepion esculentum | reverse complement strand
ACACAATCATGTAAAAAGATTAACAGACGAATAATATTCTATATATCAAATGACTTTAGTATTTTGAAATGTTAGCTTTCTGGACTAACAAATCAATTTTACAACTTTTCCCATCTTAGGAAAAACTTTAGTTCCTCCAACAGTAATGTCCTTTAGACTAATTTGGAAATGTATCACATTACTTATAAGCCGTAAATGAAACAATTTGATGCCCTTTAAGAATATATTTTATTTCTGTCAACAAATCTTATAAGTTAAAACAAATAACTTTTCTCAAGATACATTAAACTTAGTTTCGGAATTTTTCAAAAATCTTTAAAACATACTTTTAAGAAAAGTCACTCGATATAAGCAATCCGACTCCCTTCATTCTCAAATAAAAATTTATAGAGCATCTGTCTAGACATTACCTTAAATTTTATCTAATATCTAGAATACGATTCGAATATTTCGACGCGAGTCGAGAATTCTTTACTAAATAAATATTTAACATGATAAACTTGAATAATTTACCAGGGAGCAAGTAATTTTAACGTCTTTCTCAAACAAAAATGATCTTCTGTCTGAAGAATCATTCTAACTTATAATAAAAAAATATTTTACGTGGTAAAATCGGAAGATTTACCACGGAGTCAGAAATCTTAACGTCTCTCTTGCGTAATTTTCTGACTGAAGAATAATCCAAAGGGAACGCCTCCCCAAGATTCTACTTCAACAAAAGGACGTTAAAACAATTACAGATTTCAAAAAAGCGTCTAATATTTAAAATTTAACATGATTTTTTTTATTTTTCCTCACTAATGTTTTGAAAAAAAGGATTATTATTGTATATTGATTTTGATCGAACATCTGCTGTGAATTTTAAAATCAAAATACAATGAAAATATGACATTATCTAACTAGAAAATCATTTACTTGCGTTGATATATAAGACATTTTATGGGCTCTATTTTTTAAGAAAAAACTTTGATGAATAATAGTTTTGCTAGAATTGGCTTCATTTTTAAAAAGTTTAATTATAATAATTTATAATATTTTAAATCGTTTAAAATCCGGCGTTAGTTCAATCCCTTATTAAGTGAAAATTATATTTACGAATCGAAAATTGAAAAGCTACTTAAAAGTCATTTCCATCCAAAATTTCATTAATGTTTTAAATCTTTTTCTATATACATAACGTACCCCTATTTGAAAGTATGGTGATCATGAACGACATAATCAGAAACTCAGAAAGATGACTATAGTAAAATTAAATTCAATGTTCTTAAAATTAGATTACGGAAAACATTTCCAACACTTTGATGATTACTAAGTACTTAAATATTATATAATAAGCTTCCAGCAGTATTTTCTTAAATTATGTTGTAACAGATAACGTCTCCATAGAACAACAAATAAATCTGTCAAAACCTTCGAGCAGTTGTGAGGTGATTGTCGGGCGATGACAAGCGCTGGTGTTTGTTTTGAAAATCCATTTATTTTCAACTAAAGTGAATAATATTTACTTCAAATTAGATTAATTATACTTTAAACCAGCTAATATTCCTCAAATATTGTATTTTTGGAAAATTTTCAAACGCGAAAATTAAATTTTGTTTACAAAAGTTTCAAAAATGGCTAAATTTAAATGATTTCTGAAAGCGGGCAAAAATTTGAAATTCTAATCAATAAAATTTCTATTTGAAATACACCAGAGTATTCTGCTGACTGGAAATAGTAATTGTAATCATTTCAATTAAAGCTAAAAGGAAAGTTTCAAGAATGATTTTTCATTTTTAAAATTACATTTTAAACCAAACTGAATAGAGGTACGTATACAAAAAAAAGCTCCAAAGACAATAGAACACGAAATTAATACGGAAGCTAAAACAATCACTTTGACGACAGAATAAATATCATCGCTAAGGTAGAAGCATTTATGATGCAAATAGACCACAAGGGTAATCAATTTCATAACAAAGCCAACTGCAGACTCATAAACCCGACCAAAAGTGAACTAAATAAAATACAGTACTTGACGGCATAAAACGCATATAAAACGTGTATGAGACACACCCCAATTTCAGCAAGGATAAATCAAGAAAAAATAGTAATTAGTAACATTGGTAAAATTATTACTAAATAGTACAGCCTAGACTATGTTTATGAGGTATTATTTTTTAAACAAGCCATTATTAGAATTAAACGAAAAATAAGGAAAAAAAAGAACACGAGCCTATAATAATTTTATTATATTCAAAGATAAGAAATAAAAATAAAAATCAAGCAATTATTACAACTGAGCAAAACAGTACAATTACCATTAAAAATTTATTCATCTTAAAATCCACCTTCGTTATCAAAATTCTGATATTGATTTTCGGTACTACCATCTTCGTCGTTAAATGAGGTGTCTTCTTCCGTTCCATTGAGAGAATTGCTAATGCCACACTTTTTAAAAGATTTTAAAAAATCTAGTCTTGCTTCACCCATTCACAGACTTGTGCAATGCTGGGTATTTTTATTCTTCCTGTAAGTGTAAGGCCGTGATCAGACATTGTCATCCACTTATTCCATTGCTCATTCATGTTTAAGTCTAAGCTAATAGATGTTGCCAGGTAGCTAATTTCGGACGACTATCGGGGATTTTAAACCAACATATGGCAATAAGACGCAGGGGAATTTTAAAAGATATTTTTAGTAAAAGAAAGTGAGCCTAATATGACGGTAAGTAGATTAATACGAGAAACAATTACTACACCTCTAAGGAAAAGGTTAAAAGCAAATCAGTAGAAAAACACATAAACAGCCACATACTGGTCCGGAAACCTAAAAAACAAACATGATTACCAATTTATGCGACTATATATAAAAAATTCTAACCTTTTATAACAGAACGCATGCTAGATAATAACAAATAAAACTAAAGAAAAGAGAAATATAAAACATTAAACATACCCGTAATTAGTACTATTCGACAATAAAGACGCGTGGATAAAGAAAGGGACATTTGACACTAAATTGGGAAGCTTTGACAGTGCATAAATCTGTGAGCTCATATGAATATATTTTCTATACGAACTGAATAAAATATTCAATAACTAGGATACAAACTTCGACAAGGACGTCAGTTTCATTATCGTGGAAAGAAAGTATGACAGAAAAACAGAGAAAAGATTAGAAGAAAATTCATGAAAATTTTGAAAAATAATCCATTCGACAAAAAAATCTAACTTAAAATGTACATTTACGAGATGTCACAGATTACAAATTGGGAAAAAATTCCAATTTGTCATAGCCTTTTCTAAATACTGTTTTATGATATATAAATTTATATAAAATTATATATCGTTATATAATATCTATATCTATATATATGTATGTGTGGGTGTGTATTAAGAAATATACAAAACAACTTACATTGATTGGACAACTGGAATTCCATGCCAAATTAATAATCAACTGCTGGTATTTTTTTTTTTTTGCTCGTGGGGGGGGATGACACCAGTTTGATAAAATGCCTGGTTATCGCGAGATACTTTATTGACGTGGTTGATACTAGTGTTGTTAAAATATTTTAATGAATTATAGTTTATTTTTTAATTTGAATTCATTTATTATGTATATTTCTTAATATATATTAAATAACTCTGTTATTTAAGATTGAGCACTGATTTTCGTACACTATAGAATATTTATAAATATTTGTATACAATCACTCGCTCGCACATCTACTCACATTTACATATTTGGTTATATTACCACATTTGACTATATATATATATATATATATATATATATATATATATATATATATGGATAGATAGATACATAGATAGACAGATATAGATATATATAAATATATCGATAAAATTTCTCAAAAATTATAAAAAATAACAGCTGCATCCAATATATATATATATATATATATATATATATATATATATATGTATATATATATATATATATATATATATATATATATATATATATATACTGAACAGAAAAGCATACTGTGCCCAACTATACTTTTACCTATTCCTGAAACCTACAACTAAATAAAAACATTACCCCGCAAATTATTTACTCGTTTAAAATGTTAAAATTATTTTTAAATTTATTTCTTTTTTTTTGGTCCGCTTTTAATATTGTCATACGAAAGTTCGAGAACTTTTGCATTGCTTTACTATTTTTATGTCTGAAATAATCCGAATTATTTTTTTATAATTACAGAAATACCACACATTTATTTTTTAAACTACCAGTATATGTGTATTGCTGGTAATATTACTATAAAAAAATATTTTTATACTTTATAGTGTTGGATCCCAGTTCGGGTGCCAAATATATGCCCAGATCTGGAACACTAACAGTTGATAACACCCCGCCTAGAGTGAACCTGGGAACAACAGCAATTAAGAGGTGGCTCCACGCTTGCTGCAAGATGCAGTTTATCGTCATACCCAGGACCCGACTTTTGATTTTCAGTAGCTTCAGACTTTTATTTTTAAAAGAGATTCTTTACCTGTTTTTTTTTCTAAATGGGTTGAAATCACTTTCATATTTAATTTCTCTTACAGACGCATAAAAAATAAACGAAGATACCAAATTTCCATTAACTTCGTCATACTCAGAATCCGTGCGATACGACC
This sequence comes from Acanthosepion esculentum, assembly GCA_964036315.1. Taxonomy (NCBI): domain Eukaryota; kingdom Metazoa; phylum Mollusca; class Cephalopoda; order Sepiida; family Sepiidae; genus Acanthosepion; species Acanthosepion esculentum. The sequence goes on along the minus strand of OZ038486.1, from coordinate 133,556,887 downwards.
GAGACTTTCGCGCGTAAATAAATGTGATTATGAAACCTAACATTTTCCAGGTAAATATCGGAAGGAAAAAGGTTATATAAAAAGAAATCGAATAAAGCAGGAATCGAAAAGTTTTCTATCTCTATTCTAGGTTTAAAGAATGTTCCGATAATAAATTAGTGGAGTGATTCTGAAGAAGTGAACTTTGCCGAGAGAACAAAAGTTTACTTGCTGCTTAACTAGTTATCTCTTTCCTGACCAAATGCATGTCTATTGCGATTTTCCTTTTTTTACCTACACGTGTCAATTTTCATCATCGTTTTGATTTGCCAGGCATCGATGGTCGGTTTTTTGGCCGGTGCGCTTATATCGATCGATGTTTTTTCGCCCAACTACGGCTACTTCTGAAAGTCGTTCTTGTCTTTTGACTGTCAATGGTATCGAATTATTAGTTTTCTTTTTCCGTTCAACCACTTCCATCTTCACAAAAGCCAGGGTAAAATGCACCGAATGGCATGGATGGGGTTGAGTAAGTATGCTTTCAAAGGAATCTAATATAGCCAAGAATATTCATTGAGGTTTTGTTTTTGTATCTTTTTTCACGGTCATTGAAACTACTTCAGAAAAGGATTGACTAAATAGATTCACGCCGAGTGCGATTGTTCCCTGGTGTTCTGTGCATTTTTCCCATTGAAAACATTATCGATAATGGTGGATAACAACTGGTTGATTTTCCTTTGATGTCAGTTTATGTTTCGAAAGTATTCAATTTCTACAAAACATACTGTTTGGTTCCGTCCTATTTCGACTCTCCTCAGCTGCAAACGCATAGTTTTAAAAGAAATATTGCTAAAGACAATTTTTTATAAGGAATTACCTTTTGCTTCAAATGGATTCATTTTTAAGCCTATGGGTCTTGTCGAAGACCAAACTTCTTCAAAAACTGTGGACTGCCACAACATAATCCAAAAATAATCCCTGACAAAGAGCTGTAGCATATGAAAGAACCGACATCGCTGGAAGAATTCTATCAACAATAACAACTAAAAATAATATAACTCCAAGGGAAAAGAATGACATAATCAAGATGTCGACATACCACTCTACTTAAAATAGGTTAATATATATATATATATGTGTGTGTGTGTGTGTGCGTGTTTGTGCGTGTGTGCGTGTTTGTGCGTGTGTGTGAAGAAATAAAGTTTTCAGGTGTGCTATATTTATGAGATATAGTGCTCAATATCAGAGATAGAGTGTATGTAAATTGAAATATAAAAGCGAATATTGAAGTCAACACTCAGGGGCGACTGACTGGAATATTGGATATTTCCAATATTCCAATCTGTCGCCTGGAATGCTGGATATTTCCTCGGCTATTTATATAAATATATGGGTCAGTGGTGCATTGTGGGTAATCTATTCTAGCGAGGAAATATCCAGTATTCGAAGCCTGACGATACGATTGGGCCAGCATGAAACAGCTGTCGTCACTGAGTGTTGGCTTCAATGTTCACTTTTACATACTTATATATATATATATATATATATATATATATATATATATATATATATATATATATATATATGTAGTACAGGTAGTAAATCCACGTTGGTATATAATCCAACTGTATCCTAATAACATAAAATATAAATAATTTGGTATTTTAATTTCTTTTTTCTGTCCATCCTTTAATTACCCTTCTGTTTTTTTCATAACCCCAATCCCCAATTTAGGTTGTTAGGGTTAATATCTGGGTCAAATTTGTGTAGCCTTTTTCCATTTAAGCCAGACAACATCCGCCTTCCCCTTCACGCCACTAGTGCGTTTTGTTTGGTTATCACTGTATCAGATTTTCAGCTGATGTCTTTTTGAAATATTAAATTTTAATTTTAAGTTTCGAACACAGAATCAATCCACCATTTGATTCGAAATTGCTAACTGATTGACGGAAGTTGAAATATTTTATACTCATGAGGTAATTGTCTATATTTCTGAAATGAATGTATTATGTACATTATATACATTATTCGGACTATTGTCCTCATCTTTGTCGCCTCAAGTACACATGGCACAGTGGAAAACGGCGTTGGTTAGATCCAGTGATAGGCTCCAAAGTTTGTGAGTTCAATACCCGGTTAAGGCTGTGGTGAACTTTCAGAGAGAAATTAACAGGAGATAGCTGATAACTGACATTCATTAAAAATGCCACGTGGAACTAGAAGAGTCTACCCCAGTGAGCGACATTCCAACCACCTGAAGAAGGCCGCCACGTACAACGGCCGAAACGTTGTATTAAACATGGCGACAAATATGAGAAGAATAGTCCGAATAATGTAAATGTACCCAAGAGGTAATTTGGGATTTCTCTATTATGTAGTATATATATATATATATATATATATATATATATATATATATATATATATATATATATATATATATATATATATATCTGTTGGGCCTCCCTGTCATTTGCCTCTAGCACCAATTGTTCTTCTACCCTATATATATATATATATATATATATATATATATATATATATATATATATATAATCGATCCTGACCAGGCTTTGTTACTTCAGTAACTTTCTCACTAACGTAACCTGGCTTCCCTCTGTCTTTTTTACTATTTTCATGGCAACAGTTCTGACACGCTTTTCCTTCCCTACTGCTTCTACTATGTGAATTGAAGCGTGCTACTAGATTGGCAAATCGGTCTCACCCTTTTGCTGTTGAATCGCCAAGATGCAAACAACTACCTCTAACAGTTTTATTTCTCACGCTTATCAGCTATGCTATTCCCTTCCAATTTCTTGATTCCCTGATAGTTACAATCTTCAAAAATTTAGATGCAACGACAATCGATATCTTCCGTCTTCTTGAATTCAGTTCTTTTTTATCCTTTCTTCATTCCTCCGCACCAAATTCTTCTCATTCTCTCTAATTCCCTGTAATACTCTGCAATCTAGCGGCATGATCACCTTGATTGGGGTAAAACAATTCATATAAAAATAATAATAATAACAGTGGACTCTCCCCTCGGCTCCGACGTATGATTGTCCAGCAGTGTTAGTCGATAGAGGTATATGCTGAATATAACTCTTCTCTCACGCAGGAAGCCTATAGATGAAATCACATTTGTTTCAAGGGTGTGGGTAAGGAGACAAGGGTACTGATCTTTATGCAGACTTTTTAAAGTCTTGCTCTTGCCTCTTTTAGTCGTTGAAGTTTTAAGCTCAAGTAGTTTGTTGCCATTATGAGAGCATTTAATCCGTTCATTTCAGTTTTTTACACTTTATTTGTCTTTGTAATTGAACCAACGTCTACCGACGTTTCTTTTGCTAGTTCATTGCTGACTGTACATGTAGACCTTTGGTATGTAGTTATCGCTCATTCTGATGACCAGTCTATCACATCGTTTGCATTAGAAAGGTATAGATACCTGCAATTGGTAAATGGATATTCCCTTCAGAACCTTATAAAATCATACAACTCTAGTTGAGACAAATAAAAAAAACAAATTAAATTATCTGCAAAAAACGATTTAAAACTACAAACCTCATCGTCAGCATCAATAATTCACCTGCAAGATCCAAATTACAGAGAACTAATATTTTTTAAGAATTCACATAACCCTCAAGGAACTGTGTTTCTGATCAAACCAAATTCATAAATAATTATATTGGATAAACTACAACATGCCTAACAAGAAGACTTGCGTTACAAGTTCTCTGATCATAGCTAAATTAGGTCTCATTTATATACGCATAGAGACCTACCAAGCTCCATCCGCAACATACTCGTTGATAATACAGATATGATACCCTCATGCCTATGTCAAAAAAAGATAAAAATAATGGAAGTACTATTAATAAAAAATAAGAATAAAAAGCCAACACTCAATAACATCAACTACGAACACGGCCACAATATGCTGACCGTGATTGAAAAATAAAAAAAAAACTTATATATCTAGGTACATATATAACATAATCCATACATTCAATTAAAAGTAAAACATAATATCATCTTTGATAGTGACTAAAATATAGCGCCCGGACATACAAAACATTCGGACAATGTGTGTGTCTGCCCATATTAATACACACATACGTACGCACACCCCACTCCCAACACTATCTATAGCTTTATAGGTGGTGGATTGAGCCTTTGTGCGTTTTCATGCCTTTGTCCATAAGCTTTTCTATTGGTTTTTGGTTTATTTGTTTTATTTACCAACCACTATTAATTATTTAATGCCGAAATCTAAATATTTTCAAGACACTTTTATGGCTTGAACTAAAGAAATTTTGTACAAAATTCTATACTTTCAGGGTCAACGTACTGTGCTGTTCGATAAAAGTGACTCGCCTGATTTTTTTTTTACTAAGTGTTATCTTCTCCGATGAAACGAAAGTTGAGCTAAATTCAAAGGATAAGTGATCTAAAATCCGAAGAAGAAGCTTTGAAAGCTCTTTGAATTTAGCAGTAAGTACTGTCAAGCATCCGTTCAGTATAATGTTCTGGGGATGTTTTTCTTTTCATGGAACTGGTTTCTTAAAACCTATTGAAAAGACCCTCAGGAGCGAGCAGTACAAGAGAATTTTAGAGTCTTGTCTGCGCCCTTCTGCTGAAAGGGTGCAAATCGACCCCACCAAGCTCATTATTATGCAGGATAATGCTCCCTTCACAAATCAAAATTGATGAAGGAATACTTTGATGAGAAGCATGTGCGTGTTATGACATTACCGCCCCAATCTCCTGATCTCAACCCCATAAAAAACTTATGGAGCCTTATAAAGTACAGGCTCTCGAGAAAGCAGTTGAGCATCAAAGAGGATTTGATTGTGAATTTCATATCCGAATGGAATTCAATGCTTCGAGATGAGATTTGCCAGAACCTAATCAAGTTAATACCAATAAGCGTTGAAAAGGTTATTCAAAATAAAGTTGAGCCCATAGATTATTAAATATTTTGAACTATATTACCTATTATAAATAAATTATACCTCTATTATTCTTTATTTAAAGCTGTTCGGTTATGTTTCTATTGATTACTAGTTGCAGGAAATAAGTGAGTTTTCCCTAAATCTCATTTATATCCAAATTTATAATTATCAATAGAATACCTTAGGGTGAGTAAACTTTTTTACTAGGTGGTCGGGAAGGGGTCTTTATATTAGTAAGATTAAAAATAAGTTTGACGCCAACAACAATAGGCGAACATTTTTTTAAGTAAAAACAATCACTTTTATCGAACAGCCCACTATGTTCTAAAGATATATAGTTTGTGTGTGTGTTATGTTGTAGATGTTATATATGTTAGTATTAACGTAAGTTAACTCAGTTGAAACCGTCTTCACCGTGAGTGCAGCTTGTCCTGTGTGTACATGTTGTTTGATCTCCAGCAAGTATGAATGGGTGAATTATGGGAAACCGAGTTAATATCATTTCAGCCTTTCTTCCTTTTCTTGACCCCTACCTCCATTCAAACAGTACAGTTTTGATTGTACGAAGCTTGTTATTCGTTGTCGCTCCAGCGCTTCTATCATTTCTGCTTAATGTCTATATCATTTATTATCAAAGGTTTCCTTCATTTAGCGACCAATTCCGCTTGGGCATTTCCTTTAATCTCTGTGGGGTTTGGGATCCAGCCTAGCCACATTACATTAGCGATGGTTAATGGATTCAACCTGAGGAGCAATTTCATCAGCACTAGGTTGTCAAGTTTGTTTGTTTTTTCTTATTGATGATATAACTCATAGGTGGCTCGAAAAATAATACATAATTGTGGTTAGGTTATTTTGAGTACATAATGAACTAGTGAGCCAACCCAAATGAGTTGACTCACTTTATAGTTCCCCAATAGAAGGTTAACCAATCAGGAGGCGTAAAATATTCAATTCGTCGTGTATAAAGGCGGCCATTTTGTTTTCTTTTTCGGAAGATCTACTGCTAAACTGTCAGATGAGGAGACCTGCAAAAGTACGTTTTCCTATTCTTTCCAAATATCCACTGCCAACCTCTGATATGAAAGACCTTAAGAATTCCCGAATAGGTGCTACGAGACATTGGTGCTGTTACATTGGACAAATTAGTTCCTACATTGGATTGCTACATTCAAACTACATTAAACATGGATTACAATTGTTATTTTTATTTATGGCGATGAAGTCGAGTGCTAAGTGTATTGCACACATCTCTACTTTGAAAATTGAAGCTTCTTTCTGCAAGTGTTTCTTTTTCAGATTTTTGTTATACACTACTGCACATCCTGTTTCATGTCTTCAGTAACCGTTTTTTACCAGGGCTCATATTGTAATTTCTGCTGTTATCCTCATGTTTCACCAGAGCTCATATTGCAAATTTTGTTGTTGTTATTGCTTTTCTCAGGCACTCCTTATTATTGGTTCCCATATTGTATTCATTTATATGCTTGGTCGGCTCAGGAGATTTTTGTTGCCTAGTATATGTGCTGATAATTTAAGTCTATGAATTTTCCAATGATGTTCTTTGTCTATGATCTCAACCTGATCCCACAGAGGGATGTCTAATGGATGTCTGTTATCTCCTGTTAATTCCCCTCTGCAAGTGCTCCACTGCCTTAACCAGGTATTGAATTCACACTCTTTGGATCCTGTCACTGGATATAACAAACGCCTTTATTCACTGTGCCACGTGTCACGGAGAAGGCCAGAGCGTACAACGGCCGAAACATTGTGATAAACATGGCGACAAAGATGAGGACAATAGTCCGATTAATGTAAATAGTGTACATGATACCTCATCTCAGAAATATAGACAGGTGCCCACCTACTTTAATATATTGTGCAGTCGACAAAATCAAAAGCAAACAATGCGCTTGCGTTAAATTAAAATATAAATTGGCGACAATTTACACATCGCACCCTGTAGAGTAAAATCATCTCATACAAAGATCCCATTTATAACTTGAGTAAGTTCTTTTGCAATGTCATTTTAATAGTGAACCGATAATATACTTCTTGTAACAATCCTCGTTCTTGGATTTTCGGATCGGACAGAGTAGACTTATTCAAAAGAAAGCTCTTAAAGAGATCCAGGAGCCTATCTTTCAAACTGAGGTCATGTGTCGCATTTTCCCAGTTAGATTCGTAAGTCTTTTCGAAGCCAATCAATACAGTAGCCATGTGATCGTTTCTCATAAACGCTTCCCTTATATTGATTTTCCAAGCGTAGCTTAGATGTGGCACAAGGCCAAAATTAGGGGGGAACCAGTGATGATCGAACTCACTACTCCGTCGTAATTGTTCTAGCGAGACAAGCTTGCTAACCATTACACCACCTCTAGGTGTCCGAAAAAAACGCTTCCCTTAAAAATCATACAGAGCGAACAAGGTGATCGACCTATGTTTGTGGAAGCCCCATTGTAGGTCAACTATTCATTTTTGGGACTCCATATACCAACCTAAGCGTTTAATCACTATTCCCTACAAGGTTTTACACAGATAGCTTGTGAGAGATATTTGTCTTTAATCTTCAGCGTCAGAATTGTCTTTCACGAGTTTCTCACCATTGTTCGGCGAACCTCCCTTCTGTCTCGATAGTGTTATATAATTTCAATAATATAATGGCTCTTTTGGGAGTTGTTATGTGAATTCATAGTAAATATTGCCCGGTCCTACGGATGAAGTATATGAATTTTGAAAAGAGTCTTCAATTTATGTCCAAGAGAATGGTTTCTTGTAATCCTCCTTGTTTTGTTTTATAGGTTTAATTTATATTTTACTGCATTTTGTTCCATAGCTTCCGATTGGTGTTTACAAATTTTGTTTGGATATTTTTTTAGGAATACTCTGCCAATATGTTTTTATATCCTTTTTGTCCATTATCGTGCTATTATTTATTGAGATATTTTACTAGTATACCTTGATTTTTGGAGGCACGATGGATTAACTTTTAGTGGCTAGTTTAAGGAATGGGAGAGCAGAGTCCGTATTCCAATCTAGTTTATAACATAAACTTCCCTGCTAATACAATCGTGAATAGTGTGAATCCATATCTTCTCCCCTAGATATAGGTAAAATAGCAGGACTGTCTGGGTTCTATAGCCTTGGTTGGCATCCAATCTAGGAGAAGGAAACTACCTGCTGCCGGTAGGTCGTGCCTCTGTCGGAAAAGGCTAGAAAATAGTTTAAAAAACAAATACATTTCGTATAACATCTGAAAGAAAGCTACTTGCCACAGAAAATAATGGACTTAGTATGATGATTCGAACGTGACTGGGACACGATACGGCGTCGTTGACTTTATTAATTTCGGACCCCTCGGGCATGGGTGTGTCACCAACGGCATTTTACAGGACAACGACGATATCTATGTTTGCTAGCTATTGTTCTAATAATTTACGAAACTGCTTTTTGTTTTCGCAGCCGAATTTAGTTCCTGATTAATTTTAGGCAACATTACTTTTTCGCTTCTTTTATTGCTTTACGGGATGTTTCCCCACTTAGTTTATAGTTTGCAAAGATTGGCTATTGTCGGCTCTTTGATAAATGTCCAAAGTGCTGGTTTACTTAGCCTAATTACTACTTTACATCCATCATAGAATTGGGTTCCTTTTCTTTTTCTTGATACTGACTTTTGTTGATGTTTTCTTTTTCTATCAGTATTAGGTTTCCGTGAAAATCTTCAGCTGATCTTATATTATTTTGAGGTAATTTTTTTTTACATGAATTTTCGAGTTTTTTCCAGTCGGCTTTACTTAGACTCCATCGAGCTCGTTACTTATCGACCTCCTTACGGTTCCCCCAAATGGCAAAGAAATGCTTGTTACCGTATGTATCATCATAAACACTCGTTAGAATCTACATAAATTGCTGGATCACACATGCCGAGATCAATTGTTGAGAGTCTTCCATCTGCTGGATCGATGTATCTCGCAGATACTTTATTGAGCAGCTATCTTTTCTTTTGTCTTCTCGGATCCCTAGATGGAATTGGTGGTATAACTTCACCTAGGCCAATAAAGCATTTGGATAATTACATAATCATATCATCCAGGTTGTCTTGGTCCATCTAAGCATGTGGTGAGATATACAGAGAGCACAAGCTGTTGATTTTCTTGATTTTATTTAGTGGCATGTCAACGTCTATCGGTTATTTAATGCTGAAATCTAAATATTTTGATTGTTTGATTGATTGATTTAGTTTAGCGGCATATCAACCTCCATGGGTTATTTAAAATATCTAAATATTTTAAATACAATTATATGGTTTCAACTAAATATATTTTGAACACAATTGTATTGCTTCAAATACACACAATTTTTTTGGTTATTTTTCTATAAAATGTATTAGTGATAATTTTGGCATAAAATCTATTGCTTGTAATTTTAGTATAAAATATATTGAAGGTAATTTTGATATAGATAAGTACTAATGGCAATTTTACTACAGGTATGTATTGTAGGAAATTGTCTTATATATAGAGAAATGCATTGCTGGTTTCTCCGGTAAAAATGAATTTATATACTTTCATAATATTTTGTTTTTGTTAGGAGATTCGCTATTTGCCCATAACTTCGGCCGCAGCCGTGAGCAGATAAATACTGTTTTGTGAAAAAGTAGTTCTCACGCATATATTCCTTTTCTTCAGTTCTTTCTATGCTTCAATTTTGCTCTAGGGTACGTCATTATTTATGACGGTTACAAATTCCTGAAGCTATATACTTGATAGTTTCTAATATTAACAACATTTATTTTGTTTAGAACTGTTTCTTGCACACAAATAACAACAGGATCCAATGTTCTTATTAGCATAACTAATTCATTGTAGGTTGGATTTAATCCAAGAAAATTCCATTGCAGTATTCTATATCCCATGTTTGTATTTTTATTCGTGTTTTATAGTTTAAATGTTTTAGTTTTAGAACTTTTTGGTCGCCTATCATCCATTCTTGCTAGTACCTCGAATATGTTTTTGTGGATGTCAGAAGAGTTGTTTTTTGTTTTGGGGGGTTGCTTTTTTTCATGTATTTGAGAGACTTTCAAGAGATGTCTATTTTGAGATTTAATGAACGGATGCTTGATCTTTGTGATTTTTGTCTACTACTGTTTGCTTTAGGTGGAGATTTTGTGTTTTGTATCGATGATATTTGACGCGTAATATGCGAGATTTAAATGACATCTAAATGCGCCAACAGCTCTGTGAGTACTCTATATATGCCTGTTTTGTTATATCTGGTAAAAAGACAACAAAATGCTATCAATACTGGCATTACAATTGATGATATTTATTATATATTAGCCTTTTGCCTAAATTGAAAACGAAGAAAAATATTTTAAAGTCGGAATTTTCGGACACGCCCATGTCCTTTTTCAACGAACGAAGAAGAAACAAAATTTCGAGAAATGTTTGGGTTAGAGTGCTCACTGTGGAAATTATACTATTTGAGTAATTAAACCCAAATACCTGTTTTATCCCTAAATGTGATTCCATTTTGAAAATAAATTTCAACTTCGATTTATGACTTTCTTGTCGGCTGTTCAACGAAGACGCTAAAAGCACACATCTGATTTAATCAATGCTGTGAAAAGGTAGGTAGAAGTGTGCAGCGACAGGAAATTGTTGTTGTATTCTTTGGCATTTTTTATGGTTATTTAAGAATATACGGAATTCCGTTCCAGCTTCTCCAACATAATTTCCTTTTTTGCAAATGTCAAATGTACAAATGTCAAATGTGCAAATGTCAAATGTGCAAATGTCAAATGTGCAAATTATTTCGCTTGTTTTTTTGTTTGTTTTTTATTTAATTTAATTTTTTTTTTTAATATATTTATTTATTTATTTTTTTATTTTGATCGGTGTTTTTTGTTAACGTAGTAAAAATTTGTTTATATAGCTTATTGTTGGTAGTCTATTATGGCGCTCATTTACCGGAAATCGATTGTTTGCTTATTTATTTGGGTCAAATCGTTTTGCTTGTTTTTATTTATTTTCATTTTTATTTTTTATCTTATATATTTGTTTATTTGTCATTGATTAAATCTATTTGTTGAATTTTGAGGTGGGATGTTGTGGTTTGTTCTTACTATTATTTTGGTCAGAACAGTTTTTAATTTATCTATTTGGGTTGATTATCTTTATTTGTTTTTTCTAAACGGCTAGTTTATCGTAATCGGTTGTTAGTTTATTTATATATTTGGATGTATTTAGATCAATTTATTATACTTGTTATTTATTTGTTACACTATATATCTTTGGCTTTCGATTTTTAAGTAACGTAGTATATTATCTTTTATTAATTTTTTTTATTTTTTATCGTTATATAACAGTTATAACTTTCGTCCGTTCTTTTGTTTTGATTTTATTTCGCATATTCTAACAGGTGTGGTTTTGTAATTCGTTTGGAGTAATTTATTTTGCTTATTTTATTGTTGCTTGTTTGTTTATATATTTATTTATTTTTCTATTTTAAGTTACGTAGTAAAAATTTGTTTTCATGTCTGCATTTCGAGATTAGCTCGGATCTTTTATTTAATAATTTATTTTGATCTGGGAAGGTAATGATAGCTATTTTTTCCTCCAAGCAAAGTTTGCAAGTTTTTGATAGGTTGTTGTAGGCTGATGATTTTTTCCTTATTTTCCAAGAGATTTTTGGTGTGGTGTGTCTTTTGTTTTTTATTTCCCAGATATACTTAGAAAGCATTGTGCTGTTCGCATATTTACTATTTGTGAAAGACATTTTGTGTACATAATTTCTTTGTTTCCATGGTCCTTCGGTTAATTTATAAGCGACTTCCGGTAAAAGTAACCGCCAATTTAGACTACCCATAATGCGCCACTGACCCTTATATATAAATAGCCGAGAAAATTAACAGCACTAGTCGCCTGTCGATTGCACTAGCATGAAACAGACTGTCGCCTCTAAGTGCTGACTTCCATGTCGACTTTTATATTTATATATATATATAGATATATTACAATTAATCATTCATACAAAATGTAGATTACTAAAGTGAATGATATAAATTGGCGAAATTCCTCTGCTAACAAAATGTTTGATGGTGGATTAACCTACAAATCACTCGATGAAAGTTATGATCCTTTTTTAAAAATTATAATCTGTATATATATATATATATATATATATATATATATATATATATACACACACACACACTTATATAAATACACAAACACACACACATATATATATATATATGTATATATATATATATACATACATATATATATATATGTGTGTATATATATATATATATATATATATATATATATAGAGAGAGAGAGAGAGAGAGAGAGAGAGAGAGAGAGAAAGAGTGAGTAAGTGAGTGAGTCATAGAGAGGTTTCCCATGGGCCGGATGGTTCACTTGACAAATAATGCATTTAATATATATATATATATATATATATATATATATATATATATATATAGAGAGAGAGAGAGAGAGAGAGAGAGAGAGAGAGAGAGTGAGTGAGTGAGTGAGCGAGCGAGCGAGCGAGTGAGTCAGTCAGTCAGTCAGTCAGTCAGTCATAGCGAGCTTTTACATGGGCTGGGATGGTTCACTTGACAACCCTTTTAATATCATAATAAATTCTTCTTCCATCTGATGTGTCTTTTTTAGCACCTTTCCTACATACAGGGTGTGTCTTCTGCAGCTCTCCTTGTTGCGCCCATACTTCTGACACTTAATACAGCTCAATGCATTGGGGATGCATTTTTAGACCAGCTCGATCATAAATAAAATATTTATTTTCTGGGTGACTGAGAGTTTATTAAATAAACATATATTTATGTGTTAGAATTTCTTGAGCTCCCCTTTTTATACTCATCTTTCCATAGGTTAATTATCCCGTCCTTTCCTCAGGCTGAATTTATTTCCGCTGGTCTAACCAGGAAAAGTTCTCTACTTCTAACACCTCCCTTTGTCGTGTTAAGAATATCATTTGGATATGCTTTACTTTTTAAAATGTCAAGTTACATTTTGACTATATTATCAAGCGTGTTTTTTTTTTATTGTTGACGTCCACAACTAGATTGACACTTCTCATCTTCTTCACTGTTCGTGGATTTTCCCTGATAGTAATGCATTTTTCGATCGACAAACGGTGAAAGATTGGCAGGAGGAATTACCTCCAGAAATTCGATTATTATGAATCTTGGGAATTCCATACCGGTTTTTATTTCTGGAAGAGATTCCTTCTGGGTTTGTATTTATATTTACCATTTTATTTCCTTCTTTATTTTTTCATTAGTCTTGTGCTTCACCATCCACAAAGGTGTCCCATTACTATTAGGAATTTACCAGGACGGTTAAAGCCATTCACCTTTGTTAAGATGAAGAGGCATCTACAAAAATACTCTTGTCGAGATAGGACCTTAAACCCTGTTAATTTTGAGCTTCAGTACACCAAAGTTCTGACGCTATCATTTGAAACAGTGGTCAAAGATACGTTCTCTTCTACTCCATAGACTCTCAATCATCGCCTTCTAGCGTTTTTAGATTAATAAAGGGTTGGGTGTTTGATAATTATGTGATCAGTTGTTGATATGACCAGCCGATTGATAGGATCGTGCCTCACAGACCGCCCGTCTAGTTCAAGTAAGGTCCAAAGGGGAGTGTTGTCCGTCACATGATCACTTAGAGACCTGAGTGATGCACTGCTCAGCCTCCAGGTTTCCGCCACGAGGTATTACGGGTTGCCACCCACTGCGAACAAGTAGCTTCATTATGGAACGCAACCTTCTGCAGATGTGCAGTCTGCGTATTCCACAGCCTGAGCTGTAAACGGCTTAGGGTTATATACTGATTATGTAGTTGTGCTTATATCAGCATGTGTACATCGGTGGATGTGTATATAATTATTCTTTGAACGTTTTAGTAATTACGCCATGTCTTTGTGTCATTGCGCTGAGTTTTCGATTCTAAAATAAAAATAAATAATCACAGAAAATTTCTCATTCCAACCAAAGCTGATTTCCTATCTCGTGGGATGGAAGGTTTTATTTTTCGATCCCAGCATTCTTAGGCACTTATTTATATAATCTCTACTATGAGCTTGGCGTAAAAAACCCCAAACAAAATGAAGCAAAAATGAAACCCTTAATTGTTACATTTTAAATCTGTTACTGGTTTGCGTTTGATTGGCTGTGTGCAATAATTTATAGATATACTCGTCCGTCATACCCTGACTGGTTTTCGTAGTTTGATGCTATAATTAGTGTTATAATCTTTAGAAAATATTTTAAAAGAATATCTGTTCGAAAATGATTTCCTAGATTCATAGCGTCTTCTTACGGCTCGATCGTCTGCCTTTGATCTTGAAGCATTTTTAAGCAGACATTTTCAGCTTTAAATGCCTGAAATAATTGCCCTATTATTATTCGAAAGGCTATTGCGAACTTCGTGAATTCTCTTCAATATTCGAAAACGGATTCTCGTCTGCATATTATTTGATTTTTTTTACTCTCACGAATAATTGCAACGATAAAAGAATATTGTAGTATAAAAAAAGAACTGCAGAAAAACGGGTTTTTGAGGGTGGAATTAACTGAACTACCAAATTGTTTCCTAGTGCAATTGATCAAATTATTTTGCATGCAAATTGCATTTTAGCGTAATCGGTCGAAAGTGTTGCATTTAATCGACAAGAAAGAGAACGAGACTCCCTCGATCTTGCAAGTAATAAGAAAGGAAAATAATCTATATAAATATATATATACGAGGGAAAGTAAAAAAAATATCCACACTCTTTTTTTAAAAATTATTTTTTTAAGAAAGTACTTAACTTTTATACATATTTTCCTTCTTTTACAAGGCACATGGTTTATCTATCCAGAAGCGGTCTCATTACCTCCAAGATGAAGGTTTTCGGTTCGATGCACAATCATTTATGCACCCCTTCCTACACTTCTTTATCCGCGGGAAATCGACGACCTCGTAAAGCATCTTTGAGCGGTCCCAAAATATGATAACCGGAATGTGCGAGATCTGAGCTGTAGACAGCTCCTTAAATTAGTTAATCGTCTCAAAGGTCTGATATAATATCGCACTGTGAGTGCTCGATCTATGAAGACAGAACAAAAATGAATTAGGCGAATGATAATTACAGTGCTGTTCGATAAAATTGACTCACCTAATTTTTTTTTTTACTTAAGAATTTTTTCGCCTATTGTTTTTGGGGTCAAATTAATTTTTAAACTTACTAATATAAAGACCCCTTCCCGACCACCTAGTAAAAAAAAGTTTACTCACCCTAAAGTATTCTATTGATAATTATAATTTTGGATATGAATGAGATTTAGGGAAAAATCTGTGCAAAAAAAGTGACTCACTTATTTCCTGCAACTAGTAATCAATAAAAAAGCATAAGCGAACAGCTTCAAATAAAGAATACTACAGGTATAATTTATTTATAATAGTTTATACAGTTAGAAATTTTGAATAATCTATGGGTCCTCCTTTATTTTGAATAACCTTTTCAACCCTTTTTGGCATTGACTTGATTAAGTTCTGGTAAATCTCATCTCCAAGCATTGAATTCCATTCATATATGAAATTCACAATCAAATCCTCTTTGTTGCTCAACTGCTTTCTCGAGAGCCTGTACTTTATAATGCTCCATGAGTTTTCTATGGGGTTGAGGTTAGGAGATTGGGGCGGCCATGTCCTAACACTCACCTGCTTCTCATCAAAGTATTTCTTCATCAATTTTGATTTGTGACAGGGAGCATTATCCTGCATCAAAATGAGCTTGGTGGGGTCGATTTGCACCCTTTCAGCTGAAGCGAGCAGACAAGACTCTAAAATTCTCTTATACTGCTCGCTCCTGAGGGTCTTTTCAATAGGTTTTAAGAAACCAGTTCCATGAAAAGAAAACTATACCCAGAACATTATACTGAATGGATGCTTGACAGTACTTACTGCTAAATTCAAAGAGCTTTCAAAGGTTTTTCTTCGGATTTTAGATCGCTTATCCTTTGAATTTAGCTCAACTTTCGTTTCATCGGAGAAGAGAACATTCATTAAAAAAATCAGGTGAGTCACTTTTATCGAACAGCACTGTATATATTTTGTTTCTTTCTATTTGTTACAAGTTGTACCAAACATCAAGAAAAAATGTTTCAAAATGAGATAATTGTCGGATTTTAATGAAAATAACAGGATTAAGCATAAATGAAATTACTTTAGAAATGTCTCATTTTTGCAAATTTTGGTAGAAATATATTTAATTTTATGATATTTCGAGAATTAATTTTCGAAGCGCTTAATATTATGAGTCAGGTCATTTGAATCGTTATATTGAGTTTTATGGTTGGATTGAGTGGGGGCCGAAGTTTCAGTGGTTTAACAACGAGTAACGGTCGGAAGGGATGAGATTTGTTAGCGGATGCTGGGGAGGGTCATGGACGTGGATGTTTTCTTTGATTTCTATTTATTTTCCGCGGTTTTTATTCTTATATCCATGTCTAATTTCCTGATTCTATTGAACGTAATTTCAGAGTGAAATATCTTATATTTTTATATCATGTACTTGCGCAGGAATCACAGTTTAAAAATGCCGTTTTAAGTTAATAATATTAATTGATCAGAATTATTTGGAGTAATACTTTAACAGTTAGAAATTATGTGTGTAGATTAGTTAATTGGATAGTTAGCTTATTTTTTAGCTTAGGTTTTGAATTGCTTTAGTCGGTAAGTCAAAAACGGAAAATTTGAAACCGTACGAGTTGATTTTGCAGTCGCTGCTTTGTCGCTCGGTGACTCTGGTTTCGTAATAGTAAGTAAATGTAAATGTGGGATAGATAAATGTATGCATGTGGCAGTTGTGTTAATTGATTAAATTATGTGGATTAATACTTATTGGATAAATAGTCTGCGTGATGAAATTAACAATTTCCTCTCACATTACATTTTTAGTATTCAACAAACATAGAATAAAAACAAACATGAGAAACAACAGTTTTTGAACAACAACGAATAAAATATTTATATAACCAAAAGGTACAAACCACTGGAGTAAAATGGTAGTTTTAAAACGTTCAAACGTCCTTTTATTTTCAGATTGAAAAGTTATCAATGTTCTGCTTTGATAGATTATAAGTTATATATAATGGTCTGTACAATAATGAGAAAGTGTGTTTGGGTATTATTGTAATTTATGGAAAAATAAACAGTTCCAGGTTGTACTTAAAGTAGAGGAATATTGTTCACGACTTACTTTAAGGTTTACAGAATTGTCGCTCTTTGATTTGTTTTCACTTGTTGTTCGAAGAGAATATTCTGTAGTTGAAATAAATGGTTCTTAACAAGCTGCGTTTATGTTAATTACAATAATTAACGTTGAGCTTGAAAGCGTATAACAAAGATTCGTGTATCAAGTTGACTGTGGAAAACTTGAGTTGATTGTTCGTGATAAAATATTGCTGTGTGAGTGAGTGTTCTTTCAGGCTGAAATCATGTTAAGGAACTTTAACGTAAAGCCTGGAACTGTGTGACGAGTTCAAAGGATTCCGATCGGCTCACTGTCGAAGATGAAAGACGTTTCATATTTTATTGCTAACGTTGGTCACGTGTTAGGCTCACAGAGGCTTGACAGATTTGGGCGGAATTATGTTTTGGTCAGGTCAAGAACTAGGTCGATGTTATTTGAACATGACTTAAATATTAAGTGACCAATTAGAAGTTGAGATTTTCTGAAAATATATATTAAGCTGAATAATCTCTGTGATCCAGATTTTGCACAAAAATCGACATTGATCCGGGCATGATTTAAATATTAGGTGACCAATCAGAAGTTGAGGTTTTCTGAAAATATTTATTAAGCTGAATAAGGTCTGTGATCCACTTTTTGTACAAAAATTGGTGTTGATAAAAAAGGTGGTAGCGCGATGCTAAATGAATGTGCATCAGTGCATGAACGTGTATGTACACATAAATGTATATGTGTGAAATGCAGATGCATGTATAGACTAAAATATTTTTGTGGAATTTCGTTTACATAAGGTAAATGCAAATTTGAAGATTTTTCTGATAGTAAGAATTGAGAATAATTTCTTAGAAACGATTTCCCGTTTCTATATGTGGTAAGTCAGACTAATTTTTGGTGACGTATACGTGCTAGTACAGGTAGATGACAGATTTGGATTGGGTTAGTAATGTTATGGAATTAGTGATTTAACACTAATGAAACATTTGCATCAAACTATACCAGAAAGATACCAACTTACCGGGTTAGGATTCCAGGGGAAGTTATCAGGAATCAAAACCGGAAAAAGTAAAAAATATAAGTGTATAGATGGAGGAAGTGAAAAGCTTTTTTTTTTTCAATGGTTGAATCTGACTGAGTGATTTTAATAAAAACGGTTGGACTCTTGGTTATGTCGAGGTGCCTAGCACGACGCTTTCAAGGAGGCGGCCTGACCCATCCGTAGTCAGGTCGAGGTTGCTGTTTGAGCCGATATGATGCAAAAGCCGAAAACGGCAATGAGGACAGTGCATCACTGAATACCGCCGTTGATGCATCCAAAAATGTGTTATGCAACTTATGTTACTTACAAGTTCGTGGAGAATATAAATCATCAAATTTCTTTGGCCATTCCCGACCCCCAGTTACAGAAAATGTATTCTGAATCTTAAAATAAAAAATGTTTTTATGAATAAGATATATTATGAACGTGATTGCTGTAAGAAAAAAACATTTCTCCCTGAATAATGAAAAATTACCGGATTTGTTTTCATTTTTTACATATCAATTATAATAATTTATATAGTTTTAAATTTTTTAAATATGCTATTTATTAAAATCTATGTATATTAATCATAAATGAAAAAGAGTAGTAAAAGTCAGCGACCCCCCCCCCCAATATTTAAAAAAATAATATTTTGATTATTTTTCTCTGTGAGTATAAACGTGACGATTTTTGTAAATACGGCCGTGCATACACAATTTTATCAGAAAATAAGTTAAATATCTATTAGCAATTTTCGAAACATTTTCTCAAAATCGTCTTCATAAATAAGAATAAAATATCAAAATAAGTAAAATTCAGTAAAATATCAAATTAAAAAAAGACACGCTTCTGCGTAAACCTCTTTCTGCTTAATGTAAATTTTCTTTATACTAAGAGCTTTTTTTCTTTCCATGTCGACAATATAGTTAATTCCCAGATCACTTCTGTGAACAAGACAAAAAAAGCACCTCTCTTTTTTAAATTTGTATTTTTTAATGTAACTACAAAAGCAAAAACCTTTTGATTTCATTTTTGCCTTGAAAAAGACAGAAGACGAAACGCGTCGGCTAAAACTAATTTTTTTCCAGTTGTTATCTTATATCAATTTGTCTTGTCTACACAATTGATCTTGGAATTGAACTATATATATATATATATATATGTGTGTGTGTGTGTGTGTGTGTGTGTGTGTGTGTGTGTGTGTGTGTGTGTGTGTGTAATTTGGCAGCAACTTTTCTTTTGGCTGGTGTATTGGAAATCTTTTTCACGCTGTCACATGATATAAATCTTCGCCCTGCACGTGATAACATCATCGCGTCTTTTGAATTTAAAAGGATTTTAACGTTTTTAGTTTGTAAAAAAAGTAGCAATATGATTACGCTACAAGATAATTGGCAAATGTTTGTTTAAAAAAATTTTGTCTAAAAATATTGACCCTGAAGATGAACAATGATGTTCGAAAGCGCTAGGTCATCGTATGGACAATACATATTACGAAACCATTTTCAAATAAAAAGTCTCATTAAAGAATATGAGAAAATTCAAAAGAAAATATGTAAGACTATGTTGTCTTTAACATTCAATACTACATGTTTAATATATATATATATATATATATATATATATATATATATATATATATATATATATATATATATGGTATAGAGGTGGTTAAATCAAATAACTAGATATTAGCAACCGTATATGCTCTGTCATTTACACTCTCTATAACATCCTGCGTATTAATGGCACTCCCACCTTATATGGGGTGAAATCATATACAAAACTCCAAGCTTATCTCTCACTTCCTTGCTGTTTGAAAATTTCGTCAAATGCCAATGTCATTTCCACTGCATTTCTTACTTTCTAACTTTCACTTTCACTTTTGGAAGATTAGAAAATCATCTTCTCCTCTTGATTGTATATATTTCAGTTTGTACCTTCCCCTCTTCCGAAGCCTCCCGCTTTTCCTCTTTTGGTACTTCGTTCAATTGATTGAATGATTGATGTTCCTCTTCTTACTACACCTGGCCAATACCTAGATAGTTGACCGCTTGAATATACCAGGTGCTGTATCCTTCAGTAGTTCCAAAAGGTGCGGCGCGCCTCATATGTGCAGCGCGACTCACAGGTTTCAACGGAATGATTAAACGACAATTAAAGATTTAGAAACATTTAAAAAAAAATCATATACCAATAATAAATATATCAAATTGCATGCATAAGTTCCAGTCTATATAGTTATAAATAATTATTGACCGATTTTATCATTGTGATATTTTTGTATTATATCAAGTATTAAGAATATAGAAACTATGGTCCGTAAATTGGAGGAGAGATTTATCAATGATAATGTTTTAGCTACGATTCCATGGTGATCTCCCTTTAATACGCTTTCTGCTTTTTTTATTTTATTTTTAAATGTACGTTTTATCACATAAAATTTGATGAGATGTGAGAAAATTTTCATTGCGAAAATGCGACTCTGAGAAAAAAATTGAAACGACTGGTATGCTTGGATGAGTGTGTTGTATAATAGATAATGGCTCGCAATTGTTAATCAGAGCGCCGAGCGTTTCATCCATTACGAACAAATACCCTTGGGAAAGGATTGAATCCAATTGTTCCGCCGATCTATGCGTTAATTAGTAAGACCTCTATCCTTACATGATTATCATCCCTTACCTCTCAAAAAATTCTTACAATCTAAAAAAAATATGTCTTGGTTTAAATAACCTACACAGGATTGATAATGGTCCAGTGTATAAAGACTTTGGTTAGATCCAGTGACTAGACCCAAAGAGTTGTCTGTTCAATACCAGGCCACAGAAGTGAACAAAAATTTGGAGAGTTGAGTTAAAGCGAAATAACTGAGACATCCGGAATAGGCGTGATAGGTGTAACTAGAACAATCTACCCCGGTGGACGAAATAAAGGCTTCGGTTCGAAATCCAAATCACCTGAAGAAGTCGGGGGCGTACAATGGCCGAAACGCTGTGAATATGGCAATGAAGATGAGAATAACAGTGCGAATAAAGTAAATAATGCAAGTAATCATAATACTCAGAGATATAGACAGATATCGAAGTAATCAACTTATTTCCTTCCTTTCATTATGGGAACATTTGTACTTGCTTGTAGTAGCTTCGTTTCTTTTTTTTTTTTCAAATTCTTTCCTTCGTTTTCTTTCTAAATTATTCGATGATCATGTCATCACTAGGATTTTTCTTTTGTTTATTTCGCAATTTTCTTATAGCGTTTCATTTCTAAAGTTTTCGATGTTCCTATTTTAAACAATGCCTTCAACTTTTCATCATTTCCCACACCATTTCTCCTTTCAGTTCTAAGACATTTTATGTTCGTTTATTTATTTTCTGCCTTTCTCGTTTTTGCACTTCTTTCATTCGATGCACTTTTACTTTACATTGTGCTGATAAGTTCTTTATACTACATTCTCGCTTTTCGCTTTTCGCACTTTGTTTTTTGTCCTTTTCATTTCTAAAACGTTTAATGCCACCATCTTCCTCCATTCACCACGGCATCCAACTTTATACTTTTTTACATTTTTTTGGCTTCCTATGATTTAATTTCTTGAATATTGGCCATTAACCAGAAAATTTGGGGCACGGTCTTAGGTAGCGTGTTCAGATCAAGACTTTCATAAGCTTGTCAATCATGGCACCAAACCCGCTCAGAAATATCTCAACTATAATCCATATACATTATTTACATTATTCGGACTATTGTCCTCAGCTTTTTCGCCATATTTATTACAACGTTTCGGCCGTTGTACGCTCCGGCATTCTTCAGGTGGTTGGAATGTCGAACTGAACCCTTTATTTCGCTCAGTGGGGTAGACTGTTCTAGTTCCATGTGCCATGTTTTAAAGATGAAGACAATAGTCCGAATAATGTAAATAATGTACATAATACTTCATCTCAGCAATATAGACAGACACTGAAGTGCCGAAAATTTGTAATAAATATGTCGACAAAGATGAGGACAATAGTCCGAATAATGTACATAATACTTTATTTCAGAAATATAGACAGATATAATCCATATATAACCGATTTCAAAGGTCAATGGTTAAAATGAACCCGTCTGGTCTGCTATTTACCCATAGCTGGGGGGGACGAAGAGGATCCATACCTTTCCGAAGGTTATTAAAATGTAACTTGACTGGAATTTGAATTCAGCTCTCCGATTCCGCAATCTACGTGTCGCGAAGATCTGCCATTTCTATTCGCAAAACCTCAGGAGATAGCAGTACAAGAGAATTTTAGAGTCTTGCCTGCTCCCTTCTGCTGAAATGGTGCAAATCGACCTCACCGAGCTCATTTTTATGCAGGATAATGCTCCCTGTCACAAATCAAAATTAATGAAGGAATACTTTGATGAGAAGCAGGTGAGTGTTATGACATGGCCGGCCCAATCTTCTGACCTCAACCCCATATAAAACTTATGGAGCATTATAAAGTGCAGGCTCTCGAAAAAGCAGTTGAGCAACAAAGAGGATTTGATAGTGAATTTCATATCTGAATGGAATTCAATGCTTGGAGATGAGATTTGCCAGGACCTAATCAAATCAATGCCAAAAAGGGTTGAAAAGGTTATTCAAAATAAAGGAGGACCCATAGATTATTAAATATCTCGATCTATATTACCTATTATAAATAAATTACACCTCTATTATTCTTTATTTAATGCTGTTCCGTTATGTTTCTATTGATTACTAGTTGCAGGAAATAAGTGAGTCACTTTTTTTGCACTGAGTTTTCCCTAAATCTCATATCCAAAATTATAATTATCAATAGAAGACCATTGCTAGGTGGTCGAAAAGGCTTCTTTATATTCGATATAAGATTAAAATATATATAAGATTAAAAATTAGTTTGACCCCAAAAACAACAGGCGAAAAAAATTTAAAGCAAAAAAACCAGGTGAGTCACTTTTATCGAACAGCTCTGTATATTCCTGAAAAATTTGTTTTAAGAATATAACTTTATAAATTTCAACTGATGGTAGTATAACTGCTCGTTCAATTAATGCTGAATATTTCCTTACCAAGAAACTGCTCCTATTATTATTGCTATTATTATTATTTTTAAGTCTTTCTTCTTCTTCTTCTTCTTCTTCTTCTCCTCTTCATCTTCTTCTTCTCCTCCTCCTCCTCATCCTCCTCCTCTTCTTCTTCTTCTTCTCCTTCTTCTTCTCCTTCTTCTTCTTCTTCTTCTTCTTCCTCCTCCTCCTCCTCCTCCTCGTCCTCCTCCGCCTCCTCTTCTTCTTCTTTGCTGTATCCCTTTTTTTATTTTGACATTGTCCAACGCAAAAACGGGTTGCACAATGTCAAACAATGGACAAGTATGACTATACCAGAATTGCTGAGGGTTGCTGTTGATACACTGATGTGGAGGGGATTCAATATGGCTTCTGCATTCGGATAATGATGATGATAATAGATTGAATTAATCCGGTGAGAAGACACACCCTTGTCTTACACTCCCTTCTATATATCTTCTGTTCGCGTGCAGGATCTTTGTTTTCAGTATAGATTCTTGATTATTCTAATATTTTTCCAGCATATGCCAAGGTTGTTGAGCAGATGTAACAGATATTTGTGGCGTACTTTATCGAACGCCTTTGCTTAATCTATAAAACACAGGTACACATCTTTCTGCATCAGTATTCCGTTTCTCTCTATTCGTGGTTATTTATTTAATTTTCTTTTTCCTCTTCAGATTAATTTTCTTTAAATCCTTTCTTCCGTCTTTCCTCTCTTTAAGAGAATCTCTTTCCATACTGCACTTTTTTTTCTCTTTTCCTCTTCTCCGCATTACAATTAAAAGTCCCCGCAACCTATATTTTTTAATTAATCTGAATAGTAGGAGGCCTTCGTAAATATGAGCTATGTTACCAATAGACACATTCATCGACATAGGAAGTAATTTTAAAATATTATCGCATTACGTAATTTCAAATAGACAGAAAATTATGCCGTAAGCCAATCTTAGTACTTTTGCTGTCTTAAAAAAAACAAAAAACCTCTAGAATCGTTACCTTCTTCTTGTGTTTAAGCAACCACCCCTGACAGATCTATTTCGACGACAGAGTCAGCCATATATATATATATATATATATATATATATATATATATATATATATATATATATATATATATATATATATATATATATATACACGATATTTCGACTTCCTTGTCAGTTATATTGTCCACATTATTTCATTTTATCCTTCTTTTACGTCATAACTACGCAGTTATTTTCTGTCTGTCTACATTTACAGATTTCCCATTGATCTTTAATGTCCTGTTTTATCTGTTACAAAGCTACATTATTATTCTTTCAAAAAAAATAGATGCTGTGAAACGAACGAGAAACTTTAACCCAATGAAGACAATGATTCAAGGAACAACATGTTGACCTTCCCTTAAATGATAGCATCAACAAAAGAATATAGAAAAAGGAGATTTTTATCTAGCCTGCTAAGCCAAGATTTAGACGCTTCTTCTTCTTCTTCTCCTTCCTCCTCCTCGTCCTCTTCGTCTTCCTCTTCTTCCTCCTCCTCTTCCTCTCCTTCCTCCAACACTTCTTCTTGTTCTTCCTCCACCTCTTCTTCTTCCTCCTCTACCTATTCTTCTTCTTCCTCCACCTTTTCTTCTTTTTCTTCTTCTTCTTCTTCTTCTCGTCCTCCTTCTCCTCTTCTTCTTTTCCACTCCTCCTCCTCCTCTTCTTCTTCTTATTCCCCCTCATCCTCCTCCCCTCTTCCTCTTCGTCCTTGTCCTCCTCTTCTTCATCTTCCTCCTTCTCTCCTTCTTTTTCTTCTTCGCCACCTCCTCCTCTTCTTTCTCCCTCTCCACCACCTTTTTCTCCTCTTCCTCTTATTTTTCTTCTTCCTTCTCCTCCTCGTATTCTTCTTCATCATTTTTTATGTATCCCTTAAACATGTGAGCGATCAAGTATTTCTGTTCACTTTTCTAATACAATGTAAGGCCATCGATTTTTCTACTTCTACGTGTCGTCTCCCTTCGGGACGTGAGCGATCATTGATCTCCACAGTTTCCTGCTCTATTAAGCACTTAAAAATGTTGTCTTTTTCTTCTTTCTTCTAAACCTTGTTCCTCATTTTTTTACTAAAGTTCATTCTCCTTCTTCTATGTACCGTGTCCCTTCATGATGATGTATTTTTGTTATCTCTCCTCGATCTTGTTCCACCATCCATTTGCCTCACAGCAATCTTCTTTTTCTATGAGCCGTGTGCCTTAAGTGCGTGGGCAATCAAGACTCTCCACAATTCCCTGTTCTTTGTAGCTCTTAATAAATGTGGCCGTTCCCTTATTTCTCCTAAAACTTGTTCCGCAATTCATTTACTCAACTTCATTCTTCTTCTATGTCGCATGACTATTCAGGACGTGGGCGATCATGTCTCTTCACTATCTCCTTTGTATCTCTTAATAAATTTTGTTTTTTTGTTATATCTCCTAATCCTTTTTCATTCTTCTTCTATGTGCCGTGTCACTTCAGGATGTAGGCGATCATGGGGCTCCACAATTTCCGAATCTTTTCACCACTTAAGAAATTTTGATTTTTTTCTTATTTCTCCTAAAAAGTGTTACACCATTTTTTTTACTTAAGCTCATTCTCCTTCTATGTACCGTGTCCCTTCGAGATGTTAGCGATCGTACCTCGCGGCAATTTCATGTCCTTTGTAGCTCTTAATAAATTTTATCTTTTTGTTATTTCCCCTAAACCTTGTTCTGCCATCTATTTAATCAGTAAGTAAGCTATGCGTTCTGTCTCTCTTGTGCTGTCCTGTGGGTATCATATTTTCCAAGTCCTTTTTCCTCATTATGTGCCCCACTGGTTTCAACTATCTCTGTCTGATATATTATGAGTTTCTATTTTGTTTCCATTCTCTCTAAAGCTGCGTCCTTGCTCACTAATCTGGTCCACCGCATCCTCAGCATCCTCCTGTATAACCAGATTTCTGCTGCTCAGTTCTCCTGTTCATCTGTTTTCACTGCCATATAGGAGGACTGGTATTACTTGACACTTCATATCTGTTACTTTTTTTCTAACGACATGTTTCTGTTTCTTAATACTCTGCTTATCTTTTGGAATGATTCAAACGCACAGACCGGTAAATGGATCAGTAACTGATGATATAAAGTGTAAATCGGCAATACTGATACTGACAAATTTCTTTCACGAAATTATCAACTCATACATTATTTATGCAGCAAGTCATACATTTTCTCTAAAGAAGGATACGCAAGCACAATACCCAGCCAGTTTCTGTGAGGCCGGTAACATAATATCAAATATTTTTCTTTGTTATTCATAATGCAAGGATATTTGTCCGAATAAACGATTAATTCGCTCTAAAGCACTTTCAGAAAAAGTCCATAGATACAATAACCTGCTGCCTTTGCGACATATTACTTCGTAAAATGTATAAACAAGGTCATGATAGGTTGAGTGACCAAAAATTAAATCTTTCTTCAACAAAGATTTTCGACCCTGCTTAAATAAAATATAATTTAAGGGAACATTGTACGTGGAAACATTGCATAAAATAATGGGAACAATGTACGTAGGAACCTTGCGTAAAGTAATGATTTCTATCGGAACATTCTATGTGGGAACGTTGCATAAAATAATGATTTCTTTCTAAACATTGTACTTGGAATCGTTGCATAAAATATTGGGAACATTGTACGTGGAAACATTGCATAAAATAATGGGCACATTGTAAGTGGGAACATTACATAAAATAATGATTTCTGTCGGATAATTGTACGTGGAAACATTGCATAAAATAATGGGCACATTGTACGTAAGAACATTACATAAAATAATGGGAAATAATGATTTCTTTCGAAATATTGTACGTGGAAATATTACATAAAATAATGGGAACATTGTACGTGGAAACATTACATAAAATAATGGGAACATTATACGTAGGAACATTGCATGTTTTTATTTTATATATCTATTTATACTTTTCGGTTTTAGCTGTTTTATTAGCGCAGTAAAGAAATTGGGGGGTGCTTAGGTCTCTTATTTAATAGTTATTTTGATCTGGGAAGATAATTAATGCTATTTATTCGTTGAATTTTTAGATTGATTGCCGTAGTTTATTCTGTTATTTTGGCGGGGGCAGTTTTTAATTTGTTTATTATTTATTTATATGGACAGATTACTTTTACTTGTTTTTTCTTCTTTATATTTGCTTTTATTAGTTATTAGTTAGGTTATTTTAGCGGGAGCGATTTGTTAATTTCATTTATTCCTATGTATATTTTTCTTCATTACCTGGAGGATTTTAACATGGCTGGGTATATTACGTTGTAAATCATTGTCAGCAATTACCATTTAAGAGACATTCATTTTTTATTCTACAATTAAACGTGGATTTAATTTGTTCGGGTGGTTTGTTGATAGTTTTCCTGTTGTGCTTTTTTGTTATTTGTGCCAGTATCTCGGAGCAACTGTGGCTGATTTTTGCAGTGTTTTTATTTCATGACGGAAAAGGTTTGTGATTTAATCGCTAAATAGTGCAGCGCATTAGACGTGTACCCAGGTTCGTAAGATGTTTCTACCTTCTTGGAAAACCTTTTGTGATCA